>JAJTUB010000007.1:900538-1228543 GCA_036971345.1 Dactylellina drechsleri
ATAAATCTTTGTCCTTTGTCAACTTCAATCAAAATCCCTATATTTCGATTGAAGGAAAACCTAAGATGATATAATGCGACAGGAAAGGCATGCATGCAGTGAAGCGCATTCGCCGGGTCATTTCTCTTGGTGTAGCTGCGCAAGTTCTTATTCCCCAGCGAGTTAAAAGCTGCAAGTTTACTCCTCGGAGAGGTTCCAAAACCAAATGAAGAAAGTCTCAGTGTCAACGGGTATCGCCTGTCAAGAGTTATATCGCAAGATCCACTTATGGGCGCCAATTTATGCATGTTTCACTTTTCTTGTTGTTTCTTCTAGAGAGACTAAACTAGTGAAACCGGGGACGGATATCTTCCAATATTTCTCTTGCAGTCAAAGATTGACAGTCCTGCATGTGCAACCTGGAGTGAAGCTATGGAGGTGGTTCACGAGACCTCATAATCCCTCTAAATTATGCATGAAATTTTGCTATTCATAAAAAACCAAGGAACTACACCTTGAAGCTATAGTTGCCTAATGCAGGCAGGGATTTTTCGTCTTTCCCTGATAGTCATGTATAATGCGTCGCGAGAGGACAGGAACTCTTTTAATGACATTTGGTCCCAAGAGCCACTGTATGTAGTTTTAGCACGATCCGTAGCTCCTATTTATCAATCGAGTCCTACCTTCGTATTTAAATGACCGTAAGGAAGTAGATTGCCGATTCAAGTCGAATCGCCAGACCTGCAATCGCCAAAGTTGTATTCACCACGCGAGGTTACTTAGCCATCCCGCCGAGAATGAGGGAATTAGCCATTTCCGTAGCTCTCGGAGCTACCTTACTCTCTTCTTTTGTCCTAGCGGATATCTCGAAAATCGTTCAAGTCGATGTCGCCAGTCAACAATTTATCGATGCGAAGGGACGATCTCGCCATTTCCATGGAACAAACATGGTCAAGAAGAAGTTTCCGTGGCATGAAGACACCGTGAACTTCGTCCCCGGATATTCTGTGGTGGATCGGGATATTCAATATCTCAAAGACCTCAATATTAATGTTGTCCGCCTGGGTAAGACTATTCGCTAGGGTTTATTGATCTCAGCGCTCCCAGAATGACTAAAGAGATCGGAGATTAGGTGTCCATTGGGCTGGTGTAGAGCCTGTGCACGGTCAATACAACCAGACATACTTGGAAGTTACCCGGAGCATTATTCAAAAATTTCAGAATAATGGTATCTATACAATGGTGGATCACCACCAAGATGTTTGGGCGGCTCAGATCTGTGGCCATGGAGCCCCTACTGTGAGTGGATGTACACATTGATTTAAACTTCGACTCACGAGAGAATTGCTGACTTGATCCAATCCTCCGCTTCAAAAATAGTGGTTCGTCAAACCTGATTGGGTTATCGAAAGCCATAGGATGCCGGTTCCGCAGAAGTCAACTCCTTTCGCCGTTGATTCTCAAGGTATCCCTTCCGATGCAGATTGTGGTTCGATCGACTGGGGGACGTCGTATCTCGACTATGCTGTTGGAAATGCGTTTGGCCGCCTCTACAATAATTATGATAACCTTGGAGATACATGGGCCGCCTATTGGAAAACGCTTGCTACGAATTATGGCAAATTCGACGGGGTTATGGGATATGATCTCATGAACGGTATGTGGATGTAACTCAAATGAGAAATATTACCTATCACTGAGTCATCTAACGATATCTTCATATTCGCTGAATAGAACCATGGGTCGGTGACCATATGGCCAATCCTACTCTCCTGATCCCTGGTGTAGCCGACCACACCACTTTGGAGCCTCTGTGGAACAAAGGCAACACTGCGATTCGAGAAGTCGATCAAACTACCATTGTAATGTTTGAGGGCGCGACTTATGATATTCTCTCCGGCTTCAATAATGTCCCTGGTGGCGATGGCTCCAAAACTGCTCAATCATATCATTACTATAATCCACCACAGCTCGGTACTATCGAAGATACTATCAAGAATCGCATCCAAGATGCTAACCGACTACATACTACCGGATTTTTGACAGAGTTCCAGCTCTGGGGCGATGATCCAAAATCCCTTGCAGGCTCTCTAGAAACTACTAGGCAAGCGGACAGGTACCTTCAATCATGGACCGCCTGGGCGTACGAAAATGTCTTTTCTGCGAACCAGGAACCGGATCCAAAATTAGCACTAATTTACGCACGTACCTACGGAGAAGCCACGGCCGGGATTACAAAGACGTCTTATTTTGAAGACGTTACTGGAAAGTACTGGGTATCCTGGACAGCAAAGACGTTTATCACTGCGCCTAGTTTGATTCGAATTTCTCCTAAGATATACTACCCTGACGGTATTCGTGTGATTTCGAACCCACCAAATGCGGTCACTTATACTATGGAGAACGAAAATGTTATTCAGTTGCATTACACTGATAAGGCTGTGAATGCGCAGACAATCTTGGTAGGCGTGCAACCGCAATTCCCAACTGGTACAATCACCAATTCGGCGTCAGGCGGAAAGTGTATGGATGTTTTCAATGCCACAGTCCTCCCAGTATGTTAATCCAAAGATATATCTGTACGATGCAATACAAAAGCTAACAACTTCGCTCCTGAAAGAACAATTCAGTGATTCTCTTCAAATGTGGTACCGATTGGAACCAAGTCTGGAAGTTCAAGAAAGGAACAATCCAACTCGCATTCGACCAAGATCACAATTCCAACAAATATTGTCTCGACACTAAGCCTAACGACTCATCAGGTAACTATCTAGATGTCGTGTTGAATGCTTGCCAAGATGGAAAGAAATCCCAGCAATGGTCTACAACAGCATCGGACAACATTGTAAACATCGCTTCAGGATACTGTGTTGATATCAATGCGTCGAATTATCAAGACGGAACCAAGTTGTTGGCATATACTTGTGGTAACCGTCAGGCGAATCAAATGTGGACACTGCCGGGTGGTGTTGACGGTGTCTGGGAAGTTCACTCGTAGCTGGTGCTAGTGTGGTCAGGAAGGAGGCTAGCGCCGCAGTGTTTGGGGTTGCTGTAAGTACGTGTAAAATATTTTAGCCCTGTACATAGTATACATCTAGATGCAACAGGAACAACACAATACAAACGATATATGAACTTGCCTCGTTGCGTCCTTGGATTCTTCGTTAGAAACAGAAATATAAGATGTTAAAAATAGACAAGGAAAAGAAGAGCGTTTTTCTTAATTTCGAAGCAACTGATTAGTATTTATATCTATTAGTAATATATAGATCATGATGACGAGACTAAAAAAGCATCTAGTTTATAATGCTCTCTTAATTAACATTACTTGGCATACAGAATGTAAAAATCCCAGCGCTTAGTTGACTGAGGGTTTGTTAGTTAGAGCTTGTAATAGAGATAAATTAATTAAAGTAGAAAATGGATATGAAAAATGAATTACGACATTGATTAATTTCAAGATCGTAGAGAAGGGTTATCAGAATTAAATGAAGACCCATAAGAATTACATCTTACCACCCATCTTCTAAGACTTCTTTATTAACAGCTTTATTCTAGCAAATAAACCACCCTTCTTTTTCTTCTCGGTCACCTCGGTGCCGCCATTCTTCTCTGATTTTTCGGCCTTTTTCTCCGGTTTTGCTTTCTCTGCTTTCTTCGGCTTCCTTTTCTTCTTGGGGACGCCATCTGCAGGCTCATCACCAAATGTTTTAATATCATTTACACTTTCCATCCAATCCCTCATTTCCCTCAACTCCAACTTAATCTTCAGGAGATGGTTATAGCGTACAATATATTCCTTTCTGGACGCAGTCCATTCATCAGATCGTTGCTCGAATCCCTGTAATTCGCACTCGCGCGTTAGTGACCTTTAAAAATCTCTCAAATTCTCGCATTTCTCGACCCTTCAACATGTATATATATGGAACGGTGGTACAAAAGGAACTGCGCCATGGTTCGGAAGTCGCATGACGCCACATATTAATGGAATCAGTTGGAATTTAAAATACTTACCGGACTCGAGTAAAACCATGGCTCCTCTCCATCCTGGATCTCCTCAATTTCACTCTCCGAGGCATGCGGATTCATCTGTTTATAGAGTTTGGCTAGACGCTCCCCAATCGTTCCCTTTGCACCGTCTAGGACTTGCTTGTAACGCAGAAATCCAGCCTCTACATCTGCACTGGCTGGTTTGGCCGCATTAACTGGATCTGGCTGCTTATCACCCTTATCCAACAGATGATTGAAGTGATCGATGATCGGTTTGACTATGCCGCGTACTTCTAGCTCTAGAGGGTCGATTTTTTGCTGGATCTCGTCGATTTCGGCCTCTTCGGTTTTGTCGTAGGTTTGCTGGTACAGCTTGGTGATCTCCGTCCCCTTGTCATCGAGATTCTTGATGATTTGAGCAAAATCGGGGGCTTCCGCGGCCTAGTAATCAAATATCAGCATAATTTTACAAAGGTACTAAATAAGTTTTAGAACGGTCAAGTATATGACTTACCATTTTGTACTATAGAAATTCTGCAGTGGCGAAAGTAGTTTTCTGTGCGGCCATAGATCTGTAGGTGTTCTGGGGTTTTGAAAAGATCCCTGAAGAGCTGTGCCCTATCAGCTTCGTTTAAAGTATATATGTGTATCTATGAAGGTATATACCATCAAAAAAGAAAGAGAAATAGCATACCTATTGTATAAATGTAAATTGCCCCAGTCACCGAATTAGCACACTAAGTTATATGCTTCCGTTTTCGCATGGTTTCGCTACACCAAGCTTCAGATTACCCGATTGGGCCGCCAAGGTGGTATTCCGACCAATCCACAATCAGCAACGCGGGATGATTCAGGAAAGCCCAGCCAAACTCGAAATCCTGACGGCGACCTCTGGCGGAGACAAATTGATGGAGGGCATGCGACCTTTCAATCGAATGGCGGACGATTAGCCATCTTGTTGAGCGACCGTAGACTCGTGGGATCTTGAAACGGTAACAGGTAATCGATGGAGAATGCCTTCGCTGCCCTGATACCCCACCTTTTGCAGCCACCTTGCCGGAGGGCCTGCAGGGGAAGAATGTCGAATATGTCCTGCTGGTACCTTGACCCACATGCCTTC
Source organism: Dactylellina drechsleri (assembly GCA_036971345.1). Classification (NCBI taxonomy): domain Eukaryota; kingdom Fungi; phylum Ascomycota; class Orbiliomycetes; order Orbiliales; family Orbiliaceae; genus Dactylellina; species Dactylellina drechsleri. The sequence continues at coordinate 905,628 of JAJTUB010000007.1, forward strand.
CGGGAGCTGACGGCATGGAACACGATGTCGACAACCACTTGCCGAAGGATATCTTGCAAATAAGCGTTCCTGCAAGGGACCATCAGCTCCACTGTCGAAGAAGAACTCCCCCGTCAAACGTACCAGAAGATTCTAGTTCCTGACGATATACGCGATATATCGATAGATACGTTACCAAATTTAATCACTTCAGTGCCTGCTGCGCATCCATCGTCGCAATATCACTCTATACAGAGACCCACTCCATAATTGATAGCACCATATAATTCTTAGCGCACCAGAAAGAGGTTCCAAACGGAATCATTCTAGATGCATCTTATAATATTCGGTGCCTTCAGGCCTTATGCTTCATAAATATAAGGTGGCTGGGTAAAATTGGCTTTGAATATACTGTTTATTACGACAAGATTACGACGAACTATTGGTCTCACTGGAACGCTCGATACTGATGCACGAAGACTGTATTAATGCAAATCATCCTCAGGTAAGTGCCATTACTTCAGCCTTTTAGATAAGAATTTAGTATCTTGCGTACTTTACATCAGCCCGTGTTGTAAAAATGTTCCGGTTTCACCAAGTATTTGAATGTTCTCAAATCCTTCAAGAAACGGGGAAGACTGGACATCAGATGACACCTGAAATCTCAAGGCAGGTCAAACTCCAATAGTAACAGAAAGCGAGAGAAGTGCGGATGGTTCGGTTCAAAGCGGATAAAATTAGACGACTATGCGGCCGACTATGGTTTCCACAAACATCTTCGGGGTTTTCTCTATTTCCGTATACGTCGAACAATAATACTTCCAGATCTGCTCGCTGTACTAATATATTCAGTCATTATTATCGATTTCCAGTTGTAGTATCTTTTGCCTCTTATTTCCTCGCATGAATTCAAGCTACATTGCCGACTGGTGGTTCTAGTAGCTGTCATATCTTTAAGCTTGTTGCAATTGTTCTCCCATATCTGCCCCACCCATGCAATATTATAAACGACTCAATACAGCTATAAAGTTTAAGTACTAAATTCTTAATAAATATAAGTTTACTTACTATGATCTCTTATGCTGTGTGATTCGACCGTTGATGGTTCAAGATCGATAAAAATGCTCTGATTTAACTCTCGAGACAAAGTAATACAGTATCTCCATTCATTTCGGCGTTGTTGCGTTGCTTTTGTGTCCTTTTGTACCAATCTCGAAATGAAAGTTAATAGACAATCTCGGGACCAGTTTATAAAATGCCTTTGACCTTATTTTGTCATTTTTTTACAATATCGAGACCAGTTTATGTTATTGCTGTTACTTGTAACAGGCATGATTCATAAAATCAGAGTTCTGTACCCTAAACCATGAGTAACGAATGGTGGTCTATTGTCTCGTAAACCAAAAGCTCAGCGCTACTCTATCCGTGTATCCCAACAATGCAGCTCCTCATACTATGCACTCTCTCACCACAAAAACTCTTATTGGAACCGTCTACCCCAAAAGATCCCCCAGACAATCCAAATACACATCCGGACCGTCGCCAATCTCACCGGCCTCCAAAATATCCTTCTCCGTGCTCACACCCGTCAAAACCGCCAAAGTCCCCTTCAACCCACCCTGGATCCCAAACTGAATATCCGTATTCAACCGATCCCCGACCATACAAGTCCTCTCTTTATCCAACTTGTACTTACTCTCAATACTGTCCATCATGGCCAAACTCGGCTTCCCGAAAGCGACAGGCGTGCGACCAGTCATAAGTGTCAACGGCGCCGCACAGCTTCCAGCGCCGGGCAGTAATTTCCCGGGCATGGGGAAAGTGGAATCCACATTCGTGGCGAAGAAGTGCACGTTAGGGTCTTGGAGGTATCCAAACGCCATAGCGAGCTTCGCATAGCTCAGTTTACGATCCAATCCTGTAACCACAGCCCATACCGTCGGATCGGGACCGCAGTGCTCTGCCACCTCTTCGTCGGGGAATCCAAGGGGTTGAGAGCCCCCGAAGTGGGGGATACCTTCGGCGTCGAGTTCTTCTTCGATGCCGGCTTCAGCTATGAGGAAGACTCGTTTTCCTTCAGGGATTTTGTGGACGCGGGAGATGGCGATGGCGGTGGAGTAGGCTGAGCCGAAGATTTCGTCGACGGTGACGGGAATGCCAAATTTGGAGAAGGTTTTGCTGTATGTTTCGCGGGATTTGGTGGAGTTGTTGGTTACAAAGACGAGTTTTTGGCCTAGTATGTGTGATAATAGCTGTGAACGAGTGTATAAAAAGTGAGGGTTTGGATGCATGGGTGAGGTACCTCTACTCCGAAGCATTTCTAGGGTTTCTACGACTTTTGGGAGTAGGACACTACCCCGCCAGAGTACCCCATCACAGTCGAATAAGAAAGTCTAATTTTGTTAGCGTATTCATGTTGTGAGTATCAAGGATGGTAGTATATGTGGCTTACATCGAATTGATCGATGAATGCATCTATTTCTTGCTTGTTCCCGGTTAGCTTTCGCGGGGGAGCGCGGGACGGAGGTGCCGTTTCCGATGCCATTGTGGTATATACGTGGATGCTCTAAAGAGCGACAGGCTGGAAGATTCTGTTGGAGCAGAATTTATGTAGAATAGTCGTCGGGATGAGGTAATATTTATATGCCGGTATGGGTATGTATTGAGAAATAGACCGTGTTGAAAATGTTGGGAATCGGGCATGCATGATCGATCCATCGGATGCGGAAGCAGCGCTTTCGGAGCATCCATGATTTGTGTCTTAGATAAGCAGATCAAACGGGCCATCGTCACAGGAGTGTGTATTATTCCAATCTGTGGAGATTGGGGATTAATAGAATTGATAGTATCCTAAACAAGATAGATGGATGTCCACATCGACGGGTATAATATTGTAGATGCTGGTGTGAGTATGCGATAACATCTATAGGTGCCAAACGGAGGAGAGATTCCAAGAAATTGGGATTGTAGTTCAGGGGTAGAACGTTTCTTTCGCACTCCCAGAAGACGGTCTCTGATCAGCTTCGAGTCGAAACGACACTAGAAAAGGTCCCCGGTTCAATTCCGGGCAATTCCACTCTCTCTTTTTGTGTTTTTTTTTTTTTTAATTTCTCTTCTTGACCTTCCGAGTCGAGACATCCTTTTTGAACCGAAGGTCTACCTACAAACGAACGAACAAAGTGTGTTGTGTGCGGTGCTCTTGTCTACCAGTCTTGTATGGTCTCGTTTCTAGTCCAGTCTTGTATTGATGCTTCTAGCGTGGATTCGAAGACCAAGGACTGGAATAAGCTAAGAAGCAAATGCTGTACCTAGGATTCGAAGGAGCATAATTTAAATTTCATTATCTGTTATATGTTTGATCAGGCATCGAAGCAAGGCCTCGAGCCATTCGCTGAGCTTCGTACCCACAAGATAACTTTTGGCTGAGCTTTTTTACCATACTCATATATATATATATATATAAAGGAAGCATATTTTTACATATAGTCGAATCTTCCGTCTAAATAACATTGACTAACTTGGACTGCGATAAGGCCAAGTATGTATGTAGACAGTAATATTTACAATTCGACATCATGCACCGTACATCTCAATCTCTCTCAATCCTTCATCTCTATCCTCAGCGGGAGGTACCCTTCTAGACGCCCGTCTACCGTCTACCCTCTCTAGCACGTCGAGTACTCCTTCCAAAACTTCTCCAGCATCAAACTCTACCCTAACACCATCCGTTCCGTCTCCAAGTCTATACCTCGCCGCCGTCTTCCCCTCACCGTCATCCCAAAATGCATCTTCCCCCCTCACACCTCCCAAGTTCACAATCCCAACCTTCTTCCCCCGATCCTTCGCCCTCTTAACCAATCTCCAAGCGGAATACGTTGCCAAACTGCTCCCCAAAACCAACACTGCATCCGCCTCATCCACCCTCACCTCCGCCTCCTTCTTCACCTCCTCCCTCAAACTCTCCCCGAAGAAAACAAGTGTAGGCTTCAAAACACCAGGCACATTCGCATCTCCTTCAATCCTCTCCACGGCTCCATCTCTATCTAGCCTGATTTCACCTCTGTAATCCGGATTCTTCAAACATATCTGACAGGGAGGGTATCTGAACTTTTCGTACTGCACGCCTGGAACGTCGATATCTCCGTCCGGGTTGCGTTTTATCTTCAGGTCAGGGTTTGAGCGCATCAAGTCGAGATATTTTGACCATGTTGGGTTCAAGCGGTGTAGTTCTCGTTGAAAGGGTGCTCGTTCGGATTGAGTACGGCAGGTGAGGCAGAGTAGTGTCGATAACAAGCCGTGGAGGTTTGTAATCGGCATGGATGGGTGTGATATCGTGTGGAGTGAATCCACATCTAGATTCCAGGCGCATTAGCCGCACACCAGTTTCTTCTAACACTCTACATCAATATAATAAAGAAATGAAAAAGGGTGTATATGCATACTTTGAGTGATAACCCCTCCGACCCATCCCCCCTCCCACAACCTCCCAACGCCCACATGTGCCTTATTAGGCCTAACCCGCTCCACACCCCTCCACCCCAAAAAACTCCTCGCCCAATACCGTCGCCTCATCGCATCTTGATGCACGAAATCGCCATAAAATATTGGTCGATACTCTTTATTCAGCGTGTAAGTCCCCTGCGGGCCTCGGTAGTCGGGTAATCCCGATGCGACGGATATGCCAGCGCCGGAGAGGACGAGGGTGGAGCGGGAGTTGAGAAGAAAGTTGGAGACGGCGGTTATGGCTGTTGGGAGGGTGGTCGCCGTCGATGGGATGGCGGGGAAGGAGGGGAGAGGGGTCGTGTAGGGGATACGGAGGAGCATTGGAGTGGCATTATTTCTTCTTCTTCTTCGGCGGGCGTGTGTTCATGTCATTGCTTTTATATCGGATCGTGGCAGTTGGTGGTGAAGTGAAGTGGTAGTCTTGAGGCTAGGGTGACGTTGTGACCGGGTTTATTTGATTCGAGAATGATATGATTCGTGAATTGTGGTCTGTTGTATTATACATTTCCGGTAATGCGTTGCCATGTCGTCGACGTCACGACTTCAAGTATGTTTTGAGATTGATTTGTTAATTCAAGATATGTATTGCTCAGAGGATAATAGATCATGAATATTAAATAAGAGGTACCTGAGATGCAAGGTAAACATTTCTCAATCTAAAAAAGGAAATCCGCTTGGTCAGAACAGACAATCTCGTAATACGCCCAAGTCCACCGATAGGCACCGTGAACGCCAAAGAAGAGCATCATGGTGGCAAATTTAAAAGCCAGGTAAAAAAAAAGACGAATATTAGAAACATCATGCACCAAAATCCCTAGCAATCCAGCGCCAGAGATCCCAGAAAAGACAAGTGAAAGAGAGAGAGAGATGAACAATTCGCCATAAAATCATCATGTAAAATGAAATGCAAGCCGATTAGCAAACCTCCTTTGCCATTCCACCTCGCTCAACCGCCATCCAATTCTCGTCCTGTTGCTCACTAAGCTCAGACCAACGATCGCTTTCATCGGCATCGGTAGATGTGGCACTCATAGTACCAAAATCTTCCGCAACACTCTCGCCCATGCCGGTAGAGATGTATGATTGCGAGATATCGGAATGACTGACACCAAGTTCCGCACCAATGTTATTTCCGCTAGGACGACTCTTCTCAACCGTTGGAGTGCTATCCGTAGATTTTGAGAGGCTGTATGTAGACAGGTTGACAGCTGACCCCTTCTTCGGCGTGACTGGTTCGAGAGTTGGCGAGGAAGGAATAGAAACAGAATCCAAATCTCCGTTGACCAGCAAAGTGATAGTATCATCCGCCCCGTCAAGATTTAAAGGTCTCTTCCCATTCCCCCTAGTAGTCTTCTCCATATTCTCTTTCATATACTCGCTTGCTTCGTCCAAGGTGATCGCTTCTGTTGATTTGAGTAAATCCTCATACTTTTGATCCGACATCTCCTTAACCGGTGCGAGGAGTTTAACACGAGGCCCATGCAATGGATTCCCCTTGTAAGTCTGAATGAACTCCAAAGTAACGACAGCCCAGTCCACACTCAGCGAATTCTTCCAAGCCCACTCGCTACGGGGAACCGTCTGTTCCAACCCTTTTTCGAGCGAAACTCCAGGTTGTGAGACTGGTAATTTTTCCTCCTCTTCCACTTCATCATCCGGATCCTTCTTATAAACCAAGTTCTCGACAACTCTATCCTCCCCATTCGCTCCCTTTTCGACCATCTTGAAAACCTCCGCTCCCTTTCTCGATTTCTCCCTCTCCCTCTCTTTCTCTCTCATTTCAAAGTCGCTTCGACGGGGGGTATCACGTCTCCATTTCAACGTCAACATGTCGATGAGAGCTTCGGAACCCTTCTCCAATCTTTCAGCTTTGGAGACTTTAACCCAGGATTTAAATCTGAAGTATTTATTCTCCCCCTTTTCTTCTTCAAAGAGCGGAATCTCCAGATCTCGCAGGAGAGGGTTCATCTCGCTTCCCTGAGCTGCATCTTTAAACAAAAGGTCAAGATTGGACTTGACAAAGATCTTGGAAGGGTATTGTGGGTGTTGGTTGAGGAAGATGAGAATGTATGCGATCTCTCTGTGGTTGTTGATGGACGGGTTGACGGTTCCGCCGTGGAGGAGGCCAAAGTGCTGGGAAACTTCGGAAGCCGTGAAGAGTTTTTGGTCGAGAGGGTGGGAGACGTCCGATGGGGGTGGTGCCGGGACTGGTTGTTTACATCGCAGGTGTGGTGGGATATACGCTGATGGTGAGGGCTCTGTTGCAGAGAGCGATTCCGATGTGTTGGATGTGATGATGGTAGAGGATGTGGTAGCAGCTGAGTCGGACATTTTTCCTAGAATATTATGATTTCGGTAAGAAGAAGATAAAGAGGGTGAAGTTACAGAAGAGAAAGGAGGAAGAGAAGAGGAAGAAGGATGTCGGGGTAGCCGGGGTTGGAGTCTAGATATAGTGTGTACTCCAGATACGGTTACGATGCCAAGCTGTTGTTGTTGATATGACGATGAGTCCCCAGTCGAATCGATTGGCTAATATCATCAATCCATTCAGACCATCACGGGCGACGGACAGGCTTTGGATCGCTTATCAAACGATGGCTTGTTGGGCAGCCGATAATATCGTTTCGGATGTTTGGTTGTATCAACACCTTGTATTGTTGCATTTTTACATATCAATATATCATTACATTGTATCGTCATCCATATCCTTCATTATCTTCGTATATATACTTATGTATACAAGTACTCGTCCACCCTATTATACAACTTCGGCATCTGTTTTCGGATCGTCTGATTGTAATTCCTTCACAGCAAGAAAGATTCTTTTCACTCTCGCTTTCCAAAATTCCCTACTCCCCAAATTAGCAGTCTCAAACATATCATCATTCCTTCCATATCTCCAGCCTTTAGTTCTAGCTCCCTCATATCCTATCAACATCTGAGAGAGACCAGAGTCCATAACCTCAAAATTCTGTTTCTCATTATGGGTGAAAGCGAACGCCAGGAACCAAAGCCCAGCAGGAACAGACCGCAACATGAGGTGGTACGCGGTCTTCCAAATCCGAAACCATTGCTTATCTATTTGATATAAAACCGCGGCCAGCCATGTTAAGAGACCAAAGATGATGGCCAATGTGAAAAACACCCATATAGGAACGTTCCCTTGCCCGAAGATCGACATGTTCATACCCAGCATTGCGCAAACAAAGTTGAGGGGCAGATACAAGAACGCCACGAACGAGAGCTTCCCGAGACTAACCGCTGTAGACGCCGACTCTTTGGCCTCCCTCAGTTGCTCATCCGCCAATGAAGAGTTTACGCTCGAACGGATTTCACTAGTATACCATTCGTATATCTTTATACTATGGCCGTACAGCGACAAGAGCCTATCAACATCCGCCAAGAGCCTTCTGAGCCTTTGCCGATATGTTTTTCCACTAATATTCGTTTTATTAAATAAGTTGGTGCCCGCAATTGAAGTATCATCTAATAAGCTGAGATATCCTGACAGATCATTCTTCAATCTGACTAATTCGATTTGTCGACGATACATAGCTTCCATGGAAGGATTATGTTGCCAGGTAAAGCGTTTAGTGAGCGACATTGTGATTGGTTCGGGATCACATCGTATAGAATAGTCTTCATAGCATCTAAGGATGAGAAGACGAGCGTAAAAATGAATAATCCGACAAGAAAACTCGGATTGGTCGCTAGGAAATTCCTGAATAATCAAAGGAGCACGTGTACTTGTTGTAGCATCGTACATATCGACTCGACAAGGAATATTTATAAACCTGCGTGCGTTATCTGATAAAAGGCCAGTGATCGGACAAGATATATGGCTATATCTTCGATTAATCTTTCCTTTATTCCCCAAGTCGAGACACACAATTGAATAGAGTCACTTACCAACGCCATTCCGTTGACAGACAGACAAGCACTCCGAATCTACACTTAAACGAAAAGCTGAGTCCCGTAATTCTGACGGCAATTGGATCGGGTTCCAGCGCCCACCGAAGCTCCATTTCTCTTCTAGTTCGTCTTCCTCCTCTTTCAGGTGCTCTCGAATTATTTCAGAACAACCCTGTTCCCATCTAAAGCGCTTATAATCGAAGTGTTGGCGCATGAATGGTACATCGATCCCCAGGTCAGCTCATAGAACATTGAGAATTTGCGGATCTACTCGAGAGCTTTCCCTATGACACAGTATCACAGCCCGCAAACGCGCCGAAGAGATACAGTGTTTCAAATCCTGAATCGAAAATTCACCACTTTGAAATCTCTTGGTGGTGATCGCTGGATCATTCTCACGCTCTTGGTACAGTATCTGGATGCGATATATATCGGATGCTTAGTCTTGGCAGCAGACGAAAGCAATTCGTATATCCACAAGCAATCGTTCAACGAATCTGAATGTTCTTTTGTGAATTCTTCCAAACTTGGCGATCGTGGCTTTGTGATTCCAGGCGTCGTAGGAGGGGTGCTTAAGCTTGCGAGCGTCGACATGATTCGATCTGCCGATATAATGGGAATTTAACAAGATAGCTATAGCCGTGTAAAACGATCCGAGGCTCGTGCAGATGTAGTCCTGTTCCCTATGAGGTATCTATTGAAGTAAAATATGACAGTATCATGATCCAATAGCCACAGGTAATCCTAAACGGCAGTCGACAAACCAATCAAATTATTTCAAGATCAAACCTGAAACACGGTTGAGCATCCATTATATATTTCAATCGCACCCCTCCATCCCATACCAACAACCAAGACCCGTCACGACTACGGCCTCAAAGACTCAAATCCAGCCGTCCCCACGCCCACTCGCGAATCAGGTTTTACATCCATGCTGCGCTGCGCCCAGTTCTGCGGGTGAAATTTCGAAAATTGCAGGGAAATTGCCCCCCCCACAAAAAAAAACCCCTCCTACAACGCCTATAGTAAACTATTATTCATGCATATGCATGCGTGCTTCTTGATCGAGCAGTTGGGGATCCTCACCGGCATCCGCAGCAAGCTCAACCCGGTTAACATACGTCGAGAACCACCAAAGGAAGCTGGTTGCCAATTCCTCCAAAAGGCATTCTACGAGGTTTATGTCGAGGTACATCTTTACAAGTAATTATATCAGCCTCGCCCATAAGTATCTAGACATAGATAAACCAAACTGTACTCCGTATTGCATGGCCTAAGATTCTAGGCTATATCCAAAATTTTAAGTATGAACACGTATACCGATGTATAAGAAACCCATATTTATTTACTTATACAACCAGCTACACAGCTAGTGTCAAGGACCTCCACCATATGACCACCCCAGTACATGAATAAAGATAATTCAACTTACAATGTTACAATATTATAGCGGAGTAGAGTATTCTGTCTATCGGATACCTCATAAATACACAAAGCTTTACAAAGCTTTAAAAGTAAAGCGGAATTATAACAAAACGGTTATAAATATAAATATATATATAAAGAAAAACACCGGTTCCATGATTAAAAAACAACAATCACAGGCTCAGAAATACAAACCATCTTCTCATGTATACTTAATAGTTCACACGGCAGTAAAAAAAGATATAATCTAACTCCGGCTAACGATGAAACATCTCCACGCGTATGCGTCGTGTACATGAAATGAAAACAGAAAAAGAGTTATCAAAACAGAAGGAGAAAGAGCTGATGGGTAAGTATAAAATCAAGGCAAAAGAGGTATCGCAAACATTATTGAATCTCCGCCCCGAAAGCCGCAACGAAAATGAAAAACAGAAGTGAACAATAAAAAAAGGAAAAGATCATCCATGTGAGTGTATCGATTGATAAAACGTCGGTTAGAAAAAAGTCGGCTAATAAATCAGTGAGAGGGAAATCAGTGGGAAGGAAATCGGTGGAGAATTTAGGAGATAGGAAATTAATGGATAAGAGGTCGGCGGTCGACTCCAAGAGATTGGTAATAGACTAGATTCCCAGTCTTTGCATCCACGTCGGCGTCGCCCCAAAAACGTACTTGACCACGAAAACCGTAACCGCCCCGACTACCCCAGCCGTCCCAGTAAGCTGCAATATAAAGTAAGCCCTCTTCCGAAGTTGCTGGTTCAATTTCAACCACCCCATCGGATCTCTTCTATCCAGGCCAGCCGTTGTGCCACCGCCAAACCTCTCTTTCCCAAATCTCATAATAGGCTCCATAACCACCATCTCTCCACCCGACGTCTTGACCAACATCTTACCAGTCTTGTCCAGAGCTACCAAACTACCCTCGTTAACACACTCCCCAAGCTTCTCAGTAAGCCAGATAGCTCTGTCCCCCTTTGCAAGGCGCTCAAAGCGCTCCCTCTCCGCCTTGATAGACTTTTGAAGATCCGCAGCCCACTTCGCGAGATGGAGCTGCGCCATATGTTCCTCCCTCCTAGTATGATCCGCAACTCGTGCCAAAACGAAAGAACTCGCAGTCCCACTAGTCCCTTGCCCGACTCCGGTTGATCCCAGTGGTATCAAACTACTATTCTTCCCATAACTCGGCGATCGAGATCTAATCAATTGCGTCGAGGGCGATGAGTTCGGTATAATGGTAGGGTTCAAAGCTTGGTGACTCGCTTTCCAGCTCAAAAACTTCTTGGTACTGCTGTGACGTAGCCAAGATGCATGATCTGGGTCGAAAAGATGGCTTATGAGGTCGTTGAGTTCGCTGCTGGCAAGAGGTGGGACGTATTCCGGGCTCATGAGAAGACTGGCGTCCATGCTTTCATCCGGTACTTGTGCTGAGGACGTTGCGAATGGCGGACATGATGGCAAGCCGCGTGCGACATCATCAGCCGATCGTCCGAATAAGAAGGCACGAATACCAGCGTTACGAAGATCATTGAGAATGGTCAGTTTAAGTTCTGTAGTCTGGGATGGTGTTAAAGTGTCGGATTTCGCAATTACGGGGAGAACATTGGTCAACTTGGATATTTTGCGCATAAAATCAATATCAACAGGTTTAAGTCCTAGAATCATGTTAGTTTAAATTTCAACTTGAGGGCAGATTTCAACGTACTATGCAGGATGACATATAAAACAACATCGACTTGAGGTGACCCATTGCCCGTAAGGAAGGATAGCAAATCTCCTTCATTACCATTCATAATTGATGTGGTCCGCTCCAGCTGCTTTTCAATATACTTGACCACTGGTTCGATGCATTCAGAATACTTCAAAAGCTGTCAGCATGAGCGCTCTTACAAATGTGTGAAAGAGAGTAACGTAACGTACTGAAGTCCCAGCACCGTAACCCGGTGTATCGACAAAGCAGACATTGCGCTCCAAGACTGTCTCCCCACTACTCTTCCTCCTCCTCAACACCCTACTATCCTCAAAATCACTCCACCAAGTCGGATACGGTTTCGTGCTTCCATATATCTCCGTTAAATTGTTCGTCGTTCCAACAGTGTCCTTTCCACCATAGAAGGAGGAAGTGACAGAGCTACTCGGAGTAGTGTACACCCACGGGTCAACATGGACGATATCTTCATTGGCTTGAATGATCGATTTGATCAAAGACGTCTTCCCGATACCAGAATCACCGGCTACGAGAACCTTCAATCTACCGAGTTCCTTCCCTCGAGTGGTGAACGGTCGCCGACTCGGCATCTTGATTGTTGGCATGATGAACTGGGTTGATAAAGTTGAGTCATCTATGTTTTCTACAACGGTAGGGTCCTGTGTTTCAAAGAACTTCCCTTTCCCCTTGATGGTTCGAAACTCCAGCTCGTTATCGCTAATACCATCGCCTAAGAATTTCAAACTTGCAGTTCGATCATATGCCGATGAATAGGTTGGAAGCGAAGGAGAAGGTGAGAAGTTACGCGAAAGCGGTTTGGCTGGAGAACCAGGCGGCAAGGTATCTGTTATCGATAAAGGAAACGACAAATTGGAAGATCGTTCCACATCTTCGTCGTCCGTCAAGGGCTCCGAATCCAATCCTCCACAAGCAGGCTTCTCACAGTCGCTTCCCAGATCGTCGTCACGCACAACCTCGGACATTGAAAATATAGGAAACGGTGGCACAACCGGTTTTGGTGTCTCAGGGGAAAGAGTATCCTCCCTATCCTTCGTAGACATTCTTCGTCGGTGTAATAGAAGATTTTCAGCGTCGCTAGGGGTTGTAATAGACGGCCGTCGGGGTTGGGAAGCCAGAGACGGCTGCGAAGAGCCAGAGGCAGCAGATGAGACGTTCGACATGGTTGATTCGTTGGCGAGAAAGTATGTCATCATAGATGGCGATGCAGCAGCGGTACTCGCACTACTTGAAGCACTTTCTCCAGGGCCGGGAGAGAGGTCGGCACTAGATGATTTCCTGGACCTGCCAGTCAGAACGTCTCCAGATGCTGATCGCATCGTGGGCTCTAAAAAAAGATGTCTTTAATTGTCGTCGTATTCGTTATCAAAGGCGTCGCAATCGGGTTGGGAGGGCTGATTCAACGGGATGAACTGTAGAAATGCTCGATAATTGCAATGAAGGACCGACTGAGCAGATTTCCGTGATATCCCATGGATGGGAGTAAGTCCTAGGTACGGCAAGAGAGGACTATCTCCAGGATATGAAGTATGGCAAAGTTGGGGGCAGAGGGAGGTGGAATCTTGGCGCGGATATTGAGGGTTACGGTGCTCGCGCGAGGTGGAAACCGAAGGTGGCCCTCCAAACTAGAGATGGCAGAAAAAGAAGGGAAAAAAGGTTAGATGATGGAAGCCCGCAGGCTACTGCAGCTGGAAAGAATATCACGATGACGAGATGAAGGGAGAGGGGTCGGGTTAGGTCTGTTCTTACTGGAAAGCCTCCGGGTAAAACGGGGTGCCCAGGTCTTCTCGTTTGACGTGGACGCCAGTCAACAGCTTGTTTCGACAGTTCGAAGCTGGTCCTTCAAGGCAGGTAACCCCCGCTGGATACTACAAACGGCAAGGCTCCAAGGCTGGCTCGATCGCGCATCTACCACAATGCGATGAGGGCGTTTGGTGTCTGCGACGTGCGTCTAAACCGTCCGAGTGCAGCAGGTGGTAGTGTGAGCAGGCGAAAGGAGCCGGGTTTGCCTAACAACGATATGACGGTACAGTAATTATCATAAGGGCCAGCTGAGGAGCTGAGGGGTTGACTTATCGACCTAACTAGCTCAGCATGCACCCACAACCACACACCATTAACAGTGGGTCTTCTATCCGCGGTGACACCGCGTTACCGGTACTCAAGAGGTAGTAGGAGACCAGAAATATTTTGATAATTTATAAAGTTCCAGTCAAATAACGACAAGAGGGATAGTTCAAGTCAAACTGATAAATCAGACATATAATACTTTAGCTAGCTCCTTTGTTTGGCTGATGACCATGACGGCATTTAATTATCAGCCGCGATCCAATAGGGTGCTCTATCGCCCCGATCTAATTAGCGCGCTTCCTGGATGTCCGGATAACTAAATAGGTAGCATCACAGCCTATAACTTCCTTAAATTCTTTCGGCATCTTCAATCTCAAAAGAGCCTTCGATTCATTCTTTTTCGTCATCTTCTTTAACTACTACGGTATTTAAAAAGGGGTACTATTGTAGAACGATCATCAAAACGAAAAGCCAACCAAAATAACAACTTCCAAAGCAAAAGTCAAAAGAAAAACATTCTTTTCGTAAATACTTGGATAAAGCTCATAGATGCATCAGAATTATAATATGGGAATATGATTCGTAAAGAGAAAGAGAAATACTTTTAAGAAAGAGGCTCAGGAAAATAAATGCACATTCGCCATCACCTCGGAATAAGAAGGTACAAGGAAATAAGGCGAAACAAAAACACGAAAGTTATGGACAGTGAAATATGACGACGATGCATATGAAAAAACAGCCCGTCAGGATATAAGCTGTAGGTCGCTTGAATGGTGAAAAAAAAAGAAAAAGAAAAAGACGTAAAGATAAAATAGTCGATACATTAGAATAGCGGATAAAAGCGATGTTATGAAAGGGAAAAAAACAGTAGCGTTGCCCAGTAATCAAATGCATGAATGGCCATAGACACCATAAAAATCCCATAAAAAAGAAATAAAAGTGTGTAGGAATGTCGTGTGAGAAGGTGCAGGATGGCGGTCCGGTTTCGAGGGGTGGCATGGGAGGGACCGTAAGGAATCGAGCGTCGGATTGTGATAATTGAGGGTTCGTGTAAGTTTTTGTTAAAGTGCGAAAAGTAAAAACATTGGGCGATAGCGTAAAATGAGCAGGATTGAAATCATCAGCAATTTGGTGAAAGGGGCAAGGCGTTCAAATCGATGATGATGGAGATCACCATCATCGGCGGCGAGTGTTATCTAATCTCTAATTTGACGACGTCGCACCTGTACCTGCGCCTCTCCCTCCACCACGGGCGTATTGCCCACCACCTCGAACGCTTCCTTGTCCACCACCGATGATATTACGGTTGTTATCAAATCTGTCCCGGTCGCCTGGTCCACGCTGAGCGCCACGGCTACCCTGGCGCTCGCCTCCTCGAAAAGCACCGCCCCCTCGCTGGTTACCAAAGTTGCCAGTACGTGGGCGTCGTTCTTCGACGAAGATCAGCTGTCCATTGATACGGTGAGGATTTTCCTTGGCCGCGGCAGGGAGAGCCGACGCATCAGCAAACTCGACGAAAGCACATTTCTAGAGCACACCTGGTTAGTAGGAATCATTTGCTAGGTTTTGAGATTTTTTTACTTACTTTGTTCAAATCAATGTCCAATTTCTTGACAACTCCGAACTTCGACAAAGTTTCCTTAAGCTGAAGCTGGCTAACCTTTTCATTGACACCCTTTACGAAAGCCAATCCCAATCCTTGGGAAGGACCCGACATGGAGACTGGGCGATTCTGTCGCCTAGACTCAGTCGTCTGCCAGCCACTGTTGGCTTGGGAAGCCGTAGTTGGGGTAGAAGGTGTAGCAGGAGCGGGTTCTGGTGTAGTAGCTGCTGCTGGGGCGACTGGTTGCGTAGGGACAGGGATAGGAGCAGCAGCAGCGGGTGTAGTCTTCGGTTGAGCAAGGAGAGCAGCCCAGCTGGTTGGCTTGGCGGGTTTTGGTGGTTCCTGTGGAACAGGCGGTGGAGCTTGCACCGTTTCCTTGACTGGCTCAGGGGCCGTAGTGGTGGCTTCAGCGACGGCTTCAGGTGCGGAAGTTTCGGCCTGAGCAGGGGTTTCGGCCTGAGCAGGGGGGATGACTGGGACGGCGGGAACAACTGGAACAGCAGGAACGATAGGGGCGGTGGTGGCCGGCTCCTCGGCTTTCTGAGCTTCTGGCTCAGTCGGAGTCTCTTCGACCTTTTCAGGTTCTTCGGCGACAACCTCCTCCTTAGCTTCCTCCTCCTGTTCCTTAGTTGGCTCCTCTTCCTTCTCGACTGGGGCGGCAGCTGGGGCCTCCGATTCCTCCACTGGCTCAGCTTCCGGCTCCTTCTCCTCCGCAACAGGTTCAGGTTCGGGAACGGGCTCAGCTTTGGTTTCTTCGGCTGCCTCAACTGGAGCTTCTTGTGGGATTTCCTCTTCCTCGTCTTCCTTCAAATATCTGAAGATGTCGTTTAAGACATAGTACCCCTGAGGATTTGTCTGTTCGGCCAGGAAGAAAGTTTGAGAGAATCGACGAGGAGGTTCACCATTGTTTGCCATATCGCCAAGAACTTGAACGATAATACCATTGTTGAGGCTGCCTTGAGAATCAACATTGTTGACACGGACCTTGCAGTCCTTAAAGTTCAACTCTTTGATTCTTTCTGAGATTTCCTATTTGCTCGCATACAATGATAAGCTTCATTATCTTGGACGTGGGATTATTGGATGGAGACTTACGTGACGGCCTTGGGAGACAGATACAACATCACCCTCTGTCCCCCAAACGAAGGAAGATTTCTTTTGGTAAAATAACTATTCTCTGTTAGTATGGTATATATTAAAGCTCGAGCATACGCGAAACTTACGTGTAGACGTTCGGGTGTTCCATTGAGATTGGTGTAGTAGGATTCGACGAAGAACCAGCCAATGTCCTCCGGAGAGCTAGTAGCGGACTGTGGAGCAGGAGCAACACCGCCGTTTCCGTTAACTCCAGCAGTAGAGGTGAATGCCTCAGAGGCTCCGTTGAGTGCCGTAGAAGCCATGGCTTTGGGTGTGTGTGAATAAAGGTATTATGTGCTTATGTCGAGATAATGCGGTAGCTTGCTACGGGAAATAAATATCCAAAGTGTTAGAATGATATCAAACGGCAAAGATGAGCAGGGGTTCAAGGAAAACGATATGACATACCTTTGATGGTCAGAAAAGAAGCCGAAAAAATTAAGGCGACTTAGACAGAACAGAAGCACGAGTAATAAATAGTAAAAGAAATTTAAAAAAAGTAGAATGGGAATAATGCTTCGTCTAAATGCTATGAATGCAGACGAAAAGAAACGAGCTAGAAATCAGTAGCGGCAGAAAATAACGCGAATGGATGATCTCGCGGATGGAGAAGGGCAGACGGGTGAAGTCCGAAGGGGGAAGATAAGGGAAGTGGCAAGGAAAAACAGATGATGGAGGGGGTTTTGTACAGTGACAAATGAGAGAAAAGAGAGAAAGAAAACTTGCAGAGAGAACCTCGAGGGAGAAAAAGAGCAGGTTTAGAGAAGTGATAATACGCAGGGAGGGTATTAGTGATTTAGATTGATGAGATTGAGGATAGAAGAAGAGGTTTTCGATGGTGATATGGAGATCGTGGATGGAAGTTGGTGGGTAGTGGTTGAAGCGGTGGTTGTGGTGTGGTTGAAGTGTGTGGTGGTGATGTTTGGGTGGTTTTGTGGAGGAGGTTTCAGGCACAAAAAAAAAAATAAATTAAATTGGGAAGGGGAAGAATTTCAAAGTAAATTCATTCAGCAGAAGAAATGTTGTTGTGGGCCGTGTTGTTGCCGAACAAACAACTGCCAACCCCCTCTTCGATGATAGTCCAAAGTATCAGGGCAATCTCACTTTGATATATGCCGTCAAGTTCTTAAAGTGTATAAGGATTCAAGTGGGTCGAAGACAGGCAAGAAAGCTGCTGGCGGATATCTCAGTTGATCCGTTATGTCCTTTCTCAGCCTTCAGTCCTTCAGGTTCACCGTCAATCGGACGAACCCTTCCGAGCTCTGTGCCAACGAATGCACATCTAGTTCGAGATTGTAGGGTTACTGCAACCAAACTTGTGAAACAAAACAATATAGAAGTAGTATTATACCGAGAGCTGTCATTCTTTATGAAATACTAGCTATCGTACATTAGAGGAGGCCATACTCGTCCCAGTCTTCCTAGTATTATAATATTATATACAGTCAAGACGACATCTGAAGCGGTGTCGACTTGCATGGACATCCTTATCGATAAAGCACTCTCCGAAACTCTATTCCAGTTGCCTATAACAGTATCACCGATCGATATCCCTATCAAAGTTGTCTAGGTGCTATCAAAGCGACGGCAAGCTCTACTCAATTGAATCTAATCGCCGGTAAAAAAGTCAAAAAGTCAAAAAAGACACTAGCAAACGTCAAAACGGGGCCCGATGCGTTCGTTGCAGCAGCCATTTCTGGCTTCGTTTATGCATCTCGAAGCAACAAAAAATCCGAGCGGATGTCAAAAAAGGGTATAAAATATTTCCATTTGAGAAAGGAATACTAAAAGGGTTCACCAGGTTGCATATACCAAGATTTATCGCTCTATAATCTCATTTGTTTGCCCCAATTGCGTCGAAATAGTATAATTCGCTCTGGTCTAGGGATTGGACTCGCCCCTTTTCGGTTTGTATATCCCAGTGAACACCATATGCATTAGAAAAGAGAATAATTCGTTACTATGCAGCGATAATTCGAACCTCTCTAAAACAAGACCTAAATGACAAAGGGCTAACATTAAAGTACGAAAACAAAGCTTCAAGACCCAAGTACTACGCAAAAATAGATACTAAATGCAAAAGCCTAGCCATGACATGATTGTACGAGACGCAACTCAAATCGCAATACCAAACGACGAAACTGACAAAAATGATAATAAAATTTAATACTAAAAAAGCACCCCAAGCAAGAACCGAGAACTGTAAACAGATTTAACCTTTCGTTTCCGAAGAAAGGGACTTTACGATCCCTTCACGTCCGGCCTCGTGGATCGTTGAAGTAGCAGGGATGAACTTTAACCGTTCGGTACGGGCGTATCGATCCGGTTCCTATAGGTTTTCCATGATATTTTAGAATTTAAACAGAGTCCCGGACTCAATTTAAACCAAACCCTTTCGAATTTCGTAGACCGTAGAAGTTTGTCCAATGCGTTTGTGTTTTGCGGTTTATGTAACGTAGCGACGACTGTTGATGACGCCCCCCTATTCAGAGTCGATTGAAGGTATTCATCTCCCACGAAAGCCGACCAATTTTGTCGACTTTACTGAACAACCTTGGCCTTCTTCTTCCTAAAGACAGCGTCCTGGCCCGTCATCCTACGACCCAACGCTCTCTCCAGTTTCGCGCCCAATGCGAGTTTTCCGAGCTCACCGCCTTTCTTCTCGGTCAGAACAAATCGCTGTTCTTGAAGACGCGGGACATCAAGTCTGTTTATTCCGTTTGTGATTTCGAGGATACCAGCTTCGCGGCTGTATTGAGATGGTGTGAGGGATGGGGCGCTGCTGGATACAGCGGAAAGAGTGGATGCTCGTCTTTTGGCCTTTTCGGACATCTGTAATAAAGTATTATTAATATTTTATTTCTTAAAAAAAAGTGGAGACTGGAACGTGAAGGCGCGAGAGTCGGCAACGAACGATTGAATAACAAAATATAACAGGATTGAGGTAGATGTAATCTTTTCTGTGAGGCTTCTACAAATACTACAAGTTTTATGAAAAGGGGCGAGAGATACTAACAGCAGCGGCGAGGATTGGGCGGTCAGAGTCCAACGAAGTAGTCATTTTATTATTATTTTAGTTCAGTGTTTTTGACAGGTCGGTAATTTAATAAGATTGTGTCAAACAATCTACTAATCTTTGTGATGGATAGATTGATCGATAGAAGTCGGCAATGGGGCGCAAATAGTATATCTTATATACTCAAATCTCGGTCGGTGGCTTGGAATGAAATATTGATGATCACAAATTTTTGAATTTTCTACGGGGGAGGGAGAGAAAACGATCCAAAGATGGGATGGGAAGTCGGGTGAAGAAATAGTTGGAACCTGGGCTGGGCACAACCCAGGCCATGATGCAGATAATATAAAATCCAATTCGCCAGCAACCAGTCACACACTCCCACACAAGCGTCAAGCACAAGTGCCCCCGGCCCGGATGATTTAGGGTGCTGCAGCAGAAGGAAGTGCCAAACCAAAATAACGTGGACTTCCGACTAGCCCAGTCGCAAAGACAAACCAGACAGCTTGGACGAGTGAGAAAACAGCAGAGAGAGGCAAACGTCAACCGGGGCTAACCATGATGATGAAACAGTGAAAGAGGGAGAAGGGGGGCTTGCTCGCTGCACACCACATGGCGACCACATTTTGCATTTTTGCTTTTCGGTAAGAGCTCGGTTTGCTGTGCCAAAATTACATACAATCTGGAACGTGGCATTGATTACCCGCATGGTGAAAAGGAAAGGCTAAAAGTCGATTTCGAAAGCGAGAATTCGTAGGACAAGGGGACTTCGGAGCGTCTCGACCGGCGCTTTGGTCCTCTTGCCAAACCCACACCACCATCCGAAAAGGCTGACCGACAAGGTACTCAACAAGGATTGAGAACCTTCTTCGGCGGTCTGAGCGGCTTTCCAGATTGATGGGTTTCATCACTGTCGACGTTGACCCGGCGGTAAGCAAGTCAGAATACGAAATGCAGAGGTTGGATTGAAAAGGATCACGAGCGGACCCCGTTCGAATGACGAGAGAAGCAGTGATTTTCAGGTTTTTAATTTCTCGAGTCTTCGATTGTGGATGCAAGTAATTGCAAGCGAGAGATAAAATGAACATGTCGAACTAACAGGGAGGACTTTGGAACACTCGACTAATTATCATATCATATCATATCATATCATATCATATCAGAATCAGACCCGTTCGAACGAATGCAGATGGGGCAGTTCGAACTATCATTCCATCTGACATGTTTTCTCCCTCTCCATCTTCACACTGGCATGGCAGGAGGGTGGAGCCGATGTAGGTTTCCTGGCCTGGTCAACCAATTATCAAGCCATATCCGTGGCGAGATATCAAAAGCTTCCAAAAATAGTGAACATGCGAGCCAGGTATACTCCATCCGTGATCTTATTTCCAACCCCAGAAACGAAATAGAATAAAATCAATAATCTTGCTAACCGGGGAAATTGAGCAACCTTTTCAGAAGTAAAGTGAGGAGGAGGAGGCATGAAGATATTAAATGCCACGCAGGACACGTTTTTTAATTTTTAAGGCCTGTTCCGTGCGAAAATCTCTTGTTTGAAAAAAGTAAGATGAAGCAAGGGCCAGCCCCACGTGGGAAACAATAAACGGGACAGAACCGACGCGCAGCCTCCTGCAGCGCCTTCGACCAATCAGTCGAATACTCAACCCTTTCCGTCGTCGATCCAATGCTTTTTGCGGAAGTATTGAATGATAACTTGTGATTGCAAATTCAAGGGACCGAAACCAGAGGTCTTCACCAACGATATAGTATCTTTAAGTGTCCGGGGCCTTCATTCTCACTCGTGTCAATGATTTTGATTTTTTGGCATGACTTTGCAACTTTGGTCAGCTGAACTGCTCAATTCATGTTGCTTGTGCAAGATGAGATCCTGCGACCTACAGGTTATTTCATGAATTCCACGCCCCCCAGATATAGTTTAGCGGCAAGATTTGGCTGATTTGAGGGCTTCTGAATGGTCAACTGGTGATAATTTTTTTTTCTTGTCAAAAAAATTTTTTTTTTATAAGGCGTTTTGGGGCTTAAATAACCTTGTTTCCCATACAAACAATTGAGCCCAAAAGGAGGGCGCGGAAATAATGAAAACACCTGTAGCTTTTGCGCCTTGTGGCTAAAGTCTCTTTCACCCGCAAAATTTACCGGCATTTTGTGCATACCACCTGACGACCTGTGCTTCGGTTTATAATGCACTCATTGCGCTCTGTCTTGCTAGTGTTGAGTTTTTTTTTTTTTTTATTTAAACGGGCGGTTCGCATGGTTCCTTCGGAGCGCACATACCTCAGCTATCCCAAGGCAATTGGGAAACGATTATATGGTCTGGGTCAATTGAGATCTTATCT
This sequence comes from Dactylellina drechsleri, assembly GCA_036971345.1. NCBI lineage: Eukaryota > Fungi > Ascomycota > Orbiliomycetes > Orbiliales > Orbiliaceae > Dactylellina > Dactylellina drechsleri. Next base: position 927,353 of record JAJTUB010000007.1, read on the forward strand.
CGGCTGGCATGATTCCCGCGGCCTTAGGTCATTGCCAAATAGCAGCTCGCATCTAGACCTTTCATCAATTGATCATTCTCCGGAAATCGAGCGAATCGAATTCTGCGCTCGCTAGAATTCGAAAGGGTTGGTTGCAATTAATTGTAGAGGGGTCATCTTCACTCTTACACTGCGACGTCAAAGTATCACACGAAATATAGTAAATACAACGAGGAGGCGAAAAGCTCATGATTTATTATCAGTAACTGTCGAGGCAGTACACCAACACGATCAAAAAAATACCACGACTGAGTTCTGCGAGAAGAAATCGATTACGTTTGTGATTTACCACTTTCAACCGTGGATTTTGCGCGACTTGGATCGTTTCATATGATCATCCGACGTCGGCGCAATTGACCAGAAACTCGGGTCCTGGAATATACCAGAATACTGAGGGCTTTGCCCAAAGCTTCCATGCATCGGTAAAAACGGAGTTTCGGTCCCACTTCCATCGGCCGGATACCATAAACCCTAAACCGAGTCCTTCAAATCAAGCGCAGAGCACATGACGCAGCTCCTTGCTCTGACCAACCAAGTTCAAGACGCCATGGCTTTTCGCACCGAGAGTGAGTGGTTCAGAAGGCAGCAACATTTGGCATGCTGCACAATTGATGGGGTGTGGGTCAATTTGGCGACAGCCTTCTGCCATGCATGGAAACCTAGAATTCAAACCACACCACTCCAACTCCACACTTTTCTAGTTTCTGTTTTACTGATAAGAAGCAGAGGCAAATTATATCATAAATGAGGATATATCCTAAAGGAGGTTAAGAATATGCGGAAACTGTCCAGAGTTTCCCAATTCGCCAATACAAAACGACTGCTGATTAGCCGTGCTAGAGTAAACGGTCTTATCAGGTTTCCGTTTGAGGGTACCTGCATGATCAGTCTAGGATGATAGAACGGATCCGAGCTCGTAGGCGAGAAGACGGAACGATACCGGTTCATTATCTTAGATAATGTGGCTGCGAGCGATTCCGTGCAATCGGGTCCTCTTATATACTTAAGTTCACTTCAGTGAAAATGGGTACTATCTTCGTCAGACTATGACTAAATGAGTATACCAGCGACAGGCAAGGAGCATCTTTCTCCAGGTTATTGCTGACATTGTATTCAATCCCATAGTCGTCTAGGTGGTCTAACATTTTCTTGAACGATATATACTCAAGTATATGTATGACGATGGCTACATAAATACCACCAATTTGAGGTCACCCAATAGGTCAATAATGCCATAAAGCTAAGATGCTGAATAATTCGAGCCCTTTTAGTACTTTATATGACCATGAATTCTCGAGATACGAAATCCACAGATCGAGCTCTGTCAGCTCGATCCTTTTTTACATTTCAAATCAAAGTACTCAATCAACTCCCCAGATCTGGAGATAAAATATCCCCACACGCCACTGACGGTTCAGGCCAGCATTCAAAAACTAATCCCTATTAGTAATCGCAAATATAAAACCAGATAACGAACAAGCAAGCAAATTTTAAAAAGTCGAGGTAAAGGAAGACTGAGGCCTAATCGTGCGCCTCGGTCCACGGTTCTGCATATACCTCTGCATCTTGGGACCCTGCGCGTTCTCCAGGCACCGGTTCTCGGATTCGAACCGCATCTGCACCATCTGCGCATCCACCCATTCGAGATATCATATTCGCTTGATTTCTGTTAAATGAATGGGAAACGAAAATTTTTTTACAAAAGGGTACCATTATAAAGGGTAAACCAAGCGAGCTTGGTTTAGGGAGGCGTGGGAACGTGACGAGGTGTAAATGATATATGCAAGCGTCAACAGGCAACAGCTTTTTGACCCAACTCTCCGCAGCTATGTTTTGATTATTATTTCAGATTTTCAGTCAAGCTTTCTGTTCAGGTCCGCCGCCGATTTTAACAAGAGGCAAATTTGTCCGCATCATACCATTCTTCGCTTCGTATTGCCGTATTGATATTTTGAAACGTAGTTTTTTTGATGCTTCAAAATTTCAGTGCGGCCTAGATTTCATCGACATGTTTGAGGCTCTAGTGTGGCATTGCCATAGCTCAGCAAAGACAAAAATTTTTTGAGGCTTATGCGTGTAGTGCAATCCGATAGAGATGAGTTTTTGGGCTGGACCAGCCACAGGTCTGCATGGGGGTACCGCCATGGGGCCTCGACCTCGAGGTGTTCTGGCGCGGGGATTCCTGCTGGGGGTGGATACCTTCTCCCCGGATATGTTGTGACAGCTGGTTCGAGATATACCCCATGGCTGCCCCGTTATCACGTCAAAAACCAATGCCTGGTAAATGCATCTGAGCTTTTGTGCCCTTCGTCTAAGCTCAGACGGATGCCTGCTTAAAGTATCAGCCTACTCGACCCACCCTCCAGCCTGCAGTTAAGATGTAAGTATGCAGACGTGGGTCCTCTCCCAACCGTCGAGATCTCAGTGACATCAGGATGTTGTAAACGGGGTCTGGATGACCCATGACCCATCGAAGACTCTACCCTTGACCGTTTATCTTTTTTCTGCAGGCTTCGTTCGGGCAACACGGCACTGGCGAAACCGTTCGATGGTTCAATGACGATAAACGCCATCTTCCAAGACTCCAAGTAGCAGATATTCGCAGATATGTAGAAGGTCGGCAGGTGTTCAAAAAAAGAAGGGCGTGGTCAGGAACCAGTTCACGGCCAAGCTTCTGCTACCCGGATCGAGTTTCAACGTTCTACTCAGCCAAATTTGGGAAGCGAAAGAAGACGGATGATGCATCAGGAACAATATCGATATGCCTGTTTGTAGGCACGAATTGAACCGCATGGACTAGGCTTGTTGGAGCAGGTTCGGCGAAAAGCGGGTGTCTTTCTGAGAATAACCCCTATACTTTCCCTCAGAATTAGCTAGTGTCCTATCCTTGAAATCCCGCTACAGTATACTCAGTGAAATTAGAAGCAGAGAGACTGAAATAATAAGAAATGAATGGATAAAAGTAAAACAACCGGGTTGGATAGTGTTTTCTCCCAACACCGGCCGCTAATGACATACACCCGCGGAGGTTGATTCGGGCAAGGTTTGGTTTGTTCGAGAATTAGCCATGGGGAGTCAGAAGGAAACTCTCACGCAATGGAAACCGGAATTTGGGGGTGCATCACCATCCTGGTACGCTATAATAATAAAATTTTTGTGCGCTCGCCTCCCAAAAAGGACGACGCCCCCGCTCGAACGTCCTTTTTCCGATTCGACGAAATTTCCTCCGACTGAGGAACAAAAGGAAAGAAAATTAAAAAGAAGGAAGGAGAAGAAGGAGAAGAAGGAGAAGGAGATGATACCTTTAAGTTGAACACCCAAAAGCGAAGGAATAAGAAATGAAACCCGAGTCCGAATAACCTGTTGATGTGGTTTACATGTACCCCGGGGACCGACTCTGAGAAAAGACACGAATCGCCAGAATCACCCGAGCCAGCTGTAGGGTTCTGGTTTCATTTTTCTTCTTTCCAAATATTTTATTTTTCTAAAATTTATACCTTTTCAATTTTATTTTTTTTCAAGTTTGGTTTCCCGCCTTATTCATATATTCGATAAACATATACCCAGGTCCTTTCGCTCATTTCTATAAGCACATGCATATACATAGCTGAAGGGACCCTTCAAACTACTCTCTTTTCTTTCGCGATCCTTCTTTCGCTCTAGCCAGGACAACAGACAGATCTTAAGCCAGATCCGATCTTTGAACTCTGCTTCTCATTGGACAAGCTGACCGAGCTTCCAAGGCTCCAAGCTCTATCTTAATTAGCTGCTGTCACTGACGTCCCTCACCGTTATCCAAGACTATATACCAAACACACCACACCGATAGATACAAGAGCTCGATTTTTCCCTTCCTTTCTTTCCTCTTCGACTGGACACGCCTCTCGTTCGATTGATCCGTCTATCCAGGAAAAAACAATATCTGGCGGTTTAGGTGGTTGCGGTTCGCTGCATGAATTCGAATTAGAACTGGAAACCCAGCAGTTACATATCGCTAAAAACTTAACACTGAGGAATGTGAAAGTCCGTTATCGCGAGCGAGCTGTTACATATTATTAGCTCATCTAGCCTAATATACAATATTATACACTCGCAAACGTACTTCGCTCGGGACACTGCGTCGACACAATTGCCAGATTCTAAAATTTACTCGACAAAGTTATATATGATCATATCGTATCTTCAATTCCAAGATATATTTGGCCATTCAACTTTAGGACCAAACCTCATAGAGTTATCGATCGTCTTATTTCTGGGAGGTCTAGAATAAAGTTTCCGCCAGCCAACAATTTTACCCAAAAAAAAAACTTAGTTCAATGAAAGGATAAGGCTATTCGTATTTATTTTATTTTATTTTTAATTTTTTAAGTAAAAAACCAAGCTTAAGTTCAGTTCACTCTGATTTGATGATTCTACATCCAACAACCCACGGGAGGAGACCTAATTCTCAACAATCGCCGGCGATAAATCTTCACAGTTCCGACATCGTTAGCAGGCTAACTCCCTTGGTCGGCCAGCCGGCCTTCAACATGAGCTCGAACGTCAACCAGGCGACGGGCCTGTGGCCCAACGGCATGCCCACTGGAGATGAAGACTTTGCCGACTTTCTCGACCTAGGTGACTTTGGTATAAATTTCGGGCAGTTTGGGATGGAAGCCGACGGTTCGCAGCCACACTCTCAGCAGACCCCGCATACTCAGGCACCGCAGCAGAGCCAGTCACAGCAGACGGATGGTGGAAACGATGTTACGATGGAGGATTTCTCGAATCTCCAGCAGAGCTTTGATGGAACAAATACCCAACCTCCTCAACACATGCAACATCTCCAGGTGCAACGGCAGAGCTTGAGTGGCCCGAGTCTGGGACTGGCGACAGTATTTGAACATCCTCACTCACAGCAGAGTATATACGGTCGAGCGATAGTGCCGCCGACGCCTTCTAGCCTAGAACTTCATGCCAGTGCCCATAACATGTCCTCTTTTCTGGAGTCTGGGAGCATATATCAGAACATGGGCGCTGATCCTGTGAGTGAATCTGATTTCTTTCTCCGCTCCTCTCGTAGTTTTTTTCCTTTGCTTTACTTTTATAAACATGACTTTGCTGATTGCCAATGTGTGCCGTATTGTCGTAGATGGTTTTCACTCCCTTGGTTTCTCCCGCTGTCACACCGCTCGATACATCCTTTAGAGTTCCGGAATATAGTGTATCCGGCGCCTACTTTAGCCCGTTAACATCGCCAGCACTTGATGCTCAGGCTTTGGGATATTTGCATAGGAAGCTACCGAAATCGCCTGTAGAACCCCCAGAGTCTAGTAATTTGAATCCAAAGAAGGCTGCATCTAGGAGGAAATCTGTAACGGGACGGACGCCTGCTCGAGTTGTTCGCCAGTCTCCGGGTATGAAACCACAGCCCGGAAGGCGGAAACCAGCGCCGGTAGTGCCATCTCTCGAATTGACGGATGCCGCTATTGCGGAGATCGCTTCGCAGTCGCCTAGAACCCCGATATCTCGAAAAAGCGGCGCTTTAAAGATCCCGTCGGAGCACCAGATGGCTTCCAGCAGGGACAGCTCTTCGGCCGATTCTATATCTCCGGAGCCGTTGTCGGAAAGTCTGATGCCACCACCACCGGCACCAAATGGCAGATCACCAATGTTAACAGCACAGCCAAATCAAGACAAGCCCGTTCTGAGTCCGGTGCAGGCAGTGCTTCCTGCTGTAGAAGAGAAGGAGCCTCTACCGAAACAGAAAGCTAAAGGCAAACCCGCAACCCCGGCATCGCTCATGAATATGCCAAAGGGTCTTGCTCCTAAAGGGTCTTCCGAATCACTTCTGGCGACAGTCGTATCGAGTATTCCAGAAAAGCGGCCTTCGAGTGGGGCCACAAGCCCTCTGGATGAGCAAATGACCCCACGCCTGTCCGCTATCCAAAGGTCGTCTGCGAATGCTACACCAACCTCATCGCCGCCATTGATTGAGCCGAAACCGGCGGGATCTGATCCAGCATCCGGAAGCCTAAAAGCCCGAAAAGACGCAAAAGGTCATTCGAAACGTGGCTCGATAAGCGCAAGCCCTGCCTTGCAGCCACGAATCTCGCCCAGTATCAAACCCTTACTTCCTGAAGGTACGCCCGCGATCAATCTCCAAATTCTTCGTGAAAACTTACACACGACACCGAGACATGTCCCCCACCCTGCCGTAAATATTTCGTGTGCATATGCAAGGGAAGAAAAGACAAGAACATCGGCTAACTTTTCGTTCTATTTCTCTGACAGGTCTTTCTGCTTCTCAATCCGCTCTTATCCTTGCATCCAAATCAAATTACGAGCACATTGTCTCCGGAAACCACAGCCAGCTGGGTTTGTCATACCCTGAGCATCTTGCCACCAACCTGACGCACAAACGAACATCGCATAAGATTGCCGAACAAGGCAGGCGGAATCGGATCAATAATGCTCTCACTGAGATTGCATCTCTCCTACCCCGGAGAGCACCAGATAAAAGTGGTGATCCAGCCGGTAGCGCCCAAACGGGAAGCAAGGCCAGCACCGTTGAACTCGCAATCGAATATATCAAGGAACTTAAGGGTAACCTGGACCAGACCACGGCTAGACTTGCGGATGTGGAGGCTGAACTGGCAGCTCTGAAGCTAGAGAAAGGAATGCCGCTTGATCAGCCAAGTGCCTCGGCTCAGAAGGAGACTCCAACTGCAAGCCACCATACGAGTGCACCTCCCACAGACGAGTAAAGTCGAAACCTTTCGACGAGAAGGGAGAGTACTCAACTAGATTTCATTTCACGTCAACGACATTAATTTTGATACCTTACGCGGCTTTTTCTTCTATACCATGTTGCCTCCGACACATTTATCTCATGACAGCCATTGCTTTATCATTTCTAGCTTATACGGACATACGAATATTTCCTGGATAGGTTATTTATCATTGTCGGATATATATTTACGACGATTGGTTTGGGTAGTTTGACGTTATTTTGTTTTCTAAAAGGATCGATGAAAAAGCTTTTGTATAGTATGGTACGTTATCGGTACTCTCTTTCAAGTTTAATGTTTGATATCCTTATTTTTGGGTTCCCACCTCTTTCTGGGGGTTTTAATCATTTTATGTTCTCCTCTTCCTCCGCCATCTAAGCAGGCATTACTTTTGCTTAGCCTTAATACCTGTATATATGAACCATACTTTCAGCTTCTCCACATATCTTCTGGCGAGTCGGAAGGTAGGGTTTTTAGTGCGTCGGCTGCGGATCCGGAACCCAGCACGCCACGATTTCGATTTCTAGCTAGTACGAGCATTTTATGATCGATAGTTTTGAAAAAATGTAATAGTTGAAATTTCGCCCTGCTTTATGATCAAATCATATTCGAATGATAGTGCATGAGGTCGCGCTCGTCATTCACTCTTTGCAACTGAATACGTAAAAGAACAAAGATATTCGTCTAGCTGCAGCTATTCTTCCTCCGGACTATTTTACTTTGAGCATCCGCCAGCTCGGAAGCAGCACTCTTGGTTCTCAAAAAGCATCGGACGCCGCTTTTTGATGGGAGTTTTACCGTTGATGCCGCTGGCCTATCATGAGGCTCTAATCACCACGTGCGATCTAAATGCCCACAAATTGAATCCATCCAGCGTCCTTGTCCACCAAAACACAAATCCAATCATTGCTAAAATATGATATTTTGCGAAAATCTCCGTTGGGAGAAATATGGATTAAATCTTGCGATGAGACTAGTCTCTATTTCCTCTTCACAATGGGCTCTCCTTCTTTTCCTGTTCGAATCCCCCTTTCATTCTCTTCGAAAGAAAAAATTTTCTTCAAATGAGTTATGCATACGTCGACTTACTTTAGTCTACCACTTTCATTCGAAACCGGATCGGAGGGAGCGAAACACTAGGCACGAGAACAGAGACATACAACGGGGAAAACACCAGTCGCCCGGGCGTTATGTTCGGGGGCTTTACTTATACTTGGGGGCAAAAAGTGAATGGAGTGCATCAGGCAGCGGAGCATCGGCGAACATAACCTTGAGGTCTCGACGTCTCGTGTCATCATCCCCTGATGGCAGATAGTACACCGGACCAAAGCGGCGTCCCTTCATGATCATTTGACTTGAAGTTTAGGCAACTATCTTACCAGTCATTGCCCTGAATGTCTTTCTGTTGTTGCATGGTGGTTAGAGGTTTGCATTTGATTTCTATGGTTTTCGGATGCATCGTTACCCCTGAGATTCTTTTCTGCTAAAAATCTTTTCGAAAAATTTTCTCTTCATCGCGGCTTAGACAGCAGTCACCAGTCAATGTAATTTTAGCATTCTATGTTCTGATTGCACTGATTCGACATGCCTACACTTTCGAGAAATCGCTATTTGGATAATAAGAACTTCGAGATTTTGATTCGAATATTCTGTTAATACCATACGCTTATGTTTAGACTCGTGCTCGACTTGCACAATAATACTCTCGACGAAATAATATCAACTAGACCTGCTCCCGATAACTAATAAACCTCCCATAAGACCCAATGCTTGCGACGTCATAGTTGGATAGACGGGACCGAAAGCGCATATTTGATCTACCAGTATCATTCCACTAACCAGAGAGATTGTCTTTGCGAAATATTTTGGACTGTCACAAGATCTAGGTGTAAAGTTATAGAATAATAATATATATTTAGAAGACCTTGAGAACGATCTGTCATCGCTTAACTACTTGTCCCATTGAGCAGATACTGCACTACCAGTATAGAAACTTAAGCATCTACTCAATATTCAATACATATATAATCAACCAGGCCTTATAAATCAACAATTCAAAGCTTTATGAATTATATATACCCTTAGAATTTGGTAATACATGATGTCTAATATTAGCTTTTTATTTAAATTCCCTTTGAACAAACTTTATCAAGCTGATAACATCATGATGATCAACAACTGTATTGAAGACTATTTGTTACTCCACAGAATATATTCAACTATACTTACTAAAAATTATTCTTATTTTTTATAGTCAAAAACTAAGAATTACTTATGTGCTTGCAGCTTACTTTCTAAGTTTCTATAATTCATAATTCGATAATCATAAATTTAAGTTAAGAAAAAAAAAAAGCTAAAAATAAGGATTCTGAAGTAAGAAAATATAAATAAACATCAGCAAAAAATCTAGATCTTTGAAAAGGTTAACCATAGATTTTCAGAAAATACTACAAGTTTTCAAAAAATAGTTGTCACGGTTCACATCGATATGTGCCGTGGCCTCACGACTATATAGTGCAGAATACCACACGGTCAACACCTCCTTGATCAGGCAAGCAAGTATCCAGTAAGTATAAAACTCACCAAATTATCATAAGAGATACTAAAACCTTATGAGCCTAAATAACTATAGAAGAACTATATAAAATCTTCATACTAACACCAATAAAACCAGCGCTGGATAATCTAATTATCTATCAAGCATTGCAATCTAGTCATCTTCACGCTACGACTCCGAGTTACCACGAAGGGTCTCTAGAGGCAAGCTCTGACAATACATCAGGAAAAAATACAAGTTCCATCGCGCTCCATCGCGCTCATCCGGATGGCAAGATGGCAGGATGGGCAGGATGAAAAGTGTACGCCCCGCTGTAAGGTTTCCTTCCGAAGAAGGCTCTTTCATCGGATGAACCACTCTCCATCGGACGAACCACTCTCCATCGCGATACCGTACGTATCCCACACGTTACGTCACGTCACGTATCACGCGTCACAATAATAATAATAACAGCAACAATAATAATAATAATTTAATTATTTTTTAATTTTATGCAAAAAAATCTATAAAAATAAGCGTGATCTAAACCGTGATCTAAACCGTGATCTAAACCGTGATCTAAACCGTGATCTAAACCGTGATCTAAACCGTGGTTATAACCGTGATCGAAACCGTGGTAACAGGCGTGATAATAGGCGTGATCCGGACCGTGGTGATATGGTGGTTGATGAGGTGGTTGATCTGGTTTTCGGTTTTTGATGTGGTTTTTGATATTATTTTTGATATACCACTGGCAGATGGTGCAGATAGTGTCTTCACAGGAAATTATATAAGAAACGAACATATAGTAGAACTCGAAACTAAGCCTACTGATTTTGACCTGAGACTAGTCTAACTAGTATCATTTATATAGCTATGTCTATGCTCTACTTGATACAAAATTGCAACATGAAGATGGGGATCGTTTCAATTAATAGATGTTCAAACGATTTTTGAGGAATGAACTAGGAAACCAAAGACGGGTTAAGATGAGAACGTCTCAGCTCTACTTACATTCTGCGTTGTTGATCGATCGGGATGCAGAAAATCTAGAGAATTTATATCTGAAGGCATATCTAAAGACATTTAATTGTAATATTTGTCCTGACCATCACCAGAGTACGATGGTGAGCTAGCCCCAGAAGGTTGATCTGTACCAGAAGGCTGCGGTTGGTCCGTGCCAGAAGGTTGTGGTTGGTCTGTGCTGGATGGCTGCGGTTGGTTTGTGCTGGATGGTTGCGGTTTGTTCGCACTTGCTGCTGGTTGGTCTGCACAGTAAATTTGACAACGGCCAAACGCTCCGGTGCAATCAAGACAAGCGAGCTTCTGTTCCCTCGTTCCATGAAACTCATTATTCTGAAACTTCTGGAGGCCGACTGTACCGTAACAGCTAGCTCTGATTGGCTGTTTGATACACAGGAGAGGGAAAACGGGATCAGGACCTAAGCCGGGTCCAAGACCCTGTCCTACATCACTGTTTTTAAGCACAAGCATCATAGAACTGCTACAATACACCGGACTATATTGCAGAATTAATTAGTAATCCAGGTTTATATAGAATTAAATACTTTTACGATTTGTTTCGATATTTGATTCAATCAAAGTAGAACAAGTCTCTTCGCAACGTGTTGCGAATGCCGTGCAGTCTGGTTTACGAGAAAAATCTCATCGCGCTGCAATGCATTTGGAATTGAACACCTTAGATTCTGATACTTACGCCGAAAAGAGGGTTCTAGCAGAAAATTTAGTCTCACAGAAAATTTCAGGAAGAGGAAAGAATTGAATAAGCGCTTACGCAATGATGAGAGTGGCAGAGGCAGTTGAGAAATACATTTCCCTAGACTTTGGTCAAATAATTCGAAATTCGAACTAGTGAAGGCAAAGCGTTTGATATGATATTGGAAAAAGAGAGTAAATTCAAAGCTGTAAGAGCTGAACGTCTGAATTTTTTATCGTAGAGAAGGAGGATAACTTGATGGTAATCTGTATTGCGGGATCAGTAGATATCATGTCCCTGTATTTATACTTGTGAATCCTCTGTTCGAATATATGTATGCGACGTTCCTGGTGTTTGTAATGCTGATGAAGTCTGCATATCTCTCGACCGAAGGTGAACGTTGATCTGGAATAGGTATGTAGTTCATAATGGAGAGTCCTTCCTATACAATATAAAAATGCCGAGAATTGAGCTATTTACTCGATCAAATGACCAAGGTTATTTTGATAATTTGTCGATGTTAGTGAGATTTAGTCACAGAAGTCTTCTAAAGAATTTTAGAAGAGTGATCTCATGGCCCTTCTTCCCTCGTAGGGGTTCGAAGTACCCAAATGGTGAGTCACTTGCATTTTAAAGACTAAAATTTTACGCCAAAATAGCGCGTAAAGATCACATGTCCATATAGGGGAATTATCACGGTGAAGTTAACTTAATATGAACTTTGATGCTGCAATTGAAATGTAACTTCTTCAGAGCGCTGCGTTTCGGAGACTAAGTCAAACGCTGAGCCTGGTGACACAAAAGGCTATAGCTGACTAATTAAGCTTCAAGCCTTAGATCTTATACTAGTCGAGTTTAAGCTTCGTTGCTCGCCTAATGGCCACATAGTCGCTTTAGGATACCGTAATTGTAATTGAGGTAACATCGTAGTACGAACAATGCATTTAAGTTACGTAGTAGTACCAAATTATTTTGCCCAATACTAATTGTGCTTGTGACATTCGAATACTCAACACATCTTTATTGTCATCCTCGGTATACATATAATATCCTCTATTACAAGCAATTGTAATTAAAAAATAGTTCTTCGCAAGAAGCAATTCTATACGTGAGGCAATTGTATGCGTAAATTATGCATAACGAGTCGGTTGGAATACTATATTCTCAGAAACAAGAGATATTGATCTCATATGACTGTAGTTTTGACTAGTTAGGTTATCTGTCTGGGTATATGACGAGAAGCTCGTATGTCCTCAATGATCTCAATATTTGAAGAAGTTTCGCGCGCTGGCAGCTGGGTATATAAGCTGTGGACCGAATCAACGAAAATAAAACAGAATCACACAGCAATCCAGCTATCTCTTCTCAAATAACCAAAAATTTTACCTTCTCTAAACTCACCAATTTTGCAAACAAAGCAACCATTTCTCAATAAATTTATCGCTCTTTTATCAAAGATCTAGGAATTGTATAGATAGATATCCTTTTTAAAATGCGCCTTTCGACAGTATTATTTATTGCCTTTCGAGCTTATTCAAGGTAGTCGTTGGTTCTTTTCGATCTTTTATTATACTAGGAAAAATACTGATTTTTGTGTTACCAAAGCGCTGTGCTCTCTGCACCAACTTTGACGACGGAGCAACTTCAGCAAGCTGGTATCTCTGATTACTATGGAGAGTAAGTCAACAATCATCTCTGATATTGATATGGATACTTCCCCTTGATTCCTTTCTAAACTTTACCGACTCTTTATCTACAAAGAATTGTGAAACTGATTTACAACGAATTTAAAGTATCCAGGTTATTTTGGATGTACAGGCTAGCGATGTCCAAGGAGATTGGCTTGGCGGGTTTGGTCCCAATCATGCCATAGATCTGAGGTGCTTTAAAATGGGTCCTAATAATGTCATTACATCCGAATGCTTTTGGTTGTTGGCCATCCAACCAAATCAGCCTTATCCACCTGGTAAAACCAATGCAGATCGAGATAAGTGTCTGAACTGCGCGGCATGCGCTGGTATGTGTATCTAAAATCATTTTACCGTTTTATAGACTGGATAGCTGCAATTTTGGGTTAACCGGGGACTCTGTCCGTCTCGTCCGTTGTTAAAAATACAAACTGGAGAGATTGGAGATAGCAAAAAGGAGTTGAAAACGGCGAGTTTTCGTTGGCTAGAATGGTGGGGGTGTTACGATTTACCTAGATGCTACATTATCTCTGTTGCGTATCAATATCCATCGTGCCAATGTATGATTTACGTATTCGAGTACAAAATAGAATATAGAGTGGACCAAGAGAATATATCAAAACACTAGTTATAAGTTGAGGATGAATGCTATAGAAACTGTTCACGTTTCAGCTTTTGATGCTATGGTTCCGTGAATAGCCAAAGCCTATCGACTCTACTAACACATACTATTCGTATTCGTAAGTAAACAGAGAATCGAAATATAATAGTGGTTTTTGTTGGTTGATTTTGTAGTAAATCTGTTAGATAAAAATTGGAACAGGCTTGGTTCTGAGTTTTACAATTCTTAAAATATTTATAACTGTGTGATTTACTTAATTAGGGATTGAATTTTATTTTTAATTAATTGAAAAACCAGTATCAGACCTAAATCTAACCAAACTTACTGTTTGGTTTTGTAGTTCACTTACTGACCTTGCATTTGGGTACCAATTTCGCCCTTTTCATTGTGTTGTCCCTATAAAATGCAACAATTTAGTCGAATGACGCCGTTTTTGTACCCAGATGAAACCTCTATTCACTTAGCACACGCATTTATAAATGCCATAAGCCATCGTATTATGTTATAATAGAGTCTATTTTGTGAACTTGGAAGGATTAATCTTAAGATTTAGCCTCTAACCTGGTGTGTTTGCTACTAGACTAGCGGGGGGTACTAGACACAAACTCCTGGACAGCTGTCGCATTTCAAACATTTATCCCTATCAGCGTTCGTTTTTCCTGGCGGATACGCTTGACCTTGTTGAAGACCCAATACCCAAAGACAGTTAGGGTCAAGCCCATACTGATTCCATGCAATGCACCCTATATCGAAAGCAAAATTTGGGCCAAAGCCTATTCCGTAAAAAGGACCCTTTACCGGCGTTGGTGTTCCGAAGGGATCGAATTTCTTATTCGGGTAAGCGAGGATGCTGTGAGCCGGTAATCAGCTTAGCTATCTAATTGAAAGACTCATTGGAGATTTTCTCGTGCCGACGGCACCCTAGCTTCGCAAGTTAAAGTACGGCCGTCTGGTCCTGCGAGACAAAATGGCCATGGATCGTTGTTGTAAAATATGGGTATACATCTTTTGGTTCTTCTAAACTAGCCTATATTACTCACGTATAATCTGGTTGAGGAGTGTCCCAATTGAAAGTATTTGGTATATCGTCTGCAGTTGGAACTCGTGGTTCCGGTGCTGGTACTCCACAACACAATCTAAGAGGATTAAAATATTAGCTAGATTTATGTAAGAAGCTGAATATAAAATACTCACGAAGCAAAGGAGCCGAGAAGAATGGGAAAGGAAAACGCCTTCATTTTCATAAGTAGATATTGTTTTTGGGTTTAACACGAGTGAACTCCTAGTTAATGATGCGATTGATTTTTGGTCGGGAAGGAAATTGGAAAGCATAACTAGGGGATTTGGTTTTTCTTTTATAGAAAGCTTAGACTTCAACCAGTAGCCTCTCAGAGCCCCTGGTATTTCACCCCTAAGTTTTTACAAGCTTTGGTAGGCTCCCGAAGCTTGGGATCCGCTACTTCAAAATGCGCATATGCCTGAATTGAATAATCTCGGTTCGTTTGCATGTTAGTATAGGAGAGGCCTTGCGAAATCAGGGTAAACCTAAGAGAATCATTGTTCGACGCGTTAACAAAAGTGGTATACCCTATGCAGCTTTAGCAACTCCTATAAATTCTTGTATATAGCTGCCGATATGAGCAGTTCATCAAGTCTCTTGTCGGCTCCAACTAACCCTTTTTTTGCTTGCGTGGAAGTTGTAACACGAAAGGGCATTGGTCGCCTAACAAGTCCAAACTCTGGTTTACTGTTAAGATGCTGGCTGTAGGTTGGGTATAAAACCAAATATCGAGAGATTGAACTGGTAAACCTACGGATAGAGTGACATGAAAGAGGAATTTTATATCAACAAAGCGAATATGCATGCAAAGGATGTACTATAAAAGTTCGTCTTGGATATCCGCAACGGGAATGAAGCATTCAAACTCAACGAGAGTCAATAATTAGAATGTATTCAAATAACCGGGTATCAGAGGACCGATTGGCCGGGTTTTCTATATATATGGTAGCTTTAATCACGACAATAAATAAAGTCTTCATTCTCGAGCTTTGATCAATCGATCTATATATACTCTCATCTAAAAATTATCACAAACCATCCCAAAAGCACCCCACGAATTCACTCCATAAACTTACTAAAATAAAATACCAAATATGCGTGTTTCTACAAACTCCATCGGTGCATTTGTTGCGTAAGTACATGGATCACTCAAATTTTGCTGGTTGGAACCAGGACCGCCTGAAAAATTATTATCGTAGACCACGAGACTGATTTATCCATATTCTCTAGAGTCTTAGCCGTTTTACCTCTATCTAGTGCCGGTTGGAATGGGTGAGTACATGGTTGAAAACCTGAAAATCTTTGCGATCGTTTAAATCTATATCGATTCGATCATGATGCACTAGACTAACTTACTAACCTACGATAAGATTCGTCCTTGGTTTGAGGTCGGCGGATGTGGGGGACGGAGCTGGCCCCGGGATTGGTCCAAAACCCCAATTTCCTATTCTTTGCCTTAAAAAACCAATTCAACCAGAATGCTTTTGGGTAGCTGGTCTTCAAGAAGGTCAAGAGGTTTCAGGGAAAACGGCAGAGGATAAACTAGCGTGTCTTGATTGCACAGGCGCATACAATAAATGTCAATACCTTTGCGGACGTTAGGTATCCATCTCGACAAAATCGAGAATTTAATGTATTTAAATTCGAAATATAAACCTAGTTCTGGGGGAGAGTCCATCAAAAAATATTCCTTTTTATTATTTGGTGTTTCGTGACGATAAATTTACTTATTCTATGTGATTTATCTTTCCGGGTGCTTTAGGCTGGGCTGTTATGACATTGGAACTGGGGTCATAATTTAATTGCAGTAGCGATTGAATAACAAAACCTCCCACGATCACTGACAGCGAGGATTATGGCCGGAGCTTAAGAATATATTACTTGGTATTTTATTGCATAATATGCTAAATACTTTGCGAAGCGAAGATTAATATTAGGAATTGTACATAAATATGCTGTATCGCGCATTCGGAAGCACTGACTAAGTTGGGTTATAGTCCTGGTGAACCAGGCACGAAAGTATATTGGTTCCCTCGTATACGCTTTCCGCCGGCACTCGGCTCTTCTGTATAAATATTTAAACTCATAACTAAATTATCCTAGTGCAGCCGAAAGTCTTGGTAATAGTATTCTGCTAAAGCGTGCAGATCTTTCCTTTGTGTCGAAGCCTATTATATTCGGGAGGGCCCGAGCCGATCCAGCCCAATTAGATATCGCAGAAGCGAATTGATACCAAATAGAGGGGAGATATAAAATAGTTTGTTTGACAACGCCGCGCTTCGCTTCTTATGCCTAGTCTTGTAACACTTTAAAGTTTAACAAGCATATATCTGAAAAAGGAAATTGGCTTCCCACTAGGTTTTTTTGTTGACAATTTACACTCAAAATTCCTAGTGAGAAATAATAAGTCCAGAAAGGATTTCAGTTAGCCAGCTAGCTCGGTTCTATTTTCTCCAGATTAAAATGATATTTCGCCAATAACTGTATTAAGTGTATATCTTACCTTTAAAGAACATTTTACTTACCCGGTCAGTTCAACTGACAACTCTACCCGTTTTCTTGTTGCGCGTAATTGTTTTTCTCGGACCAGATCTGTTGCTACTGAGCCGAAGATGTATGTGTAGGACATTTATGCTTATTTAAGGAGGGCAACATTTTGTGACACTTTTTGGAGCCTGCGTGTGACTTAAACTTCGTTACCAAAGGACAATCGACTTTGACTGGAATAATGAGTACAGTTGGACTCTTAGCACACGAATCTGTATTAGCTAATTAACAAAATTATAAATTTAATTTGATTTCTAGAGGATGTTTTTTGGAATTTTGATGATCTTTTAAGTCCAAATACCAAAATAAAATGTGATTCACTTGAATTTCGCAAATCAAGATAATTAATACTATCTTAAATCATTCAAAGGTAGGATATAATTTCTATAAATTTAAATATTTTAACTCTAAGATAGTATTTACCACTGCTACCCTATACCTTTTTGTTATCATAGGAAGTGAAGCGACTAATCTAGTTAATTATTGCCCCTTCCACTAGATTTCTTGTCGCCAATTCTTCTGACAACTCTGCAAATAGTTACCGGATATTCGACCACGTATAAATGAATAAAAAAAAACCATCTCCTATGTTTTCGTCCATCTTAGAAACAGACGCTCTCAGATATTTGGTTATGTTTCTTGGCCCCATGACAAGAAAACCTGAGATGTGTTCCAACCAATAGCACCAGGACAAGGTTGCGTCACGAGATACTCGGATTGTCCAAGTGCCGACTCGACTAAAATGTACTTGAAGCCGTCATAAATGTTAAGAGCAAAGCCCATTGGTCCATTGCTATGTGTCCAAGCAACTCTGATAGGAACATAAACGGGTCCGATATAGAAAAAGGCGAATTGGACTGGTGCGGGGATGCTTGCGCCCCCGAGGATTAGTGCATTACTTCTCGTCCATCCGCTTATAGCCTGATCTCCAAACCATAATGCCACAGCGTCATAGCCAGACTCGGAAGAGTATGTATCGTAGAATTCGAACGTCCAATTTGCGTTTGATGGGAGATAGAGATAACCGCGGAAAATCATTGTGAATGTTGCTTTGTCTTGATGGGGAACAAATCCATATGGATTCAACCCAGATTGGACAGGTACTCCAGGTATCTTTGTAATATTGGTTCCATACGGTATTAGAGATTTGGTAAATGTAAAATCAGCGTTCTCAGGCCCCGAGGTACCATTGTACCAATACTGGGCCGGAGTATCAAATATAGCAACTTCAATACCGGTATTGTTGCACGATAAATCAGGTTCGTTATTTTCGTGACCCCAGGGTGCAAATGGCTTGACACCCGACGGACATGCCCCGGAAACAAAATACTGGGACGGTTGCCCATTTGCAACATATTTTACGCCATCCGCACCTAGTATTTCAAATCCAAATGTTCCACCTAACCCACCAAAGGCGAATTGGACTCTGAAAGGGATGTACTCATTGGCTGTTAGGGTTGTTTCGTAACTAACATTGGGTTGATCATAGCTTTGAATAGATCGAACATTATAATTACTGTCATTCCATCCAACATATGCTCCATCTCCCACCCACAACCAAGCTCCGTCCGTAACATTGGTAAATTTGAAGGTATATTGTTGTGTAACGGGCAATTTAAGGAAACCTCTATACATTATCGTTGCAGTTTGGCTGCTGTGATCGGAAAAGCCGGGAGCTTGATGACATGGCCAATCGCAGCCGATAGTAGTTAAATTGACTAGTTCCGTTGGCAAGATTTCGGCAAAAGTAAGCACCCAATAGTGCCAGATAACTCCTTCTGGAACATTCGGCCACTGATTATGGTACCAAGCTGCACCGACCCCAAGATCACAGGGCGATGGAGGATTCGGGGTATAGCTATCAATGTCATTTCCGAAATCAAGTTCAAAGTTCGGCGTACTGCCGTCGCAGACTGAATTGACGACATAACTTGAAGGTGTAAGGTTTGTAATGTATTTCTTTCCATCCGCGCCTATGACCTCAAATGTGAATCCAGCACCGTTCCCGCCGTCTGCCAATTGTATCCTAATCGGAAGATATGTCCCAATCGTAAAAGTGGCCGTAAAAGATGCATTAATAGGGTTAGGGTGGTCAAAGTAATCTTCGGCGTAAGCGTCAGTATTATTCGCATGCCAAGTCGAAAAAGCCTTTTCTCCCGTCCACATCCAAACGCCGTCGTCAATGTTGTTAAACATAAATGTGTAAGTCTGGGTTTTTGGAATGAAGAGGAGTCCACGCCACATGATAGTTTGCGTGTAAGAAGATCTCGGGGTAAAATAGCTGAGACAGGGGTTATTACATCCAGCCAGCGAGATATTTTTGATTTCGATAGGCGCAGTTTTCCCAAAGTACTCCGGCTGGTAGCTTGGCAAGACAGCGTGAGCGAATCGATCGTTTACCCACGGATTGTTCCAAATAGCAGCCTGCCAGCCAAGATTGCTGCAACTAGTATCTGGAGTTGGGAGCGAAATTTCGATAACGGAAACGATACCGGAAGGATTCGTTTGGTCAGGGAACACGGTAGTAGTGGAGACAGTAGCATCGGTTGCATAACTTCTCACAATAGTAGTTGACCAGACACTATAATCTATGACTGTAACGGTTATTGGTCCCGTTGTGATGTCGCTACCAGCGGAATCCGTTGGGTAAACAGTAGAAGCGCCACTTGTGGTTGCACCATACGTAGTAGTTACAGTTGTAGGTGGAATAGCAACAGTAACAATGACGATGCTGGTATCTGGACCACCAGTGACTATAGAGCCGCTATTGCTTGTTGGAGGCTGCGTGGAGGTTCCTGCAGCTGGCCCAGTTGTCGTATGTGTCGAGTACGTCTGGGTGAAGAAATGAATAACTGTGGCGAGTTGAGCGGGATCTGTAGGGTAGACCGTTGTTTCGGAGAAACTGTTGCCAATAGCTGGCTCACTGATTGTAACTGTCCCTCTTGTGATCCAGTTAATCACAATTGCAGGCTGATTTTGATCTGTTGGGAAGATGGTGGTCGCTGATGCTCCACCAGTGGCTGCACTAGTTATCGAGCTAGTGGAAGTCGGTGTACCATAGGTGATTAAAGTGGCTGGGGCTGCGGGATCTGTTGGTATAATAGTTATTCCAGATGGACTGCCAGACATAGCCACACCTGTGACAGTGACAGTAGATCTAGTAACACCTATAATGATACTAGCAGTTGCAGACAGATCGTTCGAATCCGGAATGGACTTTGTCGACGTAAACTCGCTCGAGGCAGCTTCAGTGACTGTAGTCCTAGGCCTCTGAACATATCGAATCACAGTGAGAGACAGCCTATCAGTGATTGGATCCCCAGCATTATCGGTTGGAAACAGAGTCGACAAAAATGTACCACTGCCAGTGTTTGGTTGATCGATGGTTATTACAGATTGCAAAACATATGTGATGACGGTAATGGTAGCATAAATGTTAGTGGAATCCGATGGATACATAGTTGATACACTAGTCTCGGTTCCACCATGATAAATCGTGATAGTTGGTCGAACGATGAAGTTGATAACTGTGATAGGAGCAACTGGGTCTGTCGGAATGACCGTAGAGGTATATGGCACCGTGCCAGTTGCAGGAATGCTCACTGTAAAAGTTTGTCTGGTGACATAACTGATAATTGTCGCTGATTGACCAGTATTCGTACGCAAGGTTGTAGTACTCGGAGGTCCGTTCCTAGTAGCCATACTTGTAATATTATCAGTGGACCTGTGGATAACTATCGTGGTCACACCCCTAACAGGGGGCAGAGTAATAGTAATTCCTGCATCTTCGAGAGTAGCAGCGGGCAAAATCAAAGTAGGGTCAGGGAGCTTGATAATCGAGGTTGCAACAGTTATCACAGGATTCGGAAGCACAATCGTAGATCCAGAGGCGCGGATCAAGGTTCCAGGCAAAGTAAGCGTAGATACTAGCAGCGTTATGGTGGAGCCCTTATTGATAACAGAATTGGTTGGAAGAGTAATCGTTGGGCCTGGGAGACTGACAGGGAATCCAAATTGAGTAACAATAATAGTTAAGCCAGTGTTTGGAAGAGTGGTAGTTGTGCCCGCGTTTCCATAGGTAGTCGCTGGGAAGGTTAGCGTCGACCTAGGGAGGGAGATAACGGAGCCCCCCGCAGTAATTGTGGGTTCGGGAAGGACGACAGTTGATCCGGAAGCACGGATAGAGGCTCCAGGCAATGTGAGCGTAGATGCTGGCAGCGTTATGGTGATGCCTTCGTCGATAACAGCGTTTATTGGAAGGGTTATGGTAGGATTCGCTAAATGAACGGGATAGCCATACGTTTGAGTCACAAATTCGATGACTGTAATCGTGCCAGATGTAGTACGGCCACTGGTATCGGTTGGAAACCTGATAGAAGTATGATGAACATCATCGAATCTGGTAATCGTGACGGCAGGTAATCCAATCCCTACAATAACAGTGCCGCGAATTGATCCATCCGTGATAAGGTGACCATACCGGTCGGTTGGCCAGGCAGTAGAAATAAAGGTGCCAGTACCAAAGGTAGTAACAGCGGAAAACCTTACGTAATCAATGACCGTGATGGTGCCAGAGGTATCCGTGATATTAGAACCAGCAGCGTCGGTCGGAAAAAGCGTGGCATCAGAACCAATTTTGGTACCAATCTCGATGATAGTGATTGTCGGTAGAAGATATGTCGTGATATAATTTGTGACTGTGCTAGTGCTGGTGATCCATTTCGTCGAGAGTATAACAGACGTATGGGTAACCTTGACAATTTTGGTGGCGATAAAAGTGTGTGTGCTGGTGTAGAAGGTAGTCCGGGTGGTGTATTTAGTAACAGCAGCTGTCGCCAGATATCTTGTTTTCGTGGCCCGTGCCGTCTTGTAACTAGTAACAGTGCCAGTCGGGACCAAAATCGTCTTGGTTTTCCTGGCTGGAGCCTCGGTCACCCATTTTGTCCTTGTAAGAAAGCACACTTCCAAAAGAGCAAAGGTAAGCATGATATACTTATTAAGACATCGAAATCCAAGCAGAGAACTTACAACATGGTCCAGGAATCTTGCAGTTAGTTCGCTTCTTTATTTTATCTGAAGGCTGGCCAACTACTGTTGTGGTGATAGTGACTATTGTAGATTTCGTTGTCCATCTGCCACAGATCATGAATATAATAAATTCACTTGTAAAGTTATGTTTAAGACATCTTGTTCTTACAAGGTATGTTCTGAAGTGGTAGTGATAACCTTCGTTGTAGTATGCCAAGTGGTCTTGCTAAAGATATGCGTCACAGTCTTAGGGAGGTTTACAGTTTTAGAGCTTATGCGAATAGTCTTATAGCTGGTTGATGTCTTCGTGCGTATAAGCGTGGTTTTTCCCTTTTTCGTATACTTGGTAGTCATAGCGGCAGATTTTGTTGTATATTTGGTGCATGACGAGAGCTCTACAGTCTCGGTGCGGAAGAATTGAGAGCAGCTGGAAGATATGCCATACCTGGCTGATATAGACTTGCAGCTCGCAGGAGGGGTCTTGCATGATGTTGCTGTGCTCAAACTTGCAAGCAGCGCATGAACAACCACTTGTGTGAATAACATGATTCCTGGGCAATATCAAGTTGTTATCAGTTGCATTGGTATCCAAGGAGTTAAATATACTTACCTATTCGATTCGCCACTTCTCTGCCAAATACAATGGGTTCCTCAGACGATGTCGCTGGAGAAGAGCTCTTTATATTGAAGGCTGTTACATGTTAAGGCCGGAGAATTTTCTCACGTTTATACCATTATAATATTTCTTTACGGTGCAAATATTCTCACACTCACTTCAGCCAGCGGGCCGTTCTAGTGGATCGTATGCCCCAAAAGAATTCGAGGCTAAGTATCCCAAAGAGATCCGGAGCGAAAATTCAAGGACGATTGTGCCTGAAAGTCGTCTTAAGTCGGAACTATATTTCGGTACTAACCCAGTCCAATCTAGTGATACGGCGTTCTCCGTACCGTCTTCCCGCATATCCACTCTTGGGGTAGTACAGAGCACACTTTGGAATACCACCCTTAATCGTATAGCATCCGATGTATAGTTTGACGACAAAAGTTTGCAAACAAACAATTTTTGATACTAAAAATTAACAAAAATTTAATTAATTTTAATCACAATTCTCTATTAAATAGATTTATAAGCTATATAAAATCAAATCAATTCAAAATATTATATTTTATATTATGGTTAGGTGATGATGGGTTGGATAAGTTGTATTCACTAGAGGGCTCTGGGCGAGCCACGACTAAGTACAGGATCATGGTGGTAGTCTGGTAGATGACTAAGCGCTCAGCGCACCACCAACGCTCAGTACTGCATGCTGCCGTCCTCACATCATTTTATGTAATAAAAATAAAAATTTAATTTAATTTATTAGCTTATTACTCACTAAATATACTATCAAAATTTTTTTAAGAAAATACTATAATATTCTCGGATTTATATTTGAGAAATAAAATTTTTAAAAATTTAAAATAATATTTGCTGAGATAGAGAGGCGTGGAATCAGCTAGTTTGTATGCGATTTTAAAGTTATCCGCAAACTTTTGGCCTAGTACTATATATACACACAGAACACGAAACGCCTACTTGTATTAACTCGTAGAAGTTTGACATACGTCGGATAACAGATATCTGATAGAAAGACAGACTAGGGGCATAAGGAAAATCTGACAAGTAGAATAGGGAATACAGGAGAAAAGAGGGGGTTTGAATGCCGAAGGTTTTTATGGGAAGGCGGATGTGGGGATGGATGATAGTTGAGGGAGAAGGAAGAGTAATGAACAGATGAGTAAAATCTCCTCCTGAATAATGAAAATGCTGCAGATAAAAAACAGTTGCGATAATTTTAATTCCTTTTCGCCGATAACGCCGATTTGTCGTTCAAGAGAAAGTAGAGGATGAGTCGATTAATGATATTAAAACAAGAGAAAAAGAAAGGGTTGCGGATAATGTGACAGAACTCCGAAAACAAAAGGATTGAAAAGGAAAGTCCAGGTTTCGTGATGGGTCGTTAATGCTGATCGAATTTATTTATATGAATGCAGAGGAATAGGAGATGTTTCTGTCGTTAATAAAAAGGAAGGGTATCGTCGCTGAAGTATGCAGGGAAAGGAAATGTCGTTTCATACGGTCATTCTGTCGTGAGAGTCTTGATAAATGCTTAGAGAAACAAAGGAATTTAACGGATTTGATCCATTCCGTCCAAGAGGCTCAAAGTCCGGGTCTTAGACTTGTCCTTAGTAAAGCAATTCCAGAATCGGAGGGTCTCGTCACCGGCACCAGTGACAATAACCTGACCATCAGGACTCATGGCAAGATACAAGACTCTGTAGGTATGACCAGTAAGGGAAACGACTTGTTGCATAGAGGGGTACTTCCAAACGACGATTTGGTTTTGGCTGTATCCGTGTGTTGAAACGATTTCATTCGAATTCTTGGACCAAGCGAGGTTGCAAACCTGAGACCCTGTATCGATCTCGTTGGTTCCAATTCCACGGAGAGTGTCCCAGAATTTGATACGACGATCAGCAGTACCACCACCGGAGGCTAGGGTTCCGCGTGCATGTGGACTCCAAGCGATGGCTTTGACAGCTGCAGTGTGCTCATTAAACTTGTACAGCGGCGTGGTACTCGTCTTATCCCAGACGTACAGGCGATTGTCGTTACCTCCAGAAGCGAGCTGGTTGTCATCAGAGTTCCACTTGAGGCCGCAGACCTCCTGTTTATGACCGACAAGCTTTGCCATAAATTGGTCCGGAGTACGGACGTCTCTGTGGTAGATTGTGCGATCCCTAGAACCCGATGTCAGGATATGCTCGTTCCATGCCAATGCACCTATGATATGTCAGTAGAGCTACGTTAATTTGTGTTTTGGAGATATTGCTTACCAACTCGCATGGTGTGTCCTGTCATCGTCCTAAGACGACGGCAACGCTCAGCATCCCAAATTTGGACGAGTCCCTTGTTGGTGCCAATAGCAACGTGGGAACCCTAGGAGTTGTCAGCAGAATCCTCAAAGTCAAATTACGGAAGAAGAAACTTACCCTCTGAATCCAGGAGACACTTGTAACTGAATCTTCACCCAAATCGCACAACTTGGTCACACGGCCGGAAACGGAGTTCCACATGTAGACCGATGAACCAAGCCCAACACCCAAAATGTTGGTGCTACCCCAATCAACGAGGTTCAGATAGAAATCATCTGCCAAGTCGGGGGCATCTAGAACTTTGTACGGCACCTTGGAGACTTGTCGAACCTGTCGACGCGGGGAGAGGAGCATTCTTTGAGAATCATATCGAATGGGCGAGAGACTGTAGATATCAGCACGCGGATCCATGTGGCGCCTGCCAGTGGATCGATTAGAGATGGGAGAGCCATATGAGAGAATGTTGGAAGAACGAGGTGTTTGAGGAATATCAAAGTCGACAGCTCTAGTGCCTTGATGAATTGAAGGAGGAGTAGCAACGGTGGATCTCTCGGTGTAGTTGGTAATCTCTCGACTGTCTGGGGCCTGTGGGATGGACGGAAAGATTTCACTTTTCAGAACAGACTGATAAGTTCTGTCGGCTTGTTCCTCTATTAAGTCATCATCGTTAGTATTTATATCATCTGGGGATGAGATGTATGTGGGGTTCGTGTCACTGTATAGAAACAAAAAACGCGAGAAAAAAAAAAGGGGGGGGTTCTGGAGAGCCGGGGTGGATGAACTTGGTGACGGTGTTGTCTCCAGTTTCGGAAGAACATCTCGACATTTCAAGACTCGACACAACCACCCCCTCCCCCCTCCACATCTTCTCACCACCGATGCAACCGAGAACAAGAACCAAAATGCGGGGCCTCGGCAAATTCGATTTCATCTCTTCATCTCTACAATCACAATATTTCAAAGACGCGTTTTTCAAGGAACAAAAAAAGACTTACTTTGTTGATGGTTCAGTTCTCCATTCGGTGCTCTCTTACGAGGCTTCGATGGAGTCGAAGGAGACCCGACGGCATTGGCTAGGTTGAACGCTGCTTGAATATCGGCATCTCTCGATGGGATATACCTGTTTGTTTTTTCAATCGTCATTAGCAAGGTTTTCTTCTTTATCACGAAGATGCTAACAGAAGTATAGGACTCGGATTCCACAATTATCGACAACCGAACAAGCAACGCTGAGTGCATTGCAAATTCCACGACCGAGAAATTTCTCCAGTTTATACTTCCGAGACAGAACTTCCAGGGGAAAACTTTGACAAAATAGAATTGCTTACCTATCGCCGTACACCTTAATTCTCTTACGGGACGGAGGGGTCGCAGCTGGCGTTGTGGCAACCTGGGTGAGTCTCTGCATCAACTCATCGCTGTCCAAATCAGATCTATCGCCACGAGGTGTCGTCTTGGTTGGTGTCTTGGGGACGAACCCAGCGGAACGTCGAACACGACGATCAAATTCCGAGCTAGACATTTGCGAAGAATAATACAGACGAGAGAGTGAATTTATAACAATAACACAGGAAAAGAGAGGCCCTGTTGACAAGGAGAGAAGACCTTTTTCAGAGATCACGGCAAAGCTTTGGGGTGCCGATAGAAGAGCCCCAACGGCTTTGGTCTATAGACTGAAGAGCCCTAAAAGTCAATAAAATGACTTGGGCACTATTCTTCTATAGACGATAGTCAATCTCAGATGAGAAAGCTCGTTAACTAGAAAGAAATTTCGTTTCAAGTTAGTATGCATATTAATTACTTCACAGGATCTAGCTCGCGTGTACAAAACTCTACGGGCTTTTGGCTGCAGAGTGGACAAAACTTACAAGGAAAGGGAGAAAAGCGCCGTAACGCTGGAAACAGTCGAAATAGCTATCAGATGTTGATTCGCAACGCTGAAGGAATCCTAAGGCGATTTCAAAGCAACCCAAACCCACAACCAAATCGAGAGAACGGCACTGTCTTTGCTCTGCACGAACCGCAACAAGGAAGGAGATTTGTGGGAGCTAATGATCACTAGATACTCTGAGAGTCGGATTATCGGATAGGCTTCTTAGAGGACCAGAGTTTGAGGTAGGTAGATATGCAAGTCGGAAAAGGGGTTGATGGTGTCGATGAGTCGGTTGGGGAGACGATGGAGGTTGGAGATGGAGGGTTAAGGGTGAAGAGTACGTGGGCAAGAGCTGACGGTGGTGTGTGTCTAGGTGAATTATATTCGAATATTGAGACTACAGGAAGGGTTTTGTGGGAAAGATTGATTATCGAAGAATGGCAAATGTGGGATGAGCCCTTGGGGAGTGTGTCGGATGGCGATCTGGTGGGGTTTAGCAGTCGCAGGGTTGTTGTCTTGTCGCTTTATCAACCAATCTAGGAAACGCAGACGAGACCCAAAAAGCTACTCCTGCTTTGTTCTTGCACTACTATCAGGCGGAGGACGACCAGGAGACAACAGCACGGAATGATATTAACAATGGAGGCAGGGCTGATTGTTGAAGATGAATTGTGGCTGGGGCGGCAGCAATAAAGAGCGTAGCCATCAATCACAAACACAACAGCATTCAAGGTTGTCGATACTATGATTGTGGGAGACGGGTCGAGAGAGGATGAAAAAGAGAGGGTTAGGGTGAGGTTGTTGAAGCTAGAGATATGGGAGTGGTGATAGGGTGACGATGGTAACTTGGTAACTAGGAGCAAGCAGCACAGCGATGAGTTTAAACGGTGGTTGGCCGTCAAACCCAGCAAAACGTAAACATTCAGAAATTGCCCAAAACGGCAGTCGCTTGGCTCCAATCGGCACCACAACAACAACACAGCAACACTTCAAATAATTCTATGGCCAGACGCCAATAATGAGATACTAATTATTATTATTCCAGCGTCTATTTGCGGGACACACCCATTACCCCCAGGACTTATATTATTTTACCCCCTTCGACAGGAAAGAGAAGAAAAAGTCCCCTGTCTAGTCTATTCTAATCAATCAATCACAATACGGAATACTAATTACACTCTATATCGTGCTAGTGTTCTGCACAATCGTTCCTTCGAGTGGGGGCAGGACATGGGTTAGAATATCCAACCTCTCCTATTTTTTTTCCCTACGAGTAATGATTATTACTCTGCAGTATTATTATCACTCCCGCGTGTCTGTTTTATTTTTCTTATTTTTCAATTTTTTTTGACAAGCCCTTCCCTTTTTCTGCAAGGGCCATTTCACACTTCCCAATTGTGGATACTGCCAAATCGGAATGCATTGGACCCTGGAGAGAAAAAAAAGAACGACGAGTGGAGGGAATGGAAAAGAAGCAAAAGGGTCACCCGACGTACGTGTAATGTGTATCGATAGCCTCGCCCACTATCGTCCTTTTGGTAATCCAAGCATAACAATAAAAAACCTTTTCTCAATCGATTATTACCCCATCACATTGCCTATTCCAGCACAAAATATTTGTGAAAACAAAAACACCATCAATGGGGGTTCGCTTCTACATTATTCGCTAGGAAAAGCATGGGTTCACATATTTGCCAGCTAATCAGACAGTCGACATGTCGCTGATTGGCGACACTGGGAATTCTCACGCCTCAATAGCAAAATCGTCTGAATCGATCCTCAATAAGATATACTCCAACGGTGATTTATTATTATTTCATTTCATCTGTCGCTCGCGGGACGTTCCATCCTCCTTCGTCCCGCCAGCCGGGCCCATGCTCAGCCGCTGTTACTTCTGCTTCTTCCAATTATACGTATGATTGCATATGCATGAATTACTCGAATCGATATATATTTTCTTTTCATTTCCAGCACGCGTCCGTTCGAGGTGTGGGCGCGCGTAAATTCGTCCGAGTATTATTATTGCGCCCACAACATCACCCGCTTCCGAAGATACGCTAACGAACCTCCCCCCAGAAAAAGGAAAGAAAACAGAAAGAAGAAAAAAATAACTAAACCGTACCCGTTCGATTTGGGTGATTATTTTGAAGAAAGAAAGCGCCGGGTCCGTGTCATGATGGAAATAAACATTATGAAACACAAGATGAGTCCGGGGAACTTCGGATAACCTGCGTAAAGGAACTATTAGAATTTCCAGATCGCCTGCTGGGGTTAAAAAAGCCGACGAGACGAGTGAAAAGCCACACGAAAAAAACAAAAAGAGAGCTAAGCTGTCGTACTGTGCAAAAGAGGACGCTGCTGGACTTCGAATCGAATGATTGAGCGAAATGCTCTGAGCGAGCAGCCAGCGGCGCCCGCTGTTGTGGTGAGCGTGTTGGAAGGAAGGCCCTGCCAACCCCACATCAACACACACGGCTGTCTCAACCTTCCCAGATTCACATGCACTCCATAATCCGACAGCAGTCAAAGAGTATCAAGCACGGACGGTTATATTATAGTAACAATATCGGCAGCTACATATACAGAAGAATGGCGTCATCTACCTCCAAAGTATTCGCTCAGGGTCTCATCGACTTTATCAACGAATCTCCCACTCGTATGTACCTGTCGGATCATCATGCACCGAGAATAATATCTCGAATACCAAATTCGTAGCGATTAAGTTTTTCAGTATCAAAAGATGGAGGCTGACAATTTACCCCACCTATCGCAGCCTTCCATGCCTGCGAGTCCGCAAAGAAATCCCTCGTAAAGGCGGGCTTCAGTGAGATCAAGGTACAGCTATTCTCACGGTAATCCGTGCATACATATCTCAGTATTAATGTCATTATATTTCAAAACTACCAGGAACGAGACGCATGGGCTGGCAAAGTTACCAGCGGAGGAAAATACTTTCTCACGAGGAACGGCTCGTCCATTATCGCTTTCGCAGTTGGAAAACTATGGAAGGTAATATATTCCCGGAGTATTTCAATATATTACGCACCGAGTTATCGAGCTTAGCTTAAATGAATCTGTGTTATTAATATACATAGCCGGGTAACCCCATGTCGATAGTCGGTGCGCACACCGACTCTTGCGCCTTGCGGTTGAAACCCGTATCCAAGCGAACCACGGAGGGTAACACCTTCTTACAAGTTGGTGTTGAAAGCTACGGGGGTGGATTGTGGCACACATGTAACAAAAAACGGCTACACTGAACACTAGACTGTAGAAGGATGGCTAACAGTGTAGTACAGGGTTCGATCGAGATTTGAGTATGGCCGGTAGGGCTATGGTTCGACAGAAAGGTGGTAATATCGGATCCAAGCTCGTAAAGATTGATAAACCAAGTATGCCTTCCTTTTGAACATTTACATATATAAACATTGTTGAAAGTAACTAATGTATATCCATAATAGTCCTGCGAGTTCCAACTCTCGCGATCCATCTCGACCGACAGGAAAAGTTTGAGTTCAACAAAGAATCTCAATTGTTCCCAATCCTCGGTCTCGTCTCCGCCGAATTGAATAAGGATGCTCCAGCTGCTACGGAAGATAAGATGGATGGGGAAAAGAAGGATGAGGACAAGTCTGAAAAGCCGTTTGCTCCTCTCAGTGCTATCACCGAACGACACCACCCCGCCGTCGTTAGATTAATCGCTGAAGCAACCGAGTCGGAACCGGAGGATATATTGGACTTTGAGATGCTTCTTTATGATGTCCAGAAGGGTCAATTGGGAGGTCTGAATGATGAGCTCATCTTCTCTGCTAGACTCGACAACCTCGTACGCCAAGCATTATAAACCTATGTTATGATATATTTACTAACGGCCCATCAGGGAATGACATACTGCTCGGTTGAAGCCCTTATCGCTTCCGTGGAAGCATCTGACGCTCTGGATAAAGAAGCCGGTATCCGTATCATCGCTTGCTTCGACCACGAGGAAATCGGCTCAACAACCGCGCAAGGAGCCGACTCCAACCTTCTCCCAGCAGTGTAAGCAACTCTTTGCCTGATATATACATATAAACCAATCTAATATCTCAAAATACCAGCGTCCGCCGTCTCTCCGTCCTCTCCGGCGACAAAGACTACGACTTTGCCTCCGTCTCCTCCAATGCCTCTAACTCCTCAGCAACAACAGGAGCAGACCACCTCTTCTCCCCGACAACAACATACTTTGAAGAATCCCTCATAAAATCCTTCCTAATCTCCGCCGACATGGCACACTCGGTCCACCCGAACTACCCCGGAAAATACGAATCCCACCATCGTCCCGAAATGAACAAGGGTACCGTCATCAAGGTCAATGCGAACGCACGATACGCCACGAACTCGCCAGGTATCGTTCTCGTGCAGGAGTGCGCGCGGGAAGCAGGAGTGCCGTTGCAGTTGTTTGTTGTGAGGAATGATAGTTCTTGCGGGAGCACCATCGGACCCATGTTGAGCGCGCAGATGGGAATGAGGACATTGGATTTGGGGAATGCGCAGTTGAGTATGCATAGTATTCGAGAGACTGGGTAAGTTGATTTTACATCTCGATCAGTATACCAATCAGTAAAGTTATATTATGAGGGTGGATGCTAATTTGGTTGTGTGTGTGTTTAGTGGTGCATATGATGTTGAACATGCGATCAAGCTGTTTACTACGTTCTTCCAGAGATATACCGCTCTGGAGCCTACCATCTTTGTTTAAATCACAAGTTTTTGACCCCATGCTGTTGTTTTTACCATACATTGAAATGTCGAGAGATTTAACAATGATACCTACTGCGCCGACAGAATCGACAAATGAACGCAATTTGAACGGATATTGTTCTTTTTGAATTTTAATTTCCATGTAGGGATAGCAAGAGGATATCTTACCAAAAACAAGTTCATTCTGCCTGAGTCAACATTTAAAAGACCGCATACAAAAGCAAGGTAAAGAAGAAAAGCAGCCGTTAGTAAGACCGAGCAAAGGTATTTAAATAGCCCAAAAACACTCGATCTCACAACTCTGCACCTCACACCTCCACCCGGGATACCTCGCCTTCATAATAACCCTAATCTCATCCCCGCCCTCGAGCAGCCTGATAAGCGCCCCGTTCGCCAACTTGCCACCCCTGTGCCAATGATCCCTACCCATATCTTCGTTCAACGTATTATCCTCCCATTTCATATCATCCTCGTCGTCCAATTCATCCTCTTTCCAATCCCATACGACCTCATGATGAGTAGGATCCCACAAGGCGTGTTTATTACGTTGTAGCAGCCAACTGCCCACTTTATATTTCCCCTTATTCATCTTCTCCTCCTCTTCCGATCTTTCCTCATCTTCACTATCTTCAAACTCCTCCTTAATCTCTTCTTCTTCTTCTTCTTTCTTTTTCTTCTCACCGCCTATGTCAGCCTCAACATCCTCTTCAAGCATAACAGGTCCAGATTCCGATGGTGGCTTTGGTTTCTCCCCAGCCCTCCAAAGCTCAACCTCCAACCAACTCCACGCACCACGGTAGGTACCATGATCCCTCCCATAACTACTCCACCCCTGATCTTTACTCGCAATCCTAAACACCAACTTCCTCACCCTTCCCTGTCTGCCACCGCCTATCCCCCCTCTCCCCCTGGTATCCTCATCGAACGCTTCGAAATCCGGGATGTGCGTGACAAGGTATATCTTATCACCATCAGAGACGGATTTGGTCTCATCGGAGGAGGCGATGATGGTATGCGGAAAGTAGGATGCCTCGTCGAGGATAGCGGGGATCAGTTCTGGTGGGAGTCTGTGGGATAAAATGGAGGTTACTTGTTTGGCGTCGGTTTCGGGTGGTTGAGAGGGGGGTTTATTTTCGGGTTTGGTGAGGGATGTCATTATGCTGTTCTGTGGAGAGTGAGAATCTGTATCTTTTTCCAATTGTCGGTATATTTATTTTATTTATTTTTTATTTTTTTTCCTTTAAATTCAAGGGATATATTTGTGGATTATATACTTGAGAACTCGAGTATATATCAACTGTGCATGGATTGGATAAAGTGGAAGAATATACATACCAGTGCAGCCGTTATCCTTTCCAAAACCATAACCACTATAAGATGATTCCCCGTTCTCACTGCTATGCTCTACAGCTTCTGAATTATTCTCGATCGTATCGTTTCCGACCCCTCTACGCACTATATGCCGTAAATCCAACCCAGGTTTCCTCGAATGATCCGGTTTTCCGTTCAAATCTGTCGGCACGGGAATGGTAACAATGGGACCCGGACGACCTGAAGAGATCGAATGGTTTATTCGAGCTGGCGGGATGGGATGCCCAGTGAAAGAGACCGGGGAGTGTAGAGGTGGTAAGAGCGGAGGGGGATGCTGTGCCGGCGGTGGTGATGGTGGTGTGGCGGGGTTGTTGTTGCTTGTATCGCTGTTGGGGTACATGAGCTTTACTTTCTACTTTTTACTTTTTAAGGATGCAGATGCGGTTGTAGTTATAAGTGCGATAGGAGTTTTTTTTATGCAGAGTTGATGTTTCAGAAGAATTACTATTGAAACGATTGGTTTCGTATCAGCTTTATCGTAGGAGTTATCGATCGAGTTAGTTACCCAAGTGAGTTATAGCTATGGAGGTGGAGATGAATGAATGACTGCTGTTGGATGATGGAAGGTTGGTTACCCTCAGGCCAGTCGCAGGCCGGTGATGTCATAGGATGGCACACTGATTCGCTGACGTAAACCCGCTACTTTTCATCCACAATTGCGGCGGTTACCCACCATTTTCACCAGAACCAGCTCGATTGGCCTGGAAGACAACCCACGCTAGAAGAAAAAAATGTCAATGCTGAATGCATGTGAGTCGTGTCTCGTCTCATGTAATGCAATCATACGTGTTTATCCCAATGCTACGTTCACATTATACGAAAGTAGAAAATTTGATAGTAAACTTTTTTTGCTGGGGAGGCGCAGACTGTGGTCAGCCCTGCCCAGCTTCGTATCCATTGATTTCCCCTCTGTTCTGTCGATATAGT
Organism: Dactylellina drechsleri; assembly: GCA_036971345.1. Lineage (NCBI taxonomy): Eukaryota > Fungi > Ascomycota > Orbiliomycetes > Orbiliales > Orbiliaceae > Dactylellina > Dactylellina drechsleri. Next base: position 961,190 of record JAJTUB010000007.1, read on the forward strand.
AAAGAGCTATACACAAAGATATCGCCATTCCCATACAGTTGATCTCTTCTCAGAGATACTAGTGCGCCGCTTTCCAAAACAAAACATAACAAGAAAAGAAGAAAGTGAGGAAAGGCGCGCGCACTGACGAGAACGAGAAATAAAAACATAAACCGAGCAAAAAAAAAAAAAAAAAAAAAAAAGAAAAAACAAAAAAAAAAAAAAAAAAAAAAAATTGCGATAAAACAGATACAAAAAAGGAAAAAGCGAATGTAAAAAAGTGTGCCTCCCGAAGTGTGAAATGAAAACTCCAAAACCATGTTGTAAATGTAACGAAACGAATTATAAAAGAACAATTAAATGATGTAAAGCAATAGGTAGAAAAAAAATGTTAAAAAAAGGACGAAGCTTGCTGCTCTATGGGGGTAACCGAAGCGAATGTGAACAGGTTCCAGTAAAAGGGGTATAATGCTGGACTTCTTTGTAGGAACGAAATGAAGAAAACCTGAAGCATAGAAGAAGAAGAAAAGAGGTTATACAATTCCAAGGAAATCCGTGAGAAGAAAAGAAAAAACGCCATTCCGTGATCATCAGGTTCGAAGGAGAAAAACAAAAGACCTCAACCGCTCTGTAGAAAAACGATTGTTGATCCTCCCATTCGTGAATGCATTTGCGAGAAAAGAAAAGAAGAAAAGGAATAAAGACAAAAAGGCGTAGCAATGTACAATGAGAATGGAAAATCTATTAGAAAAGATATGATAAAGGATGAGGATATTGGCTTTAGACGGATATAACAAACTTTGGTGGTGCGTTGGCACCAAGTCGCAGTTTGCCCATCATGCCAATTTCTCTCATCTTCTCCACTCCCTCGCCAGCCTCGGCCCTCCACTCTCGTCGTCCGTAAACGTGCTCACGGCGACGCATTCGCTTCTTCTCGAGACCCTTGACAATGTCAAGAGCACCGCGACGGAAAGTGATGGCCTTGGACGGTTTGGGCGAGGTGGAGGTAACACCAAGACACTGTTTTCTACGATTGCAAACACCATTTCTGGGGAGAGAAGTGGAGCGGGCAAGGGATGCTCTGGTGTTAAAGTCGAAGCGAAGTCTGCCGGTGCGGCCTTGAGGTGGTGGAGACTTTGAGGTGAAGGAAGGACGTCTCTTGCTAGGCGACATGCCACGAGAACCGCGGCGGGCTATCGGTGGGGGAGAACGGTGACGGTGTATTGGAGCTGGAGACCCACGAGGGGAACGAGAATGACTAGAAGGAGCGGCATTGGAGCCACGACGGCGGCTGTGACGACCTTCTTCCTCTTCCTCTTCGTCATCATCGTCATTATCCTCGGTAGGGAAGCTCGGGTCAATGTCCTGTGGGCGGAAAACCTTGTTCATGGATTTCTTTTCCTCCATGCAAGAAAGGTAGTAGTCTTCCATAACCTTGTCTTCATCAAAGGTACCAGGAACAAAGTCGGTGCTGTCCGGGAGGACGGGTGTTCTCGGACGGATGGAACGGACGGTGGTACGACGCTCACGTTGGAAGGAGCAGAGACCAGGCTTGCGGGAGTGATGGATGGAAGCGAGAGAAGAATCGGATGTATTGCGGCAGCAGGTGGGTCGGTCAGCTTGACGGTCAGGAATGATGGTTCCGGACTTGACTGGAACGTAATCATCTTCTTCATCAGAGTCAAGGGCTTCCTCGTCATCATCCTCAGATCTATTGCCTTCATCCGAGTCGCTCCACATTTCGTATTCCTCATCCTCTTCATCCTCTTCATCCTCTTTGTATCCGTCATCCTCTTCCTCGTCGTCATTGTAGTCATCGACATCATCAGCTTGTTCTTCGTCGTCTTCGAGAGCATCATCCACTTCCTCGCTCAACTTTCTGATTTGTCTCTCTTTCTCCAAAAGGCAATCGACCTTGATAAGACGGGATGGAAATTGAGAAGCGTTCATCCAAGACTCTACAGACTCGTCGACAGAGCTGGCAAATTCGTAGAATCGTGGAATGCTGGCAGCGGAAGAAATGCCGTTCATGGGGTGAGAAGACTTGCAGGCGATAGCACCTTTCCTTTCGTCGACAACGGTAGCAGCTGAATCACGACGATGGTGTCCGTTAACTTCGGCGACCGGTGAGCGGTGAAGCTTGTGTGTTGGTGGAGGAGGCGATTGAGGCTTCTTGGGAGCTTTGCAGACATCCTTGACATCACAAGCGAACTTGAGAGTGGTACGTCTAATCGGAGTAGGCTGTTCGAGCTTTGGAACAACAACGGCAGTTGGCTGGAGAGATTGTCGGGAGATGGGATTGGGGCAGGCAAAAGTGATACAACGTTTGCGTCCGAGAGCCTCGAAGACCGGGTTAGGGTCAGCTTGAACTGTCTTGTGAAGCTCCTCATCGCTATTATCGTTGATGACAACGGTATCTTTCTTTGCACCCGGAGCGATGAGTGGAAGAACAAAGACGGGTCCGACATGGGGGCTCGGAGAGCTCAAAGCAGAGCTCGCAGAGTCACTGGCATCGCTGGTAAGGTCTGCGGTAGAAGGCATGCTGGAGGTTGAAGTGGTAGACATGCCACGCTTGGGTAGTCGAAAGGCGACTCGAGAGCAGATTGAAGAATGCTCGTTGGAGAGAGGTTCCGAGTCGCTGATGATGGCACGGGTGAGAAGAGAATCGCCTTTATGGGAGCGAGCTGGTTGAATTGTTTGCTTCTTGTACATGTTGTTCTGTTCTTCTTGTCTTTGCAGCTTGCTGGTGAGCAAGCTGCGCTTACAATTGTCGGAAGGTTCGTCGGATTCGGCGGGGACCTCTTCGTCAGCGGTTGAGTGCTGGTGAAGTGGGGCAACGGAGGCCATGAGGGAGTTTCCCATGTTGAACTGAATGGGAACGTGGTCTCGCTTGTTGTCGGTCATGATGATATAAATCTCTCGCTTTTATTTTCTCCTCCTTGTCGTGAAATTGTGTTCTATCTTCTGTTTGATAGAGGAATCAAACAAGTTGAAGGGGATTAGGATGAGAAAGCTCGTAATGTGATTGATTATGAGAAGGAAGGACCCAAGAACTATTGATGTCCAGAGCTTGGTAGAAGGGAAAAAAGAGAGACTCGCTAATATAACAAGTCTAAAGATGGGTTTGGTATGATGAGATGGGGAAGTAGTGGAGGAGTGTAGTTTGATATTGGAGGAGATATATAGGGCCAATCTCAAGAGATTGAAAGAAGGTTGATGCTATAAACGTAAAACCTGCATGATGGAAGGAAGGTTTTTTTTGTGGGTTTTTATGAAAGAGATGTGGGTACACGACAGAAGATCCGAAAGAGCGAATGTATCTTTCTCGTGGAGACTTGGAAGTTCAAGTCGAAGAAGAAGTAGGAGGAAGAAGAAGAGGGAGGAAGAAGAAGAGGGAGTTCTCCCCGAAACGGCGGATCGGATTGACACGAGGTAAATAAGAGATTTAGGTCGGTTTTTGATTTGTCGGAGGAATTTGAATGATATTCGGTCGGTCCCAAGGGAAAGATGGGATCAGATGAGAAGCAGAGGGGAAGGAGAAACTAATCCAAAGGTGGGAAAGGATAAGGTTGGTATATAAGAGTGGTATCTATGAGAGTATCTATATTTACGGTTAGTCGGAAACGTTTTTGATAACTCTGATTGTCTGAAATGAATGGGCAATGCACAGGTATGGATGGACGTGTGTGTCTGTATGCATGTAACTGTCAAGAGGCAAAAGAAAAAAGAAACATGCGAAGAAGGGACAACAGCGGGTTTCAAAGGCAAAGGGAAGAAAAAGAGAGACGTCGGATGCAGGGCCTCGTTTTCAATGTGCGATCATCGCCAAGTCGACAAGACAGCTAATCGACACATCAGGGAGGAAGGCAGTGGGGTGGAACGGGTGTGGTTGGATGGAGGCATGTTATTTTATTTTATTTTATTTTTTTTAAAATATATATTTTAATGCCTCGGACTGAGGCACGATGATGTCGACAGCGAGCTGATCACCACACCTGACAAACTGGGAAATCAATCCTTACAGTTGTGTTTTTTCTTCTTCCTCTGCGGTTGATCAGAGGCGGTTTTTGAAAATGCTGACTCGCGCTAGTTTAGTCGTCGGGTTTTCAAATCTGTCGGATGTTAATGTTGTATTTCGGAGTAGCAGTGGTGGTGGTATCAATTTCGTTGGAATGGATACTTGTAATGTCGTAGAGATGGATAAATATATAAAATATTTTAGAAAAATGAAAAATATAAAGGGCGGAGGAGAGGGCGAGAGATGGAAAGGGAAAACTGGTGGGTTTATTAACAAAGTGCTGCCACCCAAAACCAAAAGCTAAAACCCCACCCCGAAAAGAAAAGAACCAGGCCAGAGAAAATTCGCTGCGGCTTCTTCGGTTGGTTTGATTTGATCTGGTCTTGTCTGGGCTGCTTTGGTTTGGGCCGGTTGGCCTGTCTGGCTAGCTTTTTGGGGCTACCGCACACACCCAACCAAAAATTAAACGAAATGCAAGAAAAAAAAAACTACTCAGCAGCTGGGAAGGAAAGAAGGAAAGAGGGAGAAAAAAAAAAAGGAAAAGGAAGAAGAAAAAAACTAACGGCCGCACATTTTCATTCTCTGCTCGCCTCCCCTTCAGACAGAGACACATATTATTGACAGATGCATTCGTTCAATATTCATTCAAACAGCCGTGAATCCCCTTCTTTCTTTTGCTGTTCTCTTCAAACTTCAGCTTCACATTCAGAATCGGAAACTCTTGTTTTGCCATACCCCCCGTTTATGCAAAACCTCTACAAACACGCACACACGCACACACACACACACATCGTAATCGTGATAGAATCCAATATAATCTCCATCTTGAGCTTCACGATAAAATAGGAGCCGAGAAGCCAAAAAAAGTGCTCTGTTCCGTGCTTCATGCAATAGCACCCTTCACGTTATTAGATTTGATTTTTGATTGATTGATATAAATTTCAATCGCATTAGGCAATGGCATGGGGCTCCTCTCCAGAATCTCCCGGAACGCTTGCTTCATCGCCCAGCTTGTCTTCCCTTTTCCCGATACCGCCCACGCTAAATCATCCAAGACCAGACCCTGTTGGATATGCTTGAGCGAGTGAGTGCGAAATTTCCGTGCGCCATTCTCGGCTGTTTATTTTGCACCATCCCTTCCCCTTCCAGCCCCAAGCAGAGCACTAGCCCGGCTGCCCACCAAAAAACTATTTTCGAGGGAGAAAGCAGAGGAAGCAAAAAAAAAAAAAAAAAAAAAAAAGAAGAAGAAGAAAGGAAACAGAGCTCTGCTGGGAAAGACTGCTGTAGGTACACTTTTTCCCATAAACCTCAAACCCGATCGTCGTGACTTCCGACGGGCGAAAGAATATCATTATCCTATCGTATTATCAAATTAATACAAATCCGTTATGTTATGTCTCTGCCATGAAGGGTCTTCCGTAGTAAGCAAAACGAGGTTCCTTTGCGTCGAACTGCTGCGCCAGAACATGCGACTGAGCCCCAGTACAACGTGGACAAGGTGAAAAAAATGTAAGCAAACGTTTTTCCCCATCAAAGTGGAATGTACCTTTCACTGCTTAACAAAGAAAGGGTGCTATTTTTTGGCTCGCCTCGGCCTCGGTTGGATTGCATTTCTTGTGTGCGCAAAGAAGGGAATAATTCCCCCAAAATGGTAGACCGCAGACGAGATGGATTATAATATTCAATACGGCACAGGAGTCATCGTTACAAAGATACATTATTATGCAGCGCCCAACAGCCTTACAGCGGTTTTTTTTTTTTTTTCTTTTTCTTTTTCCCCATTCTTGTTGTTTCTCGTCGAGGGTTTTCCTGCAAAGTAAGCTCGTCGTTAAAGCTTCTTGCCTGTCACACTTTCACGGTAACATTTCCTCTTTCAACTTTAAACGAGAGGAAAATTCCAAGAGTGACATGGGGGGAAAAAAAATAAAAAAATAAAAATTCATCCCTCCCTGAGTTCTCACCAAACGTAAATGTTTCCGCGAGAGAAGGAAAAGAAAGTATCTTTTCGGTTGAGAGTTCTCCCAATCGATGGATCCATCTTCGTATGCTATGGCGCTCCGTGACTAAAAGCTTTGATAGAGGAAAAATAGCACTTCCGGAGCTCAACGAACTCCAACCACCACATCTCTTCGGCTGCTAAGTGCCATCCTTCCTGCTCTCAACCACTGAAGCGCGTGGCTGCTGCTCTCTCGGAAGCCGGAAGACCCTCACCGTACTCACATGCAGTCCCGGGACTTGATCGTACGGCTCGGTCGGTTCAAGTCGAGTAAATTTCGTGCCAATCATGAAGTTCATTTCCCGGCACACATTGATCTTCCTGCTTTCAAATTTGTCAATTGGTGAGCTGTCATATTATCTTCTTCTTCCTTTCCTCCTTTCAGAAATGCTACCGTATTTGATTCGCGCGGGTTTCAATTCGCTGCATGTCATTACCGACATTTCAGGAGCTTGGCGATTGGGCGGGTCCGGTTTAGCCAGCATTTTTAGGAGTTAATTGTTGCGAGGTATCCAAAGCCTTAAACTTCCTGAAAACAGCGAGAGAACGACATATGCCCCTGTCGTGTTTACAGCCTTTCCAGGTGGCTGGACGAAGAGGAAAGAGCGCTGGTAGCAGGTTATCGCGATTCCAAACATCCGTGCCTAGTCTTAAGCTCGAGGATGTAAGATTGCAGGGAGGGAATTCTCAAAGATCCGATGGGGGGTTTTTTTTTTTTTTTTTCGCAAGTTCCAAAATCAGGTTTGAAGCTAAGCTTGCGTGTACGGCTGTTCAGAGCGCACATATCCGTTCCTTCACTCTTCACACCGGAATAATCATCATCAGCATCATAGATCGGTCGATGGTATTGAGACACGAAAACCAACTTTTTATAATACGATGATAAACAAAGAAATCCCCAATTGGAATAAAAAAGAATGTATCCATGTCGTGTTCCCCGTCAGCTCCGATGCAGAAATGCACGCACAACAGCTGCCGTGTATGACCACACTCCATCCGATTGACAATCATCCTTCGCCGTCAAGTTGTTCCGACCCTCCATCGAGAGAAATCAGTGATTTAAGCATTTTTGTGCAGAGTTATAAAAACCAAGAATACCAAGCTGTCATGTCAGGTCATGTCATATCATTTGTGACCAAGGTTTTTCCATTCCGAAAAAATTTATTGAACCACACCAGAAATTTAATAGTTTTCACTATATCGAGGAGATAATGCTTTTATATGCCATATATGATTGTTATACATGAATTAATCCGACGTCATCAGAATGGAATGCAGATTGCGCGAGGTTTTTTTTTTTTTTTTTTTTTTGGATTATCGCGATAGCAAAAGTCTCTCATAGTAAGTACGCGAAATGGATAAACCGACTGTCTCGATATACAGATCCACAGAGTGCATAGCGAAACTTTCTCATGACGTACATCTGCTTCGCGACGGGTGCATTTTAAAGATTCACATTTCTTTTGAAACCGAGAAGGTTTATTGGGACTGCTATTCTTTTCTTAGCTTGAGCTCGGTGTTGTAATTTTTTATGTGGGCTATCGTCGTGCATTCCCGTCCGACTGTGCTACTTAGCCAACCCCAAAAATTCCAAACGGGAACCCCGGTCGATCTACGTGCCAGAGAATGAAAAGTGAACAAAGCTTGTGTGTCGACCAGAAACACCACGTTGGATCCGAACGAACGAACGAACTAACGAACGTGTGCACACATGTAACATGTTTTCTTTTAAAAATTTCACATGTCTAACCTGAACGATTTAGTGTCTGTTGTTAGCGGGGTTCTTTCTCGAAGAAGAGGAGGAAGAATGAAGACTAATGCATTCGAATGTGTCTGTCTGTATGTTTCACTACGTATCAATTGCATGAAGCTTCGAAATAGATTCTCGTGAGCTTCTTCGACCTGCGGGGTAAATCAAATGTAACTCCATCATGTTATTTTAAAAATACTTTACGCGCAATCAATCTGTCTCGCCTCAACCTTTGAGTTTCAAAAAAGACACAGTTGATTACTCTATGGGCACGTGGCCGTCTGTCGGCTGTAGGAAAGTGCTAAACCATGAAAATATATTGGACGAAAACGAAAAAAGGTACCAAAGTATCAACGAATAAACGAATGCGAAGACTTTAAGGAGGAGGTCACGCTCCTCTTTTTCTCCTTCATCTACTGCGTTTGAGATTTATTAGAATTGGGTATTTGAATTTCTTGCCCGTGGAGCCGGCGCTTTGGGGAGACAAAAAGTTAGCTTCGCTAGCTGAAGTGCTAACCCCGCTTCATCTCGCAAGAAACTCCAATCGAAGCTAGTGGTTTTAGCTTTTAGTTCACTGACCTTCGACCATACCATGGATAGCGCTCTTCTTTTCTTGATGCAATGAGATGGGGATTCGGGCTTGAAGTGGAAGGTACAGCCTTCAGGTGCACCCCTCCTTCGTCTCCTCCGATTACAATGATAAAAAGAAGTATCAACATGTATAATGTTGATGGTGGTTCCTATGATTCTTTTTTTTTTTTTTTTTTCACACTCATGTCGAGAATGAAGATGATTGTCCTGAACCCTTTTTTTCGAGGAATAACAGAACCCAATCATTTACTTTGCACGCGAGGGGGATTAAACCGGGGAACATTGACAGGGTCCTAGTGTGGGCGTGTAGTAAGTGGATGGGGCAACTCTAAATGTTTCTCTTTCTGAGAAAAAGTTGTTTGTTGGCCGGTTGTGGTGTATCGTCTCGTATCGTGTCATATTTTCGAATTATTGTCGCGGCACAGGATTCAAATTCTCGAAATTTTTGATACAAGCTGAAAGTCCCTCCCGACTTTCGAACAAATATTCCAACTCACCTCATTTTTTATTATTTTTTTTCATCTGAAGTTTTAGACTATTTCGAAATTAGAGTGGGCTCTTTCTTCTGGAACTCCGTCTACGATAATCCATGTTGCATTGAAATAACGAGAAGACAGACATCAGGAGCACATGCTCATTCCATTGCTGACAACTTTCTTTTTTTAATTTTTTAAATTTTTTAGAGCTCCCCCGCAGTTGTCAGGAATGTTGGATGCCTTTTTTTTTTTTTTTAAAAAAAAAAAAGGCGATTGGGGATGGTACGTCTACAACGTGCGTGCGTACGTGGAGATGCATTATACTATTCAGTATACATACTTTAGCAGGAAATCAGAAATTTGGAAAAACGAGACAGAGGGAAAAGTTGCGGGGTAAGCCGGAAGGAAAGATGGGTCCGGTCACCCTTTCGAGCTATTCTTCGTTGTCGACGAAACATTGCGAATGCGATAATAATGATATTATATATCCCTCTTCTCGAAACTCAGGTTAAGAAACTCATACCCGAAGTTTTTCTGTCGATATGATAAAGTTACATTTTATGACAGGTCACATCTGGTTACTTTTGACTTTCAGACGTGCCGAGAGCGTTTGTTACTCGCTCACTCATATGCAATATAATCCCCTACGCTCAAAGCAGGGACAAAAAGTAAGCCAGAGTAACTGCACGACAAATATAAAATATACTCAGCGTGGTTTCCTTTACAAAACACCCGAAAGTTGGACGCTGGACGCTGCGCGCAATCGAGGAAATCGTCCCTGTCCGCGAAAAGAGGGTCATTTAATCGCTGCTGTGACAAGGTTTCCGTATTGGAAGGGACCTGTTTGGGGGAAGAAAGGTAGTTTGCAGATATTGCCTTTGATTCAAGAAACCCTGTTGATACCTGCATGTGCTCTCCTCCTAATCCAGACCGCTGGGTCGTCGGGGAAGCAAAGATAATACATCCAGGCCAATACCCTCGACTTCGCGAGCACGCAATGCACAGACCTATCAGATGTTGACGAAAAAAAGGGCAATTGTACCTGATAGAGCGAAAAGAACGAACAAGAGGTGGAATAATTGATCATGCAAGGTTGGTGACAGTGCTGCAGCGGTATCCACTGAAGATTGCTTGCCCTTGCCTTCGATAACTAACGCTGGTGCTAAGGTAATTGCCCGGACTGGAGTGGGCTTGCGAAAGGGAGTTTATCATAACGATTTCACAGGCTTACGCATAAATCGGGGCTAGACTGGTGTGAAAAAACGGCAACTCTAATCTCGAACAAGTTTGCTGTACTCCCGTTAGCAAATCATCACGAGAGAAAGAAGGGAAGCGGAACGGACGAGCGAGTTCGAGAAGGGAAGATGGGAGGCGAGTGAGACCCTGGAGCTCCCTTCTCCTCCTCAGCCCTCCTCGATCGCGAAGTATCCCCTTTGGACTACTTCCTCGTGTACTTTCCCTTTTATTTGTTAAAGTTTCTCTCGGGGAAGCTGAATTACGCGGCAGATGCATATATTTTAACTTTTAAGAAAATCGAGGCGGATCTTTTGGTTCGCTGGTTATTGCTGAACTTTGATACATGCAACTTTGATATTCGTGCTTTTTCTTCATGCAGGCTGAGTACTTGAATACCTTCTTGCTTGATTGAAACAAACGGTACCTCGCTTGCGTTCGACGTAAAAGATGGTACCATTTGTCACGCATTAACGATTTTCCTTTCGAGTATCTTTCAATATGGGGGGAATGCCTCCAAGTCGCATCTCTTACGCGATTCGCATTGCGCCGTCGGCGGGGTGAAATACTTTTTCTTATTTTTGAACATCCTCGAGAGGAATGGAGGGGGAGGTGCATAGCCTCTTCTTTGCGAAAATATCCGAAGTGTCTGGATTGGATTAAAATTATTGAATATTTGAATCCCGATGTTCTTGCATGATCACGAGATATTCACTCCATTATTGTTTCTTGGAATCGACCATCTAGTTATGAAGGTCGACGGATCTCACCGTTGCACATGTCATGATATCGACAGCTTTGGCCTTACTTTGTGTCGTAAAGGTTGGGGGTTTAAACCGGTTGACCACCGGATCATGTATTACGGTATGGTAATTGGAGAAACGGGGAATTGATAGTTGATCGAGCTCGTTCGTTCGTTCGTTCCTTGATGATAGACTTTCCTTCCCGACGGGCGAAACGTTGTACAGCTTTTTCCTTCCCCCTTCCCCTCCCTTTTACCCGGCGATAGAGTTTTTAAAGGTACGCGTGGAATGTTCCAAACTAAACTCTGCTGACATTTTCGTGAAGTTTTTGAGTTTTCTTCCAAGCCTCAAAGCCTCGAAATAAGAAGAAGTGGCTTCGTGTCAGATATATCTCGTAATTGTCGTATTCTCATGACGTGAATATTACTGCTGCATCTTTGCCTTCGTACGAGAGTGGAATCCTTGAAAGAATAGAATTGGTGAGATCGAGCGACCAATTGAAGCTGGCGGATTTGAAGCTTTCTCGCCGTGGCGTTTCAAATGCGAGCCACATGTTGTCGTCGCGAGGAAACAGTTGTGGCACTTTACGCGTGTTGCGGTTGTCGATAGACGCGCAGCTTCAACCTCACTGACATTTTTACCATATTGTACACATCAAGAAATCGACATACCTATCGTATCGATACTAAGCTTGTCGGGCTCAATCGCATATACGTAGTCTACGATTAGAGCTGTACAAGCTTAATCGGTCGGAACTTTGAGAACGGAGTGCGTCTCTTCCATTTACAATGCAGGGCGCTCAAGCTCTCCGACAAGCCCGCAAGCAGAAGCGTGGGAATTATATCACAGGCGCTACAGGCAAAGACGCCAGTCTACCGTACCCCAATCGCCTCAACTTCTACAATACGCCCCCGCAGGAAGAAGTCTCCCTCGAGGAGTTTGAACAATGGGCCATCGATCGATTGAGAGGTACTCACTCCACCTTGCTTTATCCCAGCACATATGTATTTATATATCATATGCATATACTATCTTCATACGAAACTAACGACTCCAATCTTCTAAAAAAGTCCTCGGAGAAATTGAAACCTGCCTCTTCCGCAACAATTCCCCAACAGAGATCGATGCCGTCCTCAAAAAACTCCTCGACAAATACCTCCCCCTAAACTCTAATCACTCCGTCCCAGAATCCGAACGCTCAAACCCAAAACGCTTCGCCGGCTTGACCCACGAACGCAAAAAGGACCACTACAGCCACTTCATCCTCCGCCTAGCTTTTGCCCGTTCTGAAGACCTGCGCCGCCGCTTCACCCGTACCGAAAGCATATTATTCCGCCACAGATTCAGCACGGATGATACCCGCGAGCGAACAGAATTTATGAACTCGCTAGAGTTGGATTCGCGGCCAGTTAGCGAAGCTGAGAAGGCGCGGTATGCTGAGGAGCTGAAGGCCGTGCTGGTCAGTGGGAGCAGGATGCCGGCTGAGAAGGCCAAGCAGATGTTTGAAGGGGAAGTGTACCTGAAGGTTGAATGGGATCGGGTATCGGATTTGGTCGAGAGCCGGAGAGTGTTCTTGAGAGCGGGCAAGGCGTATGTGCCGAATAGTATGTTATTAAGTTTAGTCATGGCCGAGTTTACAAAGAGGTTGGATGACGCGCTGATAGTACGTCCCTACTTATACATGTGGAGAAGGGAGTTGCTAATTTAATGGGGTAAGAAAACGGCACGGGTACTCCCACGCCTCGACGAAGACGACCGTCTGATACCAATTTTGAACCATCTCTCCAAAGGGTTCTCAGCACCGGAATACAACTCCTCCGCAGCCCCCTCCGCCCTCGCTGGCGACGCGATAACCGCGTCCCAAATCGACTCCCTCTCATCCTACTTCCCCCTCTGCATGCGTCACCTCCACACCTCCCTCCGCCGCGAGAAGCACCTCAAACATTTCGGCCGCTTGCAGTACGGTCTCTTCCTGAAAACCCTCGGTCTATCCATTGACGAAGCCATCCTCTTCTGGCGCCAGGCCTTCTCTACATTCACAGACGAGCAGTTCAATAAAGAGTATCGCTACAATATTCGCCATTCGTACGGGTTACAAGGTGCAGGGAGGAACTATAAAGCTTACAGCTGTCAGCAGATTCTGATGGATCATCCGCCGGGGACAGGCGATGCGCACGGGTGTCCTTATAGGCATTTCTCGGCGGAGAATTTGAATGTGGCTTTGGGAGCGTTGATGGGAGTGGATGACCGGAGTGTGTTGGCGGGTGTGAAGCAGGATGTTACGGCGAAGAAGTTTCATCTGGCGTGTAATAGAGTGTTTGAGCATATGCATGAAAAGGAGCTGAAGAGGGAGAAGGATGCGGGTGGTGGGGTTAGGGAGACTATCATCCATCCGAACGAGTATTTTGATAAGAGTTGGTCGTTGAAGAATCCGGATAAGGCCAGGGGTAGTGGGAAGGAGAACGGAGCTTCATCGCAGGTGAAGCTGGAGGTTAAGGATGAGGATGTGGAGATGATGTAGTAATATCTTTGGTTGGTGTGGTATCATGATAACGTATGGTGAATCATAGTCACGGATATTTATAATTTACATCACGTTATATGGTAGAGAGTTTACATCTTGAAATGACCGCTTTCAAAAATGCTATAATCGTATATGTACATTCACACACCTTCGTCCCTTAATCACCTATCCACCCTCTCACCCTGCTCTAAAGAGAACTTGACCTTTGCCAAAAAGAACTCGGCCCGGTCTCTATCCACCGCTGGCACTTTAACCTTAAATTCTTTTAGTGTGCTTCCTTTGACAGCACTGGAAGACTTTGGTTTCGCCACGCCGATAATCTCATCAAACAAATCCGACACCACAGGTGGAGCAGGAGCAGGTTTATACCCCGACACTTTAACAGCGTACTTTGGCTCCGTCTTTACAGACGGCAACCCCAAAATCTCATCGAACAATTGAGATGGCGAAGGTGGGATCTTGGAACTCGGAAGGCCAGAGTTCGCATATTCCACTGCTCGGGCTATGAAATCTGCTACAGGTCGATGTCCATCACTCACCCTCGCCAGAGAAATGGGCACGGATACCTCCACTTCCTCCAATGGATCGATTTTCTTCTCCTTTTTCACTTCCTGCTTCGCTTCCTTCTTTGGTTCGATTTTCTTGGGTACAATGTTGCTCAAGTCTAGTTTCGCAAGTTTTGCAATCTCCCCTGCGATAGATTTCGGTTTTTCCTTGTCGATTTTACCGAGATGTGCTAGAACGTCACCTTTGAGTACCCGTCCGCCGGGACCGGTACCTTGTATGTCTAACATCTCGAGGCCGTTCATATGGAGGAGATGGGTGAGACCCGGACTGGCGACGAAGGGGTTCTTGCGGGGTTTGTGCCCATGAGACGGTGCGGCATCATCGCTCTTCTCGTTTGATTGCGGTTTCGACGGTTTCGACTCGGACGCAGCTGGGTTGGTTTCTTTCTCCGGCTCTGATGAAGCTGATTCTTGTTTTGCCGGGTTATCTTCGGGTGGTATTTCGAGGGAGCTAATGTCGTCGTCCATGTCAGCGAGGATACCGATGCGAGTGCCGACTTGTACTTGATCTTTTCCAGCTTGTACCTAACAAAAAATAATATGATCATTAGATACTTTACTCTACTAGCCGTTTATAGGCGATTGTAAAAAATGGTGCATACAAATATCTTTGCCAAAACGCCGTCGTCCTGCGCTTCGACGTCCATTTGCGCTTTATCCGTTTCGACTTCGAGTATCACATCCCCAGCTGAAAACTTGTCGCCTTTAATAAAACTACATTAGCATCTGTGAAGTGGAAATAGTAGCGAAACAGAAATAGGATTGGGGGGATGTTTATTACCTTCGTTGATCTTCCACGACGCGATTGTGCCTTCAGTCATTGTGGGCGATAAGGCGGGCATATTGAAGTTATGAGCTTTGCAGTCCCGTCGGGTGGAGGATATACCTGCACACGTTTGATATCATTGCGTTAGTATATTTTCTTTCGTAAGGTATATATTGATATATATAAAACGATATCGAATGGGAGGTTTGGTATATGCGTACCTCTGGTGGCCACCGCTCTCCAGGTATATCCGGGATGAAGCAGCCGCTTCGAAGATCGGAGAGCGGAGGACATTGTCGACGCCATGGTGAGTGTGGTTGTCCGTCTACCTCAATTGAACCTCCTGGAGCACTGATGGTAACGGCGAGAGCGAAAAAGAGAACGAGAGAGAGACGGTAGAACCGATCAAAGGGGAGAGGTGAAGGTTGGAGAGGTAACGTTTGGAAGGGAAAGATCGGGCCGGGTAATTTGGGTGTTGGCGGCGGTTTTGTTGGGACACTTTTTCGGGTTCCCGCGAAATCGGCCGGATTGGTGAAATCTCGGCATGCCGAAAGCATATTGTCGTATTTGCCGGATAGAGTATAAATATATATATACGATTGGAAAACGGATGATATTATATTCCGATATATAAGTCCAGTGAACGCCTTGCTCATGCGAAAAGACCCCCGGGAAAGATAGCAACCGCGAGGTCGATATGATTAATTGTACATATTAAAAATGGATGATGTCGGGTAGACACTAAAATAATACAAATATACCCGCTGAATCCCTCAGTTATATTAGTATATGGTATAAGAATGTTGAAAAATAAGATTTCTAGCTCTTCTTGACTCCCCACCATGCTCCCAACTCGATACACTCCCCGCCATTCAACCCCTTATTCTGATGAAAGTTAATCATCAAATCTCTAAACCACCAATCCCAATCCTCCTGCGGAATTCTATTCGAGCTTCTCAAGACCGGCTCTAAATTTCGAACCATGCTGGTGAATGTTTGTCGTGCGAGTACCCTCAGCGCCCTGGCGTCATCCGACACAAACATCTCCATCGTGCTATTCTCCCTATCCTTCGGCTCGCTATCCGCACTTCTCGTTTCCGCGTCACCCATGGCCGTAGAACTCGTGCCGGCTTGAGGTGCAGATTTACTGCTCTCAGTCGATCTCCGGGGCTCCGTCAGTGTGGCGAGAGACGTGAGCGATCGATTCTCCAGCGATCCCGTGACCGAGATTGGTTTCCCCTCCCAGTGCGGATTATCAAGCGGTAAAGCGTACCGTCTGTTCTTGATATTTCCGAGTCTGATCGCTTCCATCAACAGCGTGGACTGCACACTCGTGCAAGGCGCTGAGGGAAGTTGCCTGGAACCCAAAAAGTGGCTGATGTACCTATTATAATCTTGAATGTACGAATTTTCCGACCTGAGATTGAACCGTGTCGAGGCCATCATGAGGTACGCGCCGCTCCGCGAGGACGGTGGGATGGATGACGGAGACAAACAGCGAATGGTATGGTCGGAGCATTGGAATTCCAAGGTACCCCCCACTTTGAGGATACGCAGGTATTCCTCCAACAGAGCTTCCGAGTTGCGGTCCTGGGGGTAGCACAGAGTCATCTCGCGGACCATGATGTAGTCGAACTCTCCGGTGGCGAACGGAAGGGGTAGGTTCAAGATATTGTGCTTAATGAAGCGGAAATTGACGCCCGACATGTCCGGGCAGTTGCGAACGATGTCCAGACCCGTGAAATGGACGTTGGGCCGACCGCGAGCCGCAAACTCGTCAGCCATGCTGGCGATCCATAAGCCGCTGCCGCATCCCACGTCGAGGACCTTGGAGGGGATGTCCTCGACTTTGGGGAATTCGGCGGCGTGGATGGTGCCGAAGACTTCATGGAAGATGTGGTGGAGGATGTTTTGACGGTTGACTTCTTGCTGGTCGCAGGGGAGTGGGTAGGGAATGGAGTCGTCGCCGGCGTAGCGTCGGTTGCGCTTGTAGTGGTAGTTTGGGTGGACTGGGCGACCCATGAAGTACTGGGGTTCCTTGCGGGGGGGTGGGTTCGCCGTCGTCGTTGTTGTTGCGGTCACCGTTGTTGTTTGGGCGGAAGGAGGGGGGATGGGCAGGACGACGCCTTCGGGCAGGTGAGTGAGGATGGGCACCAGACGCTCGCGATGAGCGGCGGGCTTTTGGTAGGCAAAAGCCGGCGAGAGGCCAGGCTCCATCATCTTGAAAGTTATATATTCAGGTCGGATGCTATATATATATATATATTTCAAATCTAGTCTTTGATATCGTAAAGGAAAGTGGGTGGATAAGCATATATATAAGGACGATGATATTTATGATATCACCAGAGTCGAGTAGTTGATCCCCCCATTCATTCAACTATAGTGGTCTATCCCCTTCAACTTTAGAAACCGGTAGACGGATATATTGATCATAAAGAAACGAATGTATTAGACAAAAGTGTAGAGCGGAGAAGGAGAGAGGGAAAGAGCTGTTGAAGGTAGAAAGAAAGATGATGATAATTATAAAGTGTCATTCTGATTAGCCCTGAGTCTGTGCATGTGGCGTCTTTCCCGTCTTTCCAGGATTTCGGGATCTCCTAATTAAAGTGAATATAATGATATTACTCCTCTCTTGAAAAAAAAAGAGTTAATATGTATTGTGCGTCCGGACAGCTTGGGCACAGCTCTCCCTAGCCCTCGTCTCGCAGGAAGGGGATAAGACCAAAATAAAGTATCGGAGAAAGGAAAATGAAGTCTTTTTTTTTTTTTTATATGCTCGAGGTTATGCAAATGGATGTAAAACATTCAGGCAATGTTTGAGGCTGTCTTGTCATACATACCCGGATCCGTGGATATTATCCAGCTCGGTGGACCGAGTCCTCGTCTGTTTTCGCACAGCCGCTGGCCATTCGTTCAGGAGATCCACCCTTCTTCTCCACTCCAATTGGGGTTTTCCAGTAACCAAAAAAGCTCCCCTGCAGCTGGGTGGTGCGGAGGAGGCGTGGTTGGGTGGCATGAGCTTGCAGTTGCAGCTTGCATATATAAATATATTTTATCATCATGATATCCTTTTCGCACGTTCGAAGCATGACTGATCCTCTATCCTATATTGCCAGCTTCGTGGTAATAAGCTATCCGTACGATGCACCGCACTTACCAGAACGCATTGGTCAATCCATCGGAGTTTCAAGGTGGGAGGAGAGTAATTTCCATCCACCGGGGAAGCTCGATCGGGCCTCGGATGGGTGCTTGCTTGAGCATTTATCTCTGCCACCTTCCCTTTCTCTTATCGATTGATCAATAGATCGAAAGCAAAACGGGAACCTGTCCCACCACCCTGGTTGTGCGACATTTCATTCATAGAGAAACTGTTGCTATTAGATCTGTTGATCCACCTGCCCACATGAGCTATGGAACGATCGCAACCGAAACTTTTTTTCTTCTCGTTTTCTCTCTGTCGGTTCGCAAACCCACCCGTTCGAGTAAGAAGGAGGAAGGCAGGAAAGAAACTCGGTCGCATTAGATTTCGTTCCGTGGGCGACAGAGTCGAATCGAATCGGAGACCGTATGGGGCATGGGAGCGGCATCCTGCTTGAAGCCGCGTAAAAGCGGAAAGCCAATTTTATAAAAAAAAAGCCTCCTCATCGCCGCTCCCCCCAGCTGGCCAGGTCGTCGAGTGTCTTTGATTCCTTACCTTTTGGCTGCAGATACCCGCCGCCCGCCGCTTGATAAAAAGTGCATGTCGTGGATTGTAATTTGAAGGCTTGTGTGCATTTCCATCCATCGACCGGGGACATGGTACGGTCTCTTCAATCGTTCAATCCGGTCGGGCAAACAAACAAGCAAGCCCCAAAAAATCCGCATCGCAAAGCAGCAGCCTTTTCCCTCCCTCCTCTTCGATCTTCCCTCTTCTTCTCTTCATCATCATCAAACAACGACCAACCTCCATCGTCAACCTCATCACCCGCCTCCCTCTCCCCCCGGCCCTCCGTTCTTCCTTTCCGTCGACCATCGCCATCATCGGCTCTTACGATCACAACTGCAAGTACGTCGTCTCTCTGATATACCCTCGTCCCGCCGTCGTTGCGGCTACTGCTGCTGTGGTTGTGGTGGGTTGCTTTTGCTCCTGCTGGTACCTCCGACTTGCATGCTTAGCCGGGCTGCATGGGGTCGTCCCTTCTCTCATTCGCCAATTCCCCTTCCCTTCCCTTCTCCAAAGTCGTCCTCACTCGCTCACCACTCACTCACTCGCTCGGAGCTCGCTGGTGGTCCTTCCTCGTACTCGTCAACTGACTTTGATCTTTGATCTCTTGCGTTCATTCCAGATTCGATTTCATCAATTCCCCACTCTCTCGCTCCCTCCCTCCTCTCCTCCAACCACAACCATCAGCCGACACGACCATCTTGAAAAACACCAGAAAACCTTCCCTTGTAAACTTCGGCTCCCAAGCAAAAGAAAGAAAGAGAGAAAGAAAGAGAAATACGTAAGCTTGATCCATCGTCGGAATCCATGTTTCTATCTCTATCTTGTTTTCCCCTTCAAACTCCGTTCCGTCACTGCTCCCCTGCTATCTTTTCTCGCCAGCATTTGCACCCAATTCGTTGCCGTTTTACTTCACCGTTCGTTCGCTCTTTGGCAAATCACCTTCGAACCAATTTCTAACTTTCCCGAATTTTCCTCATTCGAATGCCCATCTAGTACCATCATATATCCACCACTACTCATTCTCCTTGAGCTTGGTTGTCCTGTCTCTTTCTCTCCATTGACCTAATCCTCTTCAATAAACCCGACCAAGAAATTCTCCGATACATGTTGAAGCAGGGCGGTGGGCTCGGCACACGCGCAAAATCCCAGTCTTGTTAGTTTGAACGTTGGCCTCTCCGACAGATTGAATATATTTATATCTACACACAACGGCTAACCTCTTTCTCGTCCGTTTTTTCGTTGCATCGTATGTGTATATATCCAGAACCGAAACATCACATAGCCGCTCGGAACTCTCTCTCTTCCCTCGCATATCGCCACCGGCCTTTTGGACCGTGTAATGTCTGAGAGCCAAGTCTATCAGCATTACCAGTCCAGAAACTTCATCCCATTCCGACTAGGCAGAGGATCTTCTCCTCGTCCTAATGACACGCCGTCCCCCTCGCGATCTCCCGCTCCCCAATCGCCAGGCTCTTTCGGCATGTACAGTCAAACTCCTCAGCAAGCCCAAGGGCATCCCCACATGCTTATGAATGCCGCCGCCCAGCCGCACACCCGTTATATGCAGAAGAACCTCACCCATGCCTTTCAAACCCAACATCACGGCTCCCAACCCCTCCATCAACCCCCGCAAACCCCGCAACCCTCCCAACTAGCCGACAGAGTTTTAGCCCACCCTGGCGTGAACAATGGCCAGAACGGACTCTCCGGACATCAACATAGCTACTCTGGCGGTACAATCGGAGGCTCGGCATTCACCGGTCAACAGCAGCAACATCTCACGAACGGTAACACTTCTTCGATTCAAGCCAACAACAGTAACGTTTCGGGTCATTGGGAGAAACAACTCCAACTTTGCCAGGTCTCCCGCCAGAGCGGCTCCCCGCACCACCAGGCCAGGGTTGCCGCCACCAAGACGAAGACCGGCGTTGGAGCCAAGGGCGGCTCAACCGTGCTGACGACATCGGAGGACCACGAGGAGGATGGAACAGCTGGAGCTAACGATAACGAAAAACGTCCGATCCAACAGCGCAAACTCACCGAGAAGGATAAGCGCCAGGAGTGGTTTGCATTGGACTTTGGAGGTCAAGGATTGAGGACTCTGTCCGAGAGCCTTTTCAACTATACCTTTCTGGACAAGCTTTACATCAATCACAACAACCTCAAGACGCTCCCGGCTTCTATTGGGAAGCTTAAACTCTTAACCTATCTGGATGCTTCCAGCAATCAATTGACGGAGATACCGGCCGAGATTGGCATGCTGACTAACCTCAAAACTCTGCTCTTGTTCGACAATGGTATCCACACTCTACCGGGCGAGATGGGAACTCTCTTTCAGTTGGAAATTCTTGGCATAGAAGGGAATCCGCTCCGTGACAACCTCAAGCAGAAGATCATTGCCGATGGAACTTCGGCTTTGATCAATTATCTGTTGGAGAGCAGCCAGATCGACCTACCGGAGCCCGGTAGAGAATGGAATGTCTTGGACGGGTCCACTCCCGAGGGAAAGCCATCAACAGAAGGGGATCCGAACAAGTTCAGCGTCGTATCGTACAACATTCTCTGCGAAAAGTACGCGACATCGCAAGCCTACGGCTACGTTCCTTCTTGGGCGCTTGCCTGGGATTACCGCAAGACTTTGATCAGTCAGGATATCCTGACCAGCAATGCCGATATCGTCTGTTTGCAGGAAGTCGATCTCAACAACTTTGAGGACTATCTGAGCCCTACTATGGCTTATCAGGACTACAAGGGGGTTCTTTTCCAGAAGGCTCGTGCGCGCAACTTTGGTGCCCAAGAGACCCGACAAGTTGACGGCTGCGCCATCTTTTGGAAGACTACCAAGTTTAACCTGTTGGACAAACAAGTCATCAACTTCCAGCAACTGGCTATCAATCGCCCCGACATGAAGAAGGCCACGGATATCTTCAATCGAGTCATGCCGAGAGACGACATTGCCACAATAGTATACCTCGAGAACAAGCTTACCGGAGGCCGCATGATTGTCGCCAATGCCCATTTGTTCTGGAATCCTGCCTTTGAAGACGTCAAGCTCATACAAACTGCGGTCTTGATCGAAGAACTAGGTAAACTCGCCAACAAATATGTGGCCAACCCCCCGCCATCCAAGATCCAAAAAGTCGAAGGAGAACCCGAAATCCCAGAAGTCAAATACCCCAATGGTGCCAGCGTTCCTCTGGTTGTCTGCGGTGATTACAACTCTTTGGGTGATAGCGGCGTCTACGAGCTCCTCTCAAAGGGCTCCATCGGTGGGCATCATCCATCCTTGGGAGGTAGAGATTACGGCCCGTACAGCGAGGAGGGCATCTCTCATCCCTTCAATCTCAAATCGGCCTATTCAATATTCCCCGACTTCCCGTTCACCAATTACACACCCGGATTCAGCGGTGTTATCGACTATATCTGGTATTCGACAAATTGCATGCAGGTGACAGGACTTCTCGGCGAGGTTGACAAGGATTATATGAGCAAAGTGGCAGGTTTCCCGAACGTCCACTTCCCTAGCGAGTAAGTTTCCAAAGATTTTACGTCTCTTTTCTCTTCGAATATTGTGATGTTAACACTTTTACTTGTAGCCATTTGATGATCCAAGCCGAGTTTTACATGAAACCGCCAAGAAAAGAAGTCCAGAAGCCGCCGCCGCCAGATTTTGGTACCACGTCTTCCCGAAAGTAGCCGAACAAAATCTCCAGTCACTGCCAACCGTAATTTCAGACAGGACCAATCTATTTACATAGGACTTACTTAACGAAAGATACCCATTCTATCAGGCAAACGCTTTGTACAGTATTCACCTTTCAGTGTTCACATCCTAGGCTAT
This sequence comes from Dactylellina drechsleri, assembly GCA_036971345.1. Lineage (NCBI taxonomy): Eukaryota > Fungi > Ascomycota > Orbiliomycetes > Orbiliales > Orbiliaceae > Dactylellina > Dactylellina drechsleri. The sequence goes on from JAJTUB010000007.1 coordinate 983,382, forward strand.
TTTTTTTTTAGACTGGCTTGAACGATGACGGTTGGTGGAGATCTCCGATCGAGGCAGATGATGCACAGATACACGTTATATAGGATCGAGTTAGGATTAGCAGTGAAATGTTTCTTTCTTACTCCCATCTTGTTATTACGGTCAGTCTTTTCGTCTCGAAGGAGATACTACTCTTACCTTGCGGGGTTGGAGGCTTGCTAGTTGCTCTTGTTTTCTTAACACAGCTTTTTTTTTTTTTCTTGACATATGTTCCCTTCTATTGTCAGCTTTGCAGTATGTCATGTGTGCTATGGGCCATGTCACCTTGCTTTCCATCCTGCTCCTCTTCGTGCTTCCGGTATATAATGTTTCATCTATTCATGTCTTCTGGCCCTCCCCTCCGGGGTTTTTTTTTCTGGCTCCGCTTCGCAGCTCTTATCATGTCCTCCGTCTCGTTTCTGTTTCCCTTTCCTTTTTATCGTGGGTCTTCTTCGGGTATCATGTTGGAGTATAAAATCCGTTCTTGTCTCTCTCCTAGTTTCTTTTAGGTACTTTTCTTGTTTCCTTTAACTTATAAACCTGTGCTTTCGGAGCTGGGAGGGTTCTTTCCATGACGAACTTTTATTTTATTAGTGTGCATGCCCGCCGAATCCTTCTGTTCCTTTTTCTCCTTTTCCTTCTGTAAGCCTCCTTATTTTTTTATATTTATTGCTGGATACTTGTGCATCCCTTTTTTTTCGTATTTCGTAGTTATGAGTTTTGTTCCCTTTGTATTCGTCTCTCATTTTTATTGCGTATGGCGTCGGAATGGAATATAAGACATTCATCAGACAAAAATCATAGCACTGCCGGTGGACCGTAGCAGCTATAACATATCGTAATTGATTGTAGAGAAGTAAGTGGTGTTGGAGCTACCCAGGCGATGCCAAGCAAAGGTACGCAACGTCCGACAGATAACGTCAAGCACACCCACATCTCGTTCTCATCGACCTCAAGCCCCTCCTTACCCTTCCACATTCACCACAACCTTCACCAAAGCTCCAACCAACCAGCTTTGCTACCGAGATAGTTTGTATCGCCATGAGTGGAGGCTTTGACGGACTCGATCTGAACTCGCCCTGGGACGACCAGCCGTCCATCAGCATCGCGGCAGCCTCACAACCCAAGCATGGTACATACACAGCTATCCCGCTATTTTCGTTCAACTGATAGATAGAAAGAAAAGAAAGCTAAACGGATGAATTTCACAGATGATGCAACTGGAGAATCGCAGCCGGTGACCTCCACTGCGGCAACTACATCCTTTTCCCACCTTCCCACCACAACCTCGATACCGACCCGTGTCCTCCCATCAAAATCCAGAGGTCCCCCCCGTCGTGGCGGAGGTACCGTCGCCAAACTCGAAGCCGTAGATGACTCGTTCAACCCCCTCGGCCCCCTCGGTGGCGGCGGCGGTGATGAAGTCGAAGAACCCATGGCATCCCCGCTAGGATTATCAGGGGAGCTGCCACCCCAGCCGCCGACCAAGGAACCCGGCTCCCGCGGCGCTCGAAGCATCAGTACAGCATCACGAGCGAGCACCAGAGACATGATGGAGAGTGTGAATCTCGATGACGAAGAAGATGAGGACGGTTTGATGGGTCGAAAGGCACGACAGCCGCCGCCGGTTGCGTCCACGCCGACCAGAGAGTCGATCCGGCAGACTCCACCCAGCGTTCCTGTGGAGTTGGCAGCCAAGCCGACGTTCGATATCCAGGTCGGGGATCCGCATAAAGTTGGAGATCTGACGAGTGCTCATATCGTTTACCAAGTTACTACAAAGGTGGGGTATCAATCACATGAAAACGAAGACTATATCTTCACGATATGATGTCTAACAGGGTGTGTTTGTGTAGACTTCATCAAAAGCATACCGAGTCCCCGAATTCACAGTCAGCCGACGTTACAAAGATTTCTTATGGCTGTACAATGCTCTTATTGTTAGCAATCCGGGTATTATCGTCCCGCCGCCACCTGAGAAACAACCGCTGGGTAGATTCGAACAGGACTTTGTGGAGTCCCGTCGGGCGGCGCTGGAGCGCATGCTCAACAAGATTGCGTTACACCCGGTGTTACAGCAGGACGGGGATTTAAAGATCTTTTTGGAGAGTGAGTCTTTCAATGTGGATGTGAAGCAGAAGGAACGACAGAATTCAGCTGCGGAAACGGGGGGTGGCGGGATATTTGGATCTATCGGGTTGGGTGGGACGTTTTCTACGGCTCAAAAGTTTGTGGAGACGGATGAGTGGTTTTTGGATCGTAAGGCGTATTTGGAAGCGTTGGAAGGACAGCTGAAGAATCTGATGAAATCGATCGATACGGTGATCAAGCAACGGAAGGAGCTGGCGGAATCGGCGAACGAATTTGGAAATTCGTTGCACGCCTTGTCGGCTGTTGAGCTCAGTAATTCGCTGTCCTCGCCGTTGGCGTCGCTGGCGGATTTACAGATCCGGTTGAGGGAGCTGTACGACCGGCAGGCGCAGCAGGACGTGTTAACGTTGGGGATCACGGTGGATGAGTATATCCGGTTGATAGGGTCGGTCAAGATGGCGTTCCAGCAGCGACAAAAAGCGTTTCATTCGTGGCATCAAGCTGAGTCAGATACGCAGAAGAAGCGGGCGACGTATGAGAAGCTGCAGCGGCAGGGGAAGACGCAAGGAGATCGGCTGAATCAGATGCAGGCTGAGGTTGCGGATTCGGAGAAGAAGTTGCATCAAGCGAGGGTGTTGTTTGATGAGATGGGGAGGCTGATGAAGAATGAATTGGATCGGTTTGAGAGAGAGAAGGTTGAGGACTTTAAAAGTGGGGTGGAGACGTTCTTGGAGAGCGCTGTTGAAGCGCAGAAAGAGGTATGTTTTATTTTGGTTTGTAGGTGATCTATATACATTGTCAATGGGGCTAATTATCGTGGATGATTCAGGTTATCGAGCTTTGGGAGACGTATCTACTACAATTGGATAGGGAGATCGCGGAGGATGAGAGTTTGGCTAATATTAAGAATCTGAGGATCGATGCGCAGGAGAATACACCTGTGCCGTCATCGGCGACTCAGACGCCGGATACAGCAGCTGCGGTGGTGGGTGAAGAGTGAAGATGCGGATGAATATCGAATTGGTTGCATGAAATTACTCACAGGCAGGGAGCATGTATTTGCGAGCGAGACCATGGAATCGAATGATGTTGTTTCTTTTGTAACATACCTGATAATTTATCTCGTAAAGCATCCGATAATACAAACCTTCTTTCTTATAAACTTAACGACCGTGTGATCGAAGGTAGAGGGTATTGATATTTTGCAGACATTGGAGGTGTTCATTCTAATCGCAGAAATTGTAGAGAAAAGTATTTTCTGCGCCCAGATTTTCTCCAACCTCACCGAGAACAGAGAACTATCGTACTTGTTATTTTTGTGTGTTATATGTAACTTTTAGATTGCTTATTTTTTCAAAGCACCTGCACCAAAAGTTACATATCAGACATTATATTGTTACAGTATTAAACGAATCTTGCATACAATTATCAATCCTAGTTTAGAGCAGAAAATTGCTGGCGAAAATCTTTCGACATTTCAGCTCTTAGGAGCTCAAAGATGTATCTCCTTTAATAATATATGTAAGTGTGTAACATGATATTATCAGATAGCCTATTCTACGATACAGCTGCATTGCATAACCCCTGGACTCAGAACGCTTCTTACCAGTAACACCATTGAGGCTCTTTGACCAATGGTCCTAGAGCCTTCGGGAATAATTGGATGGTGGAAACCATGAGATTAGGAAAGAGATAACCAGATAATATCCAGGATACAGCTATAATTGAAGTTATCCTGGTCGCCAGATTATCTCAGAGTGGGAAAATTGTATTCGGGCACTCTCTCCAGTCTCCCAATACTCAGATATTTGATGTATTGGGATCTGAATGCGCGAGTAAAGAATGAAGCGCAACACGATTGTGTTGAGTAAGTACATTTGTGGTATTTTTAAAGGTTTCCTAAATTGGCGTCGATGTTTCATGCAAAGCTTTGATTATGTATCATACTTTCCGATCAATTTTTCAGTAGGCATTAAAAGGCACTTTCGGTTTTCAGTTACTTAGCTAAATTAGACAGTATATGAACTCAAGAGCTAGTATTAACTTAATAATACCGAGTAAATTTTGCATTTAGAATTACCAGTTTCGCACTAATGCGAGACCATTTCAGACCGTTTTAATATCTATATATAAAATATCGCCTAACTCCTCCCAATAGAACACTTGGCATATTATCACCCTGTGAGCATTAGGTTTATTAGCGTCGTGTTTAACAGGCGACAGGGCATCCAATTCATGCAAGTTGCAGTGACATAGCTCTAGACTGAGCTCAGATACCGGCCACGTGCCTGCAGTTTTTTTCTAGCAGATGAGAAAAGACCAATCGACAATATGGTGTAAACGTTGGACAATGGATTGATTACTGAAGGGTATTTGATAATACATGTTATTAATATATTATTAGTCCTGCAGTCGGACTCCAGTTGGAGGGGGCCAGCCGAACTCGAACGACAAAGGTAAAGTTGAATAGTTTAAATTTTTTTTTTTTTTTTTTTTTTTTTTTATTTTTTCTTTGGGTGCGGTGGAACCTTCAATCAATTGACCGAACCGAACAACCAAACAGCAACCTCCGCCCAACCTCACTCGCTCACACTACCACTCTTTTCTCTCTTCACCAAAATACCTTCTCTGCTTTCGTAACCTCTCTGCGTGACTGACTCCCTGCAGGATTCATCCCATCTCTCCCTTCCTAATCCTTCGGCATTCCACTCAACTATCCCTTTAAAACTTGACCCGATCCCTCTCTTCCAAAGCCTTAAGCTTCCCGTCATCGAATTGTCTCTTCCTTCTCGGTCATTTAAAAAAAAAAGTGTACCCCGCTACCGACCTTGCAAAAGTGGCTACTGCTCGAGCTGTCCAAATCGCGCACTTGCCAGCTGGCCGGCGGTAGCAGCCGCCAAATATCACCATCCTTCTGCACTTACTGTCGAACTGCAGCTATGGAGCAGCAGGTAAATCGCCCTTCTTCATCATTAAACATTCTTCCTCCTCCCTTTCCAGCTGGTCGTATGCACAGGTATCTAACTTTTTTGGTTGCCCGTTTTTTTCGGGTGGTATAAAAATTTCACAGGTCGAGCAAGCTGTCAACATAGTCTACAATCCAGCCAACTCCAACCCGGACTATGTACGACAGGTGGGCAAACACTTCTTCATCTCTTCCGTCTCGATACTTTTTCCCTTACTTCGTTCCTTCGTAAAGACAGACGAGTGGTAACATTTTGGTCTCTTCTCTTTTCTCTCGTTCGGTCTCTGTCGCATTACAGGCTCTCGAATTCCTTTCACACGTAAAAGATTCGCCAGAAGGATGGACCGTCTGCCTCTCCCTCTTCACCCGGCAACCAAAGGCCGACGACCCGGTTCGACTCTACACCCTCGAAGTCGTCAATACCGCCATCAAGAACCGAGCCGATGATCTAGGTCTCCAGAATTTGATCTTTCTCAAGGATAGTCTCATGGAATACCTACGGCGGAACTACCAGTCGACAGCAGATTCCATGCCGGACAACGGTGCCATCCAAGGAAAATTGATCCAGACAATCACGATACTCTTCACAGCCCTGTACACCACTTCCTGGACTACCTTTTTTGACGAACTCCTAGCCCTGACGATGACCTCGCCGGCTGATGGCATTGCTAACAATGTACAACAGATGGATAATCTACCTGGTTTAGTAATCTACCTTCGGGTCATGACGGACATTCACGACGAAATCGCGGAAACTACCTTTTACAGAACAATGGAGCAGACCAAGAAAAATTCAATTATAAAGGACTACGTCCGAGACCACGACATGCAGAAACTCGTCGCAACATGGCAAGAAATTCTAACGCAGTGGAGGAATGTAAATCCTGAGATTGTGGAACGGGTGCTGCAGGTGTTTGCAAAGTGGGTTAGTTGGATTGATATCTCGTTGGTTGTCAACAACCATTTCTTGGGGCATCTCGCGGATTTGCTACAGGGAAGTGGGAGTGGACCTGAGGCTACCAAACGGAGAAGGGCGGCGACGGCAACCTTGGGTGAGATTGCGGGCAAGGGCATGAAACCGGACGAGAAGCTCGAGCTCATAAGGTTCTTGAGATTGACGGATGTCGTCAAAACGTTGATATCGTTACCGGAGATGAGGAGCGATGCTGATGCCGATGAGGATATCGATTTTGCGGAGGCCGTGGGTGCTTTGGTCAATAGGATCGTGCAAGATCTCGTCCAAATGGTGAATGGCGTAAGTAGAGTTGTTTGCGAAAGTAAGACGGGAGAGAACACTAACTACTAGCTTAGGATACCGGTCTCAGTCCCACAGGACGAGAGAACGCGGAAAATCTCCTCAGCTCTTGGGTTCCCTTCCTTCTCGTTATATTCAGTCACGAATATGATGATGTGTCGATACTCGCCCATCCCGCGCTCTCGGAACTACTGTCATATCTTCGGAAAGAAAAGAAGACCACCAACACACTACTCCCCACGCATCACGTTATGCTCGAGCCCATACTAGAAGCGGTCGTCAAGAAGATGAAGTTCGATTCTGACCTTGATTGGGAAGATACAGACCCGCACATAGAAGCTGAGTTTCAGGAGTTGAGAAAGAAGATCAAGAGCTTACAGGATGCGCTCGCATCTACGGATATTGGTCTCTACTGCTCGGCCATATCGGTTCTGGTTGTGAATACGCTAGATAGATGCAGACAGAGTTCGATAGATTGGAGGGATCTAGAGCTCGCGCTTCATCAGATGTTCTTATTCGGGGAGGTCGCAGTCAAGGCGAATGGATTATATGTTGATGGTCAACCTAATGGTGTTGCTGCGGAAGCTCTGGTTGTCATGATGGCGAAAATGATGGAGCTGGGTGAGTACTAAATCTTTGGAAAGGATATTAACAAGATGCTAACAAGACACAAGGTCCAAATATCTACTCCCATCCCGCTACGAGATTACTTTACATTGAAAATGTCGTTAGATATTCACCCTTTTTTGAATACAGAAAAGACTTTGTCGCACCGGCTCTTGAAATGTTCATCCAATGCACCCATGACACTAACCTCAAGGTGAAAACGAGATCGTGGTATTTATTCTTGAGAGTTGCCAAGCTATTACGCACGGATATCAGCAGTGTCGCATCTCAGGTTATCGGTAGTATTCAAGATTTATTAGCCATAAAGGCGGTTGTTCCCACGCATTCAGAGGACGAAGATGATATATCCTCTGATGACGAGTCTGCAACGGATGCGGTGTTTAGCAGTCAACTTTGTTTGTTCGAGGCCGTTGGGTCTATTGCATCCACGACCAGTCTTTCCATTGCGGACCAAAAAGCTGTTTTGCAAACCATCCTCAGTCCACTATTCTCTGATGTCGAAGCTAGCCTTGAGGCAGCCAAGCAAGGAGATTCTGTTGCCGTCCTCCAAATCCACCATAACATCATGGCTATGGGACAGTTCGCGAAGGGGTTTGCCGACGGTCTCAAGATCCAGTCCACGACTCCCGAAGACAGATCGCTAGCTCCTGAATTCCAAGCAACTGCTGAGGGTATCGTTAGCGCCCTTGAGAACCTCAAGACTTCCAAACCAGTTCGGGAAGCTGCAAGTTTTGCGTTTGCGCGAATGGTTGGTGTTTTAGGTCTCTCTATCCTCAGATTGTTACCGCGCTGGATTGAAGGATTACTGGCGGAGAATTCTTCAAAGGGAGAACTTTCGATATTCTTGAGGCTACTTGATCAATTAATTCACGGTTTCAAGGTGAGCGTCTTATGATACGTATTTTTTGGTGACGCTATACTAATAATGTAATCCGATATCATAGAAAGATATAACTAGCTATCTTGACCAATTATTAACGCCGTTGTGTAGCAAAGTATTCCAAATTTCTACACAGCCGACAACCGGAACTGACGATCAACTTGAAACTGCGGAGCTGAAGAGAGAGTATCTCACCTTTTTATCCACAATTTTGAATAGCGATCTTTACGAGATTTTTATGAGCGTTGGTAAGAAATATATTCCACCTTCTCCAGTCGTCGATTCGGATGCTAACCTACCATGAGTAGCGAATCAACCAAATTTTCAGAATCTTCTCCAGACTGTGGAGCATTTTGCTAAAGATGTTTCGGACCCCCACGCTGAACGGATGGCTATTGCTTTGATGGCACGCATGTCATCAGTTTGGGGTGGACCCGAGATTCCGGAGACTGTTCTTCCCGAAGATAAGAAGAGGAATCCGCAGGCTATACAAAAAGCCAATTTGCCGCAGGAACCTGTCCCTGGATTCGATAGATTCATGATTACCTTTTCGGAAATCTGCTGGGGTGTGCCGGCTAACCCTGCTTTCGATGCGAAGGACGCCCAGAGCCGGTTGGTTCTAGGAGAGGTGGCTACTTTGCAAAAAGTGATCTATGGCAGGACCGGATCGAACTTTGTGACGTATGAATCCTCCTTCGTTAGAGATATCAGGTTAGGCTTGGGCTAATATTTACTGCAATTTAGATACCTCCAGGGGACCTATTTTCCTTCGATCAATTTCCCGGAGCAGGCTGCGGAGGAGTATTTGCTAGCTTTGCAGCAACTAGATCACAAGAAGTTCAAAAAGTTCTTTCAGGTGAGAAAGTCTCTTTGATACACTTCTAATAAACCACAACTAACGAATTGCATTTGTGTTAGAACTTTGTTCTTCAATCTGTAGGCTGAAGAGTGTTATCTATGATATTGCATGCTCCCGTACCTAACTCCAGGAACATGCATTTGTAAGTTTTGATATTTTTTTATTTCCACCGAGAGGGATCATGAAAATGCACTTGTGTACATGTCAATGATATATACTTTTTGTCAGGTAATATCATACCTTCGTCATATTTTTTTGCTTGACGAGTTTGACGGCTGGCTGGACGCTGAGGGATAGCGAAAAGCCTTTGGCGTCCCGAAAAGTTTGAAACAAAAAGCATGGCAATAATATAATATTGATTGCATTGAGCGTGGAAATCGAACGGTCCCTTCCTTTCTTTATTTCTTTCACCCACCCATCTTATTTTCTACTTCTTTGTATCATTTTTTTTCCCGTTAACCTTTTTCCTAGAATTATTCATTATTCAATAATTTTTTTTCCCCTTTCTCTTTGGTTTATTCTTCATCGATCGGTTCGTTATAGAGAAGTGGGGCACGCTGCTGTCTTTTATCATTACTTCATACCTGACATGGCATTTAAAATGTTTTGGTAAGATTTTTAGACGTATACTAGGACATCAAATTTGCAAAATTGAGACAAAATTTCCTTCCTTCTTTCTCATTTTAAATAGGAGCTTCAAACATGAATTTAATATTGAAAAGTGGTTCGGCCTCATTTGGATCGAGTACTTGTATAGTCACGATGACAAGTTTTGAGATGTATATATCTGTACATACATTTAGCTTGGCTAGCTATGATTTATCATTAAAAAGTGAGGTATCTGGATGTATTATTATACATGCTTGAATGTACATGATTTATTATATCCCCCCGATAGTGGCGATATCAATGGATTGATTTGAGGTTTCGTACTCCGTATTGAAGAATCAATTCTGCTATCCCCGTTGATAATAGCTTTGCGATCCGACTCGCCTTTTGTCCTCGTCCTCCTGGTGCGTAATGAACACTATATCGCTAGCTCATTCGTCGATAATTATTTCTTTCTATACTCGCCTTTAAAAAACGAAATGAATCCAATCTGACTAGTGGTAGTTAGTATAACAAATAAACCCAATCTACCACAACCCCCCACCCATCTCTCCAAACCAAGAAATATTAAATGAGATAAAAAGAAAAGATGAAATATTACCAGAAAAGAAGATTATTTTCGCTCCATTGATCAGATCCTTTACCTTGATCTTTATCCCCTATAGCTTCTTCACCCATACGCAACCGTACATGCAATGCCGTACCATGGTATCGAATCCCTTATTTCAAAGAAAAGAGAACAAAAGAAATACAATACAGTAGAGTACACGGAAGCTCCAACCCACCTCTTAGCATACAAACCTAAAGGTAATAAAAAAAATAATAAATAAAAAAAACTACTTTCACATGATGACAAGAAACAAAACATGATATATGATGGATATCCTGCAGAAAAATACACACCCGAACGAAACAATCGAATCGATTCCAACCAACCAACCAACTTTCGAACTCCGAATCCTCTGTGTAGTCCCACACCTTACCGTACCTAACCAAACAATATAAAAGAAGGAGAAGGAGAAGGAGATAAAGATAAAGCATGAAATAAAAAGGACAAAGAACCCAGTCATAAATATAGATATGTGTTTTTTCTTCTCTGGTATATAATAAATAAACTTTGCAAAAGAAAAAAATATCGCCAAGCTGTGGGAAAGTATAAGGGGGAATAGTCTCTTTGGATACATATTTTTGTCAGGGTATCAAATTCGTGCAAGAGACAAGTCAACAGAAGGAAAATACACACACGCACACCAAAAAAACAAAAAGATGAGATATCGGTCATATAAGTTCGTTATGATAAGAAACCTGTAGATACGCCCCCACAAACAAATATTGGATAGATGGATGAATGGATGGGCAGAGAGGATAAAGTGAAATAAATGTATGTATGTATGTACGTACCAATCTGTCAGTCCACTCCATCGCTTGCGCGAACAACAAAGGGGGAAGGGAAGAAAGTGGAGAAGGGGAATATACGAATGAAAATTAAAAAACTCTATCGATTTCAACATGAAAGCGGCAGGGGAATAGGAAGGGGAGTATGCAAAGGGTTATGTAGTATGCGGAGAAAGACAGTTTGAATTTGAAGTAAAAACGCCCCAAGACATGCCAAAATTACACCCAGTATTAAAAAACAAATCACTTGCAACAGGAAAAAAGGAAAGAACATGCTGTGAAGAAACGAAAAGCAATTAAAAAAAGGAATGGTATAACTAAAAAAAAACGAATGCCGCCAAGTTGAGTGACGCGAGAATCGAAAAAGAATGCTAGATGGTGCAACTGTTTCCCTCATGTGAGAACAAAAAATAACTCGATCCGATTTATCGGCCGCTAGAAGAACGAAAAGCCATAGAAGCTCTGAGAATTTAAAGAAAAAGCCAAAGAAACGAGAAAGTGCTTTAATTGTTTCTTTTATTCTCATCCAAAACTTCAGCACCTTCCTCGAAGAAGCCTTCGTCACCAAAATTATTGGCTGGTACTTCGGCGACCTTCTTGCCCTTCTTCTTTTTCTTCTTCTCTCCGACAAGGGACGTACTTTCCTTCTTGCTAGGCTTCGGAAGAGTGTTGATTGTCGTGGCGGATGGGATCTCGTATATCGTTGGTTCTTCTGGAGTCTCTGAGATCTGGGGAGGAGTCACGACGCGGGAAGTCTTCTGTCTGGATGGCCTCGGTTGCGACTGTTGTTGTTCTCCAAGTCTCATACCACTTTCCATAGCTTCAACCAACCCATCGCTACCCTCCACAAACTCTACTTCGCCTTTAGCGAAGCCGATATCCAGCTTCTCGAAGGGAATGGTCCTACCGAACACCCAAACCGTATCCTTTGATGGAGCAACGTTGAGATGCCACGTTACGCTAGAGGCGATAGAGGTTTCCTCTTTGAATACGGACAGGGTGACATGTCGGTCAGAGTGGATAGGGGGGTATGGTGGGTTCGTTTCAATCTCAGCATAGGAAAGTGGAGTCTCGATCAGTTCCTTTTGAAGTTCTTTGTTCTTTGTGGTGGTAGATTGTGGAGCAGGCGTTTTCCCGCCCCAATAACCCTGTAGAACAGTCGGCTCTGATTTTGGAAGCTCTTCACCTACTGATATGGGAGAGGTCGGTTCATCATTATCATCCTCCAGGGGCTCTGAAACGCCTGCAGCAATGCCCTCGGGTAGACCTGGAAGTTCATATTCCAACCAACCAGTTGTGACTACACCACCATCGTGAGATGCAGATTTTCTCCTGGCGACAGCAGAAGTCTTGCTTTCATAGATCCTCAGCGTTCCTCCACCAATCATAGCAACATATCCGTACTCTTTACCTCCCAAGAACCTAACAAATCCCATGCCGGGTGTTCCAGGGCCGTAGGGCAACGAAACACGGTGAACAGTGGCGTTCGCTTGGGCAACGGAATTTCCGCTGCTTCCCAACGTACTATCCTTTCCGGTGCTAGTTCCGTACCCGTTGCCACTTCCGCTCGAACTTCGACGTCTCCGGCGAGCAGCTACAACCAGAGGCTGAGCGTTTGTCAGCAAGTTTGCTGCAGCTTGTCCAGCTGAGCTAACCATGCCGCTGACTCCGCCTTGAGGGCTCTTAGGTTGGGGAGCAGATCGTTTTGGTGGTGGCCATTGGTAGGCGTTGCCAGGCATATCGTAAAAGTGAACCGTTCCCTTTTCTGTGACAATGGCAAGTTTATCACCCTTTGGACCGGACCAGACGACGTCCACGACATGCGCGACCGTCATTCTGGTGAACCTAGCAATTTGTCGGACGTGTCTTCCAGCGTGATGACCGTTCGCGAGTCTACCGTTGACAGCGATCCCGGAAGCATCGTTGGCACTAGAGCTAGCCTTTCCCTTGGACTGAGTTGTTGCCGACACTGGCGGTTGGTGCATCGCTTTCAGCAAGTCCCACACGTGGGCTACATCTCCTTTATTGCTGACAACAAGTAGAGCCATACCCCCTGGGGCGAATGACAAGAAACTAGCACCCTGGAGTGGCTGGAAGGTGGTTTGAGGAGTTAGCGGCTCATTTCTATAACTCTGAGCCATACCTTTGCCCAAATCCATGATAGAAATGACGACAGGCTCTAATGAGCTCGCCGTAGCGAGACCGGCACCACTCGCGCCAACCTGGCCGTATCCGTTCTTCCCTGACGAGATCCCGCTTCCTGGACCGAGTGATGCAAGTTCCCGTTCCCGTTCCCGCATTTCCTGTACCTGCATGCCCAATGCGCTGACACCGTTGGTACCGGCAGGATTAGGGCCGATTTTGATCCCGGCACCGGGTGGGCTGTTTCCATTGCTGTTTCCAGCGTTGTTGTACCCATTCCAGTAGTTTTTCATGGCGCGGATCCCTTGCTCACCCATCCATTTTGCCCCTCGGATGACTTCCTGTGTGACTTCTCGTGCTACACGGTTCAACATTGGCTCGTCTTCGGGTACATCCACATAAGTATTGGCTTGCGGCTGAGGAGTCGAAGGATTTGGTAGATGCGGTGCACCGGTAGCTATTCCTCCAACTGAAGGGAACGGCGAACCCATTCTCAAAGCTTGCGAGCTCGGAGATGGAGGGGAATATGCTAGCCATCTACCTTCCAGCGAGAAGATTGGCATCCCAGCTTTGCTGGAAGGTATATTCTCACTGTTATACTCAGTTGCAAAGTTGCCAGAGGAGCTGCCTCTCCCTTCAACGTAGATATTTGTCCAAACTTTGCCCCAGCAGCACCATGATCGGTCGTCCGTTGCTTCGGAACGTCTTTTGCGTGTACCAATAGGCTTTGAGTCGCTGAATAAAAAGACTTCACCGGTTCCCGCGACTCCAACAGCTACAACGTTGCCAGTGCCGACGTTTGAAACTTCGACGCGGACTCCAAGAGGTGCAGGAACACCACCAACGCTAACAGGAATGAGAGGCGATTTGTATAAAGTTGCAACGTGAGTTCTCCGAGATAGCGAATAGATTTCTACTGATGTCTGGTATTCTTCCGCCTGATGCTGAGGAAGATGTTCCGAAGATCTGTTCGACGCGGCGCTTGCGGGTCTCGAGTTCTCCGACGGAGTTGGCGATCCTTCGTGCTCGTTCTCATCATCCGAGTTCCTTGGTAAAACCGGCGAGTGTATAACCAAGCAGATTAACGGGCGCAGGTGAGCATTTGAGTCGTCCCTCCTAGGCGTGGGGAGAAGCTACAAGCAATATAAAATTAGCAAGACGATTCCCACAGCAACAGATAGACAGAAGAGGCTTATTCTATACCTTCGCGCCAACCACAGTCCCGGGCAATCCACTCATCCTCGCAACAAGCTCGACGACACCCCGTCCGACCTTCCACACATCAACACCACCTTCCCACCCGAGACAAATGACATCCGTCCCGACTACACCGCTCCCAGACGCTTTCTGAGTCGATTCCGAACCGATAACCCCTTCAAGATCGTCTAACACATCAAAAGAAAACGCCCATCCGTTGTCACCAGGCCGCAGGTGACCCGAGTGAGCTGGTGGCCGAGCCCCACCTCTTCCAGATAGGTGGCTCGGAGTCGGGCTGGTGGCATAAACGCTAGTACCCCTCTCGGGGAACGAAGGGTACGATACATGGTGCTGCAGAGCCCTCCCGGCGCTCCCAATAAATCCCGTAGGCGGACTTATCGCATGCGGCGCACCACCACCGGTAACCTGGTTCTGGAACGACCTGGGAAAGGAGTTTGGAATGGAGATGTGGTTCTGTGGTTTGCCGTATTCCCCTGCCGGACCTAGACCGCCTTGCTGCAGGTGGTGATTTGGGGAAGAACCGAGGAGCTGCGGGGAGATGGACGGCGGCGGGGAATTACCCAGAAGATTGAAGGGGAGAGAGGACGCGGTTGTGAAGGCGGAGAGTAACGGAGAGGTAGTCTTCTGCTGGACCTGCTGGGGCTGGGCCTGAGGGAAGGTTCTATTACTGTCGTTGTCGGACCGGCGCGATTTGCGACGAGGCATTGGGTTAGTTATTTCTTTAGTTTACGGGCTCCGCCTTTGGATGTGATGACAAGAGCAAAGGATGAGTTATTTGGATCTTCCCCCTCGAAGGAGGGTTATGGATGTGGACTTGAACGATGCTTTTGGTCGATAACAGTAAGCGCTAAAGGGGGTTTTGTGTCTCTACGAATCGTCCTTTGGTCTCTTCTTTCTTTTCCTTCTAAGAGAAACTTTGACTAATGCGGTGGAAAACTAGGGAGAGGATAGATAGTGCACGGAGGAGAGAAGATAGAAAATGAGCGAGAATGAAAATGAAAGCTGCTGCGAAGGAGAGCTAGTTTCGCTCGAAAGCGGCGTGCGTTGCGGATGAGGTCAGATGCGTTGCGGAGGTGCACGATCGACTGAAACACGCAACTCAGAAGGTGGAATCCAAATGATGATGATGTCCCATATAACAGAATGGTGGAATATACGGCATGAGACAATGACTGTGTGTCCGGGTGTATGGATTTGTGCCTGTGCCTTGTGCCTGAGGACCGTCTAGTCCTCCTTATAGATAGCAGCTACCCTCGATCACTCGAGGAATGGGGAAATCGTCATTTGCCGCTTATTTCGACTGGAGAAGGGCATCAGATGACTCAGGCTGCAAACCTTCCTATCGAAAAGCTCAAGCTTTGAGCTGACCAGCCAGTACGTACCCAGCTAGCCGGGAGGTAGACCAGACATGCGACCCTGCAGCCCAGCCTCCCAGCCTCCCAGCTAACCAAACTAGCCAAACCAGCAGGCAGTCAAAAACCAACGAGGCGACATCGTTATCGTCGGGATGTAGGTACGACAAAGTAGCTTCGTTGGAAGAAGGCCAGTGGTGGAAACCAAAACCTGGCCTGGGAAAGCTTGTGGCTGCTTTGCTGCTCGGTCAACGGATATCGCCCGAATGATGTAACAATCGGATCATGCCCAGTGAGCGAGCGAGCACACCCGTTTGTTTCCTTCTCTTTCTTTCTTTCTTTCTTTCGTCCGTTCGTCTCGCCAGGTACGTATCGTATCGTACAATAAAGATAACGAGAGGAATGGACAAGGTATTGTAGATATTGGATAATGCATGAGGTGAACCAAAAATATGGAAAAACAATAGGCCTCCAAATAGAAAGAACCAAAAAGCATACAGAAAATAACACAAAAAGATAGAGAGAAGACAGATACACAAAAATAAAAAATAAAAATAAAAATAAAAGGGACTTACAATTCCCTGGGGTATATCTTAAACCTCCCACCTATCAAGCTCTTACTGTCGACGTTTCCGTTGTTGTCACGGTTGATATTATTGCTATTATTACTGTTTCCCGAGCTATGACCGTTTGGTCCACCGAAATTGTTCAGGGTCTGCGCTTGGGACCTTTGGTAGAGAGCCTGACGTTGGGCGAACTGCTGCTGATACGTGTTATTGTAGGGAGACGTGGTATTCGGAGCGTCAAAGGATGGAGGTGCTGGCATTAAGTCGGCACTGAGCGAGAACCAGAAGCAGCGTTTGCTTGTATGACTCTATTGTCTTTCCTTCTTCTCTCGGTTGATCAGAGAGAGAAGAGGAAGAGGGGTGGATAGTGTGGTTGGTTTCGTATTAACGAGGTGGATCGATTCGTCTAGCAATTTAAATCCGTTTGTGAGAATTCAGAAAACTCCTTTGATGTTTTGAAAGGATGGATGAAAATGTGTAATTACTCCTTTGTTGATCGTAGATGGTTTTTTTGGTTTGTAGCTTGTTTGTATGTATGAATAGGTGAAAAGTATTCTTCTGGTCTGGTCCTAGTGTGGGAAAGGAGGAGAAGAATATCTAGCTTTGATAGCAGCTGGCGAGGAGGTTCTTGTTCCGAGAAAAGGCTGGCGGGGCGGATTGGTTTGCTTGGCTTTGGGGGTTTCTCCCTCGTATCGAGAAGCGGATTCCTTCGATTGGCCCAGAATTGTCCGATGGTGCAGTGATTCCTTTGAATTAATTCGAATTGGTCAAATATCAGGCAGCTTTATGGCACAGGTAACAAATAGATGTCCTGGAACTATATTCTGACAAAATAGAGGGAAAAAAGGTTAGTACAGAAATAAGTATACAGACAATATATAGGCTTCCAGCTGCGAGTAGTTTCAATCCCCGAGGATCTGATGAAGTTTTTCGATATGATTGTAAAAGTTTAAAGGTTTTCAATAATCTTTCATGGGAGAATTGGAAACAGGAAACCTGGAAACAATCATATTCAGATGATATTACTATAGATGGGGTTTAGAGGAGGTCGTTCAAAATGGGGGTTGGCCAATACATCTTGTCTCTCTCTCCCCCTCATCTCCCCTTCACCCACAAACAGATGGAGACTCCATGCAATGCAATATGTAATGAATGACACACTTTTCCTCCGAACGAGCGAAATCGAAGAGAGTGGGCGTGCGGTGAGTGAGTGATTGATTGAGTGAGGGGAAATTACCATCCCTCCTCCACCGTGCAATGACCCCGAACGCAATGATATCGCAGGAGCATCATGGACCGGCCCACCCAATGAGACGGTACCCTTCGTCCCACGCTGCACCACCCCCATCGGCCATCCCACCGGCCATCCCACCGGAAATGCAACCATTTCCCTCAGATCTTACATCTATGACATCTTCTTCAAACCAGCCTCACCGGAACGTCTACAATCGTTGAATTCGTAGACTCGACCATTAATATCTCTGCGTCAATCAAGGGGAGATGCTGAACATGTTTTCCGTGCTGTTTGCAACCAATCTCCCAACACATCCATCAAACCGTCCACCACTTCCGTCCGATGATTTCTCTATCTTGTCCTAGCTACTTAGCTCTCCTGCGTATCAATTCTCGGCTCGGGTTCTAGTCCTTTCGGTGCTCCCCAAAGTGCTACTTTTAGTAACTGGCGACAGGGTCAACATTTCAGAGCTAGGACTTTCCGGCTCGGAAATGGCAGGCAGACAGATATCCGTTGGGGAGTTTCCGGTCGGTCCCATCGCAATTGCATATTGCAGGTACAGCATCATACCATCATCGGAGATTATATATCTTGTCGAAGCATTGCAAACAAAAGACAGTAGTATTATTCCAAAGTGATAGTTACAGATCACGCTTGTCCCATAACTTAACCATAAAACTAAAAACAATCCCAACAAACAAGGAAAACACCGCAAGAAGCAGAACTAGCTGGCTAACCACTAATCAAGCTTGACAAGGACGGTCGACGGCATCGGCAGAGGGAAGATGTAAGAGCTCAAGGCCACGAGCACCGAAAGAAAGAACACAAGAAACCCCTCAGCAGCCTTGGAGGACAAGACGAGAACCCCGCCGTTTAATTTTCCCCCAGTCACACAGGAAGGAAAAGCAAAACAGCGTGGAAAAACAAAATATTATAGAGGTCGCAGGGTTAGCCGCCTATTACTTCTCAGCTGGCTGCTTGCCCTTAGCAACCCCCATCTTCCTCCGTAATTTTCAACCCAATAACACCCCCCTTCAATGCCTCCGCGAGCTTCTCATTCTTCTGATTCGATCCATCGATCGCCGTCGCGGCCCTCGAAAGCCTCTCCCTACGATGCTTCATTCCCTCCGCGAGCAGGCTCGTGACATCTTCCACCGTCTTGCCCCGATTCCTCATCCCGCTCCTCTCCCTCCCCAACTCCGTGTCCTCATTGATAGTTCGGAAAACCTCGGCGGTTCCCTGGTAAATCGTCTTATCGAACCCTCCTTCCGTGTAGAACGTCTCTGCGATTTCCTCCATCTCGCCAACCCAGCGGTAAGCCTTCGGTGGCATTTGAATGATGGCGTTATTCACAAAGCTGGAGATCAGTGGCGTCTTTTCGGCAAGTTGGTCTTGGAGCGGCTTAAGCAATCCCAACGCGGACGCCGTCGTGAACGACTCGATGGCCAGCGCCGTCAGTCCCTATATGATTAAGATTAATACCAATATCTCCATATCAATCTTGCTGTAAAAACAGCAAAGGGTAATAGAATAGTAATTTATGAATAAAACGTACCTTTGTAAGACTGGCAAAGCACATCTTGACCCCACTGGCCTGCCCAATCTCACTCCCAACCCACTTGACCCCCAAAATCCGCTCCAAAATCTCCCCGTCGTCCTCCTCAGTCTCAACCAAGGTAGTAGCATCGTCATGCTCGTTAAACGCCGTCAATGACAGCTTTGTCGGCCCACTAACAATGATATTCGGCTTGAACCACTCCCCATTGTGCGGATCCAACTTTGGCGGCCCACCAATGATCGCACCATCCACGAAAACGATCCGGCGTCCGGCAGGGTTACTTTGAAATTGTAAATTGACGCCCGTGAATAACGCAGCTATGGCGCGAGCGGTAGCCGGAGATGTGGCGTTCAGGTCGAGAAAGTAGAGCGGTGCCGGGGGGTGTTCAGGTGCTACGGCGGCGGAAGCAAAGCTGACCGCTGCTTCTGCGATTCTTCGGGCAGTAGCGATGGCTTCAGCTGGTGGGACGATGGAGAAGACATAGGTACATTCGGCGATGATGTCTTCGTCAGAGGGGTAGCAGTGGAATTGAGCGTCACGGGCTCGCTGGACCGTATATTCACTACATATATCCACAAACTTATTATTAGCATTTCTGACTATCAAATGGAAAAGACATTGTATGGAACGGAAGTACCTTCGACCATGAAGTTGGGTCGCAACGGTGTATCCGTGATGTCGGAGCATGATGCCGATGCCAGTCCCCATCTCGCCGGGAGCTAGGATGGCAACGGTAGGAAGGTAGTGGCTATCGAGGGGCTCATGTTGCTGCGGCTGCTCCATCTTGAAAGAACGCTTTCGATTGTAATCTAGTGTGAGATCTAGCTTTCTCCGATGTGCTCGATTGTTTGGAATTGATATAGTTATAGCTCTTCGGGTAGCTTGATTGAGTGGGTAGCTGGAACGAGTGTCGAATTGTAGCTGTAAGAGAAGGGATAACTTTCGTGCACGTCGTATGAGTGTCTCCTTTTTATATACCCTCAGCTAAAACGAAGAGAGGAGTCAATCAGCGAGTCGATTGGGTGGACGGGTGGATTGAAAGTATGTTGAGAGACGACGGCAGGAATGGAAATGTCAATGCAGCTTTGTCAAGTTAACTGTGGTATTTTGTTTGTCTCGGTCGACCTGCCCGTCCCAATTTCGTCATGCCCAAAAAGCTTATCGATTACGCCAGCCTATTATTTATCATCCCAGTTGTAGCTTCAGTCCCAGATTGTTATAACCAAGTACTCGTATATTCTTTTTCTTCTTATAATTTCGTATCCATTCGTTCTCATATGTTGTGTATCTCTAGATTTATACATCACGTATTTATATTGTTTTGTGCAAAGAGTGAACCCCCGCACTCCCTGCATGCTGCGCTGTTCACAGGGGTAGCTTAGCTCACTTTAAGCTCATAAGCTTAACGAAATCCCGGATCAATAGCTTCGGCATCTTGCAGCATCCTATTTCTCAAGAAATGGTAGAAAAACAAAAGGCAATCGCCGTTTAAGTGCACGTGGGGATCAATCGTGTATCTCGCATTTTCCCCATCGCAGGTGTCGGCTGTGATCCGATACAGTTGAAAGAAGGAGAAGAGTTCAACAATTCAATATTGAGAGAAAAATCTATAATGGCATTCCAAATTCCTTCAGTCTCAACAGTCTTCTTTTTCTCTCTTTTTCAAAAGTTATCTGACCCTTGGAAGATATGCAGCGGGAAAGAAGAAGGCCCAGTAGAGAGTCAAAGAAACAATAGGAATATAAAGATAAAATATATGCAAACCCGCCTAGCACATGAAATCCCAACACCATAAACTCCATGTTGTACAGTCTTCATCTCATGTTCTTTCTTTCTTTCTCAGAAACATAATATCGTCCGGTTAGAGCTCCACTTCCCTCGCACGGATCCGATCTCTCAATATGATAATGATAATGCGGAGTCAATCGATCAACTTTGCATCATAGCCTTGCTCCACTCCCCCCGTAAAAGACATTGGTGTGTACGTCGGTCCTGTCCGGTTGCCCTCATCCAATCGAAACGATTGGAACCTAGAAATAGCACTCTTCGGTGTCGACATTCTGCTCGCACTTTGTTCGCGTTCAGACCTACGGAAATGTTCCCCATCAGGCCAATCTCTCTCCTATAAGAGCTCTTCGCAGGTCCAATCCTCGTAGCTAGATAAAAATTAATAATAAACACTCCATCCTCTCCGAAATTGATAGTACCGAGAGGGAAAAAGAAAAATGGAAGTGGCGCAATTGTAAAGAAGAAGCGGAGAAGAAGGACATACTATCCATCAGGCAAATATCGTCTCACAACCAAAGGAATCTTTTTCTCATTTAGCTCCTTCAACGCGATCTGTAGCGGATCCGTTTGCCCTTCAGTATCAACCAGCACCGGAGCGTTCATACTGATTTGTAAAGCCCGCGTTCCCAACAATCTCGCCCTCTCGTATTTCGTCATGTAAGGCGTGGTGGACCTCTTATCGTTCGGTATCTTTTTCTTGTTCTCGTCCACCACGCCTCGTCCCTGGCTGGCAGCCATGGCGGCTACATCTCCCGACGCAACGAATTGGTCCGGTCCCGTGCCGTGCGTGCGGACTCCGTTCATGCCATCGCCGTTGTTGTAGTCGCCATTAGGATCGTCGCCGTCGTCGTTTTCTTGGTTTTCGTTGACGTCGAAGGGTTCGTTGTCGTCAAAGTCATTCTCTTCGTATGCCTCTGGATCATCATATGGTTCGTTGAATCTGTGATGATAGGGATGGTGGTGGTTAGCTGGGAGTTATCTTGTCAAGGAGCATGAGAATCGGATGCGTACTCGGCTTCACCCCCATCATCGCCACCGTAGTCGGACATTTTATATCGATTGGGAGCGACTGCTTTCTTCGCAGTCTCGACGAGTAGAAGGAGGTTGGCGGAGTCTTCTCGGAGGAAGAATGGGAGGTGATGAAAAGAGTGTGGGGAGAGAAGGAGCAGGAAGGAGGAAGAGCAGGATCTGGCAGAATAAATTTTTTGAGATGCGCGACAGTGTTTTGCAGGGGTGGCCAAGCTGCCACCTAAAAAAAAGACCACCCGAACCGATTTCATCCAGCTTACATAACATAAGAGGTGGGGATCTATGTCAACAGCTATAGCTACCAAGAAATCCGATGTGCAAATACAAATGTCTTGGTTGAGTACATTAAATCTATCGTTATAAATAATAATCTTCATGAATAATACAAGGACCATGTTTCGATAATATATGTACAAGAGAATGCCCATGTGGATGCACTCAGAAGTATCGAGATATACCCAACCAAACCCCCACTCCCAGCGCCGTTAAAATAATCTAAAACCATCTACCTGGACTTCTTCCCCTCATGTTTATGTTCTTTTCCATTCTCCTTCGAATGGTCGTGATCGTGATCGTGACCATGCCCGTCCTCACTCTCACTCACCAACTCCTCCTCAACCCTCTCCACAAACTCACTGGTCTCCTCCGTTCCCTCCGCGATAAATCTGACCCTAACTTTTCTAACCCCTCTAACACCTTCCCCAATCTCCGTCCTTAATGCTTTCTCAATCCTCTCCATATCTTCAAGTGTAGCTTTCGCCTCCAACGAGACCGTCATATCCACCAGGAAGTTCTGCCCGCTCTTAATCCCCCCAACCGTCTTCACACTTCCCATAACACCCTTCTCAACTCTCGCCACCCTCTCCTCCTTCAACACGTTATCCGCAACCTTGCGGACCTCAAAACACATATCATCGTCAATTCCCATATCCGCCAGCTCGAATAGCGCAGCACGGGTGTTGGACCACCCGGCTCGGATAACCATCAACGAAACGAGCAACCCTCCAACGGGATCCAGCCACGACGCACCGTGGAGGATATTACTGAGCGAGATGGAAACCAGGGCGACCATTGCTGTCAACGAGTCGATACGGTGGTGCACCGCGTTCGAAGCCAATACTGACGATTTACGTTCCTTTGCGATTTTCATAGCTACAAAAATTCTCGTTAGTCGATCGTGACCCGGAATTCATGGAAGGGTACAGTTAGACGTACTAGCTCGGTATAGCCACTCTTTGACCAAGATACTCCCACCGGCCAACCAAGCTGCATTGATATTTGGTCCCAATTCTGTATGCGAATGCGAGTGTCCATGCCCGTGCCCGTGGTCATGTCCGTGTCCGTGTCCATGATCCCCTCCGAAGTGGTTATGACTATGCCCCAACCCCTCCAAAAAGGCCGGTAAATGCCCTCCAGTCAACTGCGTGTACAAAACCTCCACACTATTCAAACCTATACCATTCGGAAACATTAGCATCTCATTCATAAAACACTATGAAACTGTCTAGCCGATATCACATACCCATAGCTAGCCCACCAAACAGCAACAAACTGCTAACCCCCAGACTACCCAAACTCTCCACTTTCCCAAACCCATTAGGGAACATTTTAGTCGGCGGTTTCAGCGCCCAACTGACCGTCGCGAGCGTCATGACATCGGAAACGAGATCCGTGAGTGCGTGCATCGCATCTGCGATCAACGCTTGGGAATGAAAGTACCAGCCTCCGAAACCCTTCGATATCGCCATGAAAATGTTCACAAAGAGACCTTATTACAATCATAAACAATCAGCGTTATGAAGCTCGAGTTTATACTTAAGCAAACAGTTAAAGCGACATGAAGTTATGAGTATTATACATACCGATACGGGTGATCCTGACTCCTGCGTCGCTCTTGTTCTTGCTCGTCAGAAAGACATTATCGGCAGGACTATGGTGGTGATGATGGCTGAACAATCCATGCGAATGTCCGTGATGCGAATGCCCGTGTCCGTGATCATGACCGTCGTGGTCGTGGTCGTGAGAATGTTTGCTGGATGCCATCTTTGAAAGCACTATCCTCGATTGAGAGGATACTAACGTCGGTCGTTTTGAATGCAATTGCAAGGGACGAGATGCCGATAAGCGTGTGTGAGGTCGCACGACGGTTGTGTTTGCAAATGTGCACCTTCTGGTTGGAAGAGTAGAGGAAACGTGGCCGCGGTGCCTCAGAGGAGAGGAGGACAGTGGTATCCGAGCAAAGATCTCCGTGCGGTGACAATTAGAGGTTGCAAGAGCGGTGGCAAGTCGTGAGCAGCCAATATTAACACGCGCGCCTAACCGCTCTACCCAATGCGCCGTGATACCGCGGGATCGAAGGAGAAGAAAAGGTGTAGGAGAAGAGGAAGAGGTGGAGGGGAGGATGGTGGTGGTGAGACGGCGGGCATTTTGAGCATACAGCATAAATTATAAATAAAAGAAGCCGCAGGACAACTCAACCCGGGGGAGGCCAATTGGAGGAAAGGGAAAGGCTTCGAGCTTCAATCGGGTCGCTGTTATCTGCAGGGGGATATCGAGGGGGGCTTGGAGGGGGGGCAAGCAACCTCAGTTGGACGGGGCGACACGCGACAAAAGCTGAACGAACAGACCACTGTAGCTTCTTTCGATATATTCCGAGATATCTCTTCTTGTTCTGTTATGTAGCCGGGGTAATTGTGCCTATCTTAGCATTTAACCTGGTCAGTTTGCGAGCTGACACATTTAAAATGCCACCTTAGCTCTTCTCCTCAATCGCTCTTACTCTTATATACAAAATTTTACAAGTTTGGTGTTTTTTCAGAGTTATCGAGATGATGTCAAGTAAAGGTTAAAGTTGTGTCTGAATCGAGAAAAATGCGCCGATGCGACGAACATGAAAGAGCCGCCGATTTCGCGCAATCAAAGCGAGATTTACCCACATGCAGTGTATCATCGAGATTTCAATATCGAATCTACGAGCAAATGGCAAAGAAAGGTGACATGGACTCTTGTATTCAGTTTTTCCTATTTACCAAGAAAATCGTCATCCCAAAGTCCTCTCAATGACCTTGTTCTGTGATTTTACTATTATTTGAAGAAAAGAGAGAGAAAGAAAAGCAAATACGGACCATAGCACACACATGCATATATTTTGTTCTGGAAGAATAATCTCGTATCAAACACGAATCTGAACAAGGAAAAAAGGAAAGAAAAGGAAGGAAGAAAAAGAACAGTCGTCAAGCCTCATGAGAAAGAACACGTTAACCCATCCTCGTAACTTTTTATATTTTACAAATGCCAATCATCATCATCTCTCAATGGTGTTTTTTACTGCACAATGGCCTCGGGCTTCGCAGGTGTGTTTGTGGAAGATGGCGGTGGCAGCGGCGGGAACGCCACGCCGCTCTTCAAGTTGTCTGTGAATGCCTTTGTTGGGTCTGCGATGGCTCCAAAGTAACCGACAGATTGGGGATCAAAAGGCCCACTCGCCGTAGCAACGAGGCTACCGTATCCATCCGCCTCCTGACTATCGCTACCGGAAGAAGATCCCGAACTGACCCCTTCCGGTATGCTCTTTTTGCGGGCGTGGTTGTTACTGTCATAGTCGGATAGGTTGGTGAGGGCACTGTCCATTGAGAATATCGACGTCGATCGGGTACGGTCGTAGGAGGGGTACGCGCTGGGAAACGGGCTAACAATCGGGTTCTGAGGTTGGATGTTGTTGAGACTGCCCAGAGAACCAGAACCATGGGGAGATGGTTGGCCGTAGAACGCTCCGTAAGGATGGCTGTAGATTTGCTGGCCGAATGCGGTTCTCGGGGACATGTTTTGCGCAACCTGAACCACGAGAGGGAATGCCATATCAGTAGCCGTAACGCCATTCATAGCCAATTGCTGGGCCTGAGCTGCTTGTTGTTGCTGTTGCATGAAAAACGAAGCCTCCAGGGCACGGATGCTGTTATAATTGTCGCGAGACTTGTGACGAAAGTTCATCATGCCCTGTTCCATCTTTGCGATCGAAGCCGAGAACTCCAGTTCGATGTTTTGTCTTCGTTGCTTGAGCTGCTCTCTTTGTTTAGCCTTCTCCCGTTCTTCCGCTGTCGCTGCTGTTTCCGTCTTTGCACGTTCCAGATCTGCCCTCAGATTAGCTACTCTTCGAGCAGCTTTGTCACGCTTCGAGTTTGCAGAATTGATCTCGTTTTTGATTTCCGTGATGCGACGGTCGGCTTGGTCGCGCATTGCTATAGCATCCTTCTCAGAGACTCCCAAATTTTCCTTTTCGCTCTTCCACGATTTCTTCTTTTCCTCCCATTCCTTCTCCTGATCTTCCGGTAGTTCCTTTAGTGTTTCCAATTCCATCTGAATGTTCTCCGTTTCTTCCTCCGCGCGGCGGACGGAATCCTTCAAAGATAGCGCTCTGCGCCGGGCTCGTTCGTCTCCCTTGTCTCCAGACCCTAGTCGAGACTTCAGGGAATCGATCTCACTACGCAGAGAGCTAATTCGTCGAGAATTCGCTTTCTTCGAAATTTTGATACGACGTTTTTGATCTTCTAGAGTGTTGCGTGAGGTGCTCAAGCTGTTTTGGAGAGTGGTGATGGGCGATAAGGGACGCTGGGGCTTCGCTGGGACAGGCTCTTTTGGAGCATCAACATTAGTAGCTTGCTTGGATGTCGTGCCAACGCTAGCAAAGTATATGATCTCTCCCGTTGTCCTTCTAATGAACGAGATGTCATACACCGTGGTCGGTGTCAGCCCAGAAATCTCAGCAGTCCACTCGTCCTCGTCCCTCGTACGGCTGATCGTGCTATCTTCCCCTCCTGAACCTGATCTACCACCCCAACTCGCCATCGATATCGTAGTCTGGGGCCATTTAATCCCATTCAACTCGACAATAAATGGAAACCGCTTGTCGCCAATCTCTTCATTGAATGTGCTCGGCGGATGGTAGTTCGACCCAAACTCAATCTCGGTCGATCCAATCCTCGTAATCCACACCTTCGGCTCGTCAGACGCGTGAATGGAATCCGATAGTGTGGTTTTGGAATCACTGGTATTAGCAGCGTGTAACTTTTCAACTTCTTTCAAATGAACAACAAAACTAGCAAACGAAGCCCATAACGGCTGCTGTCCTCTCACCCAGATCCCCAGCTTGCCTTTTTTCCTCGCGGTGGTGAGACAGTTGATATCGGAATCTTTCGGCACGCTCGAAGTGGTACTTGAAGCGGGACCACTTTTTGCCGTGGACACCCCGTGGCTCACAGACGATGCATTTGAAGATCCAGAATTCGAAGAAGAGGTTGTGGGATGAGAAGCAGCATGCTCGGCAGGATCTCTCAGCAACCATCGTCTTGTAGCTTTCATAACACCTTGTGCGACGATATGTACGGCGAGGGCACTCCTAATGCTTCCCGGTGATCTTGTAGACGGTGTGAGCGTGTTCAGTTCGTTCCCAGCGGATTGTGGTACAGGTATTCCAAAATGCTGTGCTATCTGAGATCTTTCCCTTAGGATTTGTGAGATTCCGACAACAGACGCACAGACGGCAGCATTTCTCATAGCCCCTCGATTCCCAGAACCAGACGATCCGGCACCTAAAGTGAGTGCTACAACAGCCTGGGCGAGGTCGACGAGGAATATTCGAGCACTAGGCCACAAGAGCATCGATACTAAGGCCATTATGATGTCTGATATTATAATGGTGAGCACGGAGGGACCCCCCTGCTGTCCTTGGAAGATGTAATTCGAGATGGCACCATAATTCAACGTCGGTCCGGAAGGGTTTTGTCCGAAAAGAGTGAGGTTGTGAGGGACGAACGACAGAGAGGCAAACAAGAGGTGTACCAAGGTGAGAAGCGTGGTTGGAAGTTGGAGCAGGATAATTAGTAGCGTGAGAGAGTCTATCAGCGGCCACGAGGGAAGGATCGTCTTGTAGGAGCTGTCATTGCCGGACACGCTTGTGACGGGGTAATCGAGATCGATCAATCGCTTGTGGGACGATGTCGGTCCATTCACTACACCGCCATCTCCCTCCAAATGTAGCCTGGAGATCGAAGCGGTCGACAAATCTGCTGAGGAACTGTTGGCCGACATGCCTACGCCATCAACGTTGAGCCTTCCATGTGACGGTGAAGAGGTTGACTGCGAGTCGTGAAAAGTTGAAGCCCTGCCGTTGGTGAGATGTTGAAGATCCTCGGATAACGCTGACGACGTGGCATAAGATTGAGCGCTCGAGGTAGACGGACCGTTGGACGACTGGCTCGGAGAGTGGGTGTTCGCATTGCTGGAGGCTCTGGACCGGCCTTGGTTGCGTTTGGTAGGAACAGCTAGACCGCCATTTTGATTGCTGCCATTAGAGGATTGGTTACTGTTGCTCGAGCGCTTCGTGGTTGAAGAGGTCGAGCCGCGAGGCATAGCCAACAGCCGTAGCTGAGTGTCGGAGATAGGTCCGAGCCGAATGTCAACGTGGGGGTAAGCAGCCTGTCGTCGCCGTCAATTCGCCGTTCTTGGTATCCAGAAAAATTTAATCGGAAAAATAAGCGTGGTTGGTGCGTGTGGCGAGAGAGCGAGAAATTTGTAACTTGAATGTGTTCTTCTGTCCTCCAGTTCCAACTGTCAATCAAATGGTCCTTATTATCCCACCATGCAAAGAGAAAAAAGGACAGCTATATGGTCGATACGGTACGAAGAGAAGGTAAGGGTGCAAAAGGAAAGGGATGGTGATGGTGGAGATGAGGATGACTGATGATATTGTTGATGGAAGGAGGGTGAGTTGAAGTGACGTTGTGAGGAGTTTGGCTGCGGCAGGTCGTGCAATGACAAAAATGTGAATGTGAAAAACTTAATTTTTTCGAATCGGTCAGGTGAAGAACGATTAAGCATCAGCAGCAACCCTCTACTTGCAATCAACCATCAACCTCTTGTTCTAATTCTTCTTCTTTTACTCCGAGCTACAAAGCACATGTCCATTCGACATGTGCATTTTTACCAGGGGAGGTCCAAGAAAATGAAGACGAGTAACACTAATCAAGCAGTCAAGAATAGGGAAGAAGGGGAAAGGGTATCTGTCTAGGGGGGGGCTAAAGGGCTTAAGGGAAAGGGAATTCGAGAAAAGACACAACCGTGCGAATTCGATGGATCCCCAAGCCAAGAAAAGCCTTAGCCTTCTTCTGTCTCGTCGTTTCGATCCGCTCCCGGTCAAAGCTCGGTCAGCTCGGTCAGCTCGGGTTCCTCAGCTTCCGCGCCGATTGCAATGGATCAATTACGAGACAAATCAAACGAAGAGCGAAGTCAAAGAGAAAATAAATTGAATAAGTAAGGCGAGCCTTGCGAGTGGCAGGGTAAATGCGGATGTGTGCTCGATGTTTCAAGGGGATCAATATTGCTTTGATAGTTATATTCATCCAGCCTTTTTTCCTTCCGTTCCCTACAAACTGATCGCTAAAAAAGAAAAAGGACGAGCGACTACTCACCGAACGACCGACATGCATGCAAGCAATATCAGCCAATCTTAATATTCGAGGGTGTCAATAAAATCCCATGGAACCGTCCGAATACGAGCTGTTTAGGGCTATCGTCGGAGGGGGATAATTAAGAAGAAGTACTTCGTCCGGAGGGGGAAATTGCTGCAGAAGAGTGGAGTTGGAGTATTTGGGGGAAGGAAAGGGTGCGTCTACCTTTTGACAAAACCAGGGGGCGCAGGACAAGGTATTAATAAGTCAGTAGATTAGTTATTTTTTTACAGACTCCTTAGACTTCTTTCGCTTTATATTCAAGTCTATCTCACATTCCGAGACTTCCAGGATCCAAGATGATTCATTCAAACTATGAAGGTGCTGTCTATCTTTGTCTGAATGCGCACTAACGTAACTAGGCAAATTAATATTCGTAGACGATTCCAACTAGCAAGAACGAATAGATATAAAAGTCCAGCTTGGTTTCCAAAATCGCAATGAGCATATTGATCTTATTCTCAGCCCTAATAACAGTGACCATCTCCACTATCAGCCGTCTATTATCAGCATCATCTTCATCGATGCATCACTTCAGACATTCAGCCCGATCTCTCCCTTTCCTCGCAGTTGTTATAAATTAAACTCTATGCTAATCGCCCAGCCCACAGACCTAAATCGAAACCTGAATGCATAAAAAAGAATTTGCGCCGCCAGACAAGTAATCAAAATACGGTCCAAGTGCAAATTCCTGCATGAAACTATCAGCATCTACCAATCACCGACCCTCTTTTCACAACTCTTAGCCCTTCCGTGTTCTCCTCATTCACGCTATAATTACTTAATTCTCACAAACTAAAAGATGCCACTAACCCACTCTCCAGTTCGATTCGGTGGGTGCTCCGCTTTTAAGTTTCACC
Organism: Dactylellina drechsleri; assembly: GCA_036971345.1. Classification (NCBI taxonomy): domain Eukaryota; kingdom Fungi; phylum Ascomycota; class Orbiliomycetes; order Orbiliales; family Orbiliaceae; genus Dactylellina; species Dactylellina drechsleri. Next base: position 1,013,333 of record JAJTUB010000007.1, read on the forward strand.
TCGATTCATACTGCGGGCCCACCTCGGAGATATAATTTAAAAAGCCAGATAATGTTCTCTTTGTTTTCTTCATGGTTGGTTGACGAGCGCCCGCCGAGAGGGCAAAGACAAAAATATACATTTAGCCGGTAAACGGCCATGCGCATTTTCGAATTCTTCCCTTTTTCCATGAAGGAAATATTGCTCGGTGACATTAGCACGTGAATAGTCAACCGCCATTCGGAATCAAAAAGGTAAAAAAGAAGAAAAGAGACCTTTTAAGATTGTTTCGATCGGCTAGGGTAAAAAAAAAAAAAAAAAAAGAAAGAAAGAAAGAGAAACTTGTATTCAATGTTGGTGTTAGCATGAATGCTCCGGCTGGGCCGGCAAGGTGGCGTGTGACTCGGAATGGGCGGGGATCAAGGGGAAAAAAAGCTTATCGCAAATCACAATCATATTCATTTTGATATACAATATATTTATAATGCGATATTATTTCTATAGGAGCTCTTCGGAAAGATGCTATGCGAATGAGATATCATCATGCCATTCTCGTTCTCGTGAGAACTGAACTGCGGAAATAATTGAGAAACGTTCGAAACCGGGCAGCTCGAACAATAAATATTGTCTGATAACTCGATTACACCTTGAGCTCGTGCACTCTATCCGGGGCGCACATGTTTCTGTGCAAGTGTACCTTCTGCTTCGAGAAATCTCAAAAGCTTCTCTCTCGTCCAGCAGAACAATAAGCATCGAAATAATGACCAGCGAGGAACAAGGGCTTGCGGATTCTTCTTCTCCTTCCTTCCCGCGAAAGAAAGGAAAAAAATAATCCTTCGCGAAAAGCACTAACCCTGGATGAATCGATCAAATAGCAGGTTATCTGCATGCAGCGGCCAAACATCCCAGCAGCTCGAAATGGAAGCTGTAACAGACGGCCTTGGGAAACCCCGCTCCAGCTGCAGGCTCGCCCCAGGCCTTTCTTTTCTTTTCTTTCAAAGGAAAGTCTGTTGCGTCCGTCGCCAAGCAGAGGGTATAAAACACAAGCTTTTCAAGTCCCGTACGAGCTCGTGCGCTCCGTCTATGGGTCTATCCCGCTGAAATCAATCAGAGTTTGTCTCGATTTTTAGAGTTTTTGCTACGATATAATTGAAGTAACCCACTTTTGAAATCAACCCAGAGATATGATGTCAAGTCCGGAGACATGATATCAAACGTAAAAGATGTGCACAATGTAAATCAACAGGCGCTGCGTCGTACAAAATGCATACATTATGCAAAGACCCCGCAGCACGGCATAAGACTGAACTACCCCACGCGTACGCATCTAGAAATCGATTAAAAAGAAAATAACATCTAATGGAAAAAGCCGATGTACGACAAACAATGGGAAAGACATTAACATCCAAATAGAAGTACTCATGTACCTCCCCTCCCGGTCTGGAAGCACCAACAATCGAAGGGAAGCGACGGCGCCACAGACGTATACCCCTCCCTTCTCCCTCGTCTGGATCCCGATAGGCGAATACGAACCAAACCCGCCCTTTTTTTCCATCATTGTTATACCATTGGATTTACTAATTCTCCGCTGTCGGCAGTTGCGTCGACATTTAGGTATTTTAGAGCGAATCGGTACTTTATATTTACGATATTACTAAGGCCTAGTTTGAATTCGTATTAAATATTCTGAACTGCTTACCTACTTTAATACTTAAGCTCACTATAGTAAGAGTGAATTTTTCCGTAAAATACAGTCAGTTTGTGCGCAACATTTAGTAATTCTGCGAAATACGATCTACAGACAAGTGGAAACACATGCGCACCCCTGCATAGCATCAAAACTGAACAAAAAAAAACCCCCCCAATAATTGTACAAAAAAAAACATAGTTAAGACTACCCCGCAATTTCATGGACTCTTTGATAGGAAAGTTGGTTAATTCGTACACATGCAGACACGGCTTGAGTTCGGACTTTGCTTCAATCTGCTAAAAAAAAAAACCATCATACGTCCTCACATTATGAATTCAAAGTATATCAAAAGCAACAACCAGAAACGCTGATACAAATATTTGTAGGTACTATAATAATAAAACATCGTGTATTGTATTACTAAGCTCCAAGCTTATACGAGTGCCATCGATAAACTATATGAAAAAAAAAAAAATAATAATAATAATACTCTTCAGAAACACCATTTTCAAAAGCCAGTCCTTATCCTAATGTAATGAAAGAGAGGAAGAAAAAAGATACCACCGACTCCAAACAAAAATCCAAACAAAAAAAAACCCCCCCCCGCAAGGCTAAAAACGTAGAAAATAGTGAACGGGGAAACTCCTGCTAAGAAACTGGATAAAACGAGCCTATAATACCTTATCTGTATCGTTAGCGTAGCTCTATTTAGCCTCACCATCAGCCAAAGTCCCACCGGTCCTCTGCCTCAACCCAGAATCCAAAGCCGAAGGAGGCAGTTGCTCCAAATTGGAAAGTTCTGACTCCTTGGTGTTCTGGTTTGGCGTCCTGTTCAATTCGGGAGACGAAAACGGCTCATTGAGAGGGTTGTGCGATAGCTCCGAACCAGGAGTAGGTGGCATGGATGACTTTTGTGCCTTTTCCAGATCTCGCTTGATAGCCATAAGCTCTTTCTCGAACCGCTTGCCAAAGACGTCAACTAGAAGGAAATACCGTTAGCAATAATATACTATAGCGTGAATGATACAAAAACCTACTGTAATATGTGGCCCCGTTATAAACACTCCACAAGCCCAATATTGAAACAAATGCAGCACTCAAAGTTCTAGAATAAAACCACAGCGGCACGGGCAACATTGTCGAAACGGCGTAACTATATTGGATCCCCATAAACGCAAACTCCTGCAGCGCTTCCGGCAGGCTGAGAACGATTTTGCCAATCCAGGTCTTGGAATAGCTCTTCCGCAGCCAGGTGAAGGATGTCGGTCTTCCGGCGGCGATCTTGTCCGCCCTTCGAATCGTTATAAAGAAGTGGTAGTTGGCCTGCCAGAAGAGATAGGGTATGGAAGCCCATCCGATCATTTCGAAGAGGTTAAAGCCACCTTCTTGACGCATTCGTTCTAGAGCGTACATTTTGCCTTGCATGGCGTCTTGATGGACGATGGAGTGTAGGACGACGGGGGGCATAAGGTGGATGAAGAGAGAGGTGATCTTGTCGAGGGAGTGGAAGACCATGGAGTTGCGCCACATGGCAATGGCCCAAGCGTTGTTGCCGTAGGAGAGACAATAGGCACTGATGAAAAGGCGACGGGAGTTCGGGAAGACCCATATGGAGAGCAAGAGAAGAACGTTGACGAAGTAGCAGAGGTCAGCGAGGAAGTAGTGGTAGCCGCGTTTGTGGTAAGTGTAGAAGCGGATGGGCATGAAGTAGGCCATCTGCAAGGTATACCACCAGTGCATCAAATGTCTACCGAGGGAGGTTAGCAAAGTTCTATATATGCTCAAGTATTCAAGTATGATATATGAGGACGTACGGATAACCGCCGAGAAGGTAACCGCTAATGAAGATATTGCTAACGCCGACGCAGAAAGAGAGCTTTTCTCTCAATGTGACAACTTTCTGGTCCTGCCATCTCTTCATCAACTGGTTGACATTTTTGCCGTATCTGGCTCTGAGTTTTTCGATTTCGACATCACGCTTTTTGAAGACACGCTCCTTCTGCTTGTCGTAGGTTTCCTTGACAAATTTGCCCTGTTTCTTAAACGTCTCGCTTTGGGTTTGGAGAGTTCTATTCCATTTCTCGATCCTTTGGTTTAAAGCGAGAGTGGGAAGGGCGAGGTTGTCGAGGAGGTCGAAGAGGGTGAGACGGTCGACCTGAGCAACGCTTTCCCAGTCTTCATCTTTCGAGGAGCTAACAAAGGAGCCGGAGCGTGAGAGAGTGGGAGAGGTGAAGGAACCTCGCTCGGAGACGGGAGAGGAGGGAGGAGGGGAGCTGGAGGCACTCTCGACAGCAATATCGTTACTGTTGTGGGTATCGGCGGTATTTGAAGGCTCCGAGAGGGTAGCCATGGTGATGGTTTCGTGATGTAGCTATGAACAGCTATATCCGAAAAAAGAGCTGTGAAAGTGTTAGCAAAGTTCACAAAAATTAAAAAAGAGTGAGAAATAAGAGAGCACACCGGAAGGATAGGATAGAAGGATACAGGTAAGATACTGGCGAACTGAATATTTGATGGGAAAAGACGTAAAAAGAGAGAGGTGGTGGATATCTAAATTCAGAGGACGGAGGTTGTGTTTTTGTGACTGGCGGTGTTTGATGCGGACACTCTGTTTCGGTGGGAGCTGAGGCAGCAGCTAGCCACATCACACACTCTTTCAGACCAAAGAATAAAATACTCGAGTACTTGGAGTTATGGACTGGAGTGCTTCTTGATTAGAAATGACTTGGTCGCATGGATCCTCTTTTCATTTATACCATTTTATTTATCCGTATGGATATTCTTGTGTAACAGCTGTGACTATATACTATACAATATTTAAATATATTAGGCAGCCCACGTTGCCGACGCCCCTCGGTTGATTGGACTGTTGGTTCAATATTATCTTATCTTGTCGATTTTGACGGATGTGGTGGAGGATGGCTGGATCTCGTGATGCACCTTGCGCCTTCCCCATATTATATTGCATATATTCAAGTTGTAGCTATCATCTTTGTCCTTCTAGAAGGGTCATGTATTTTTAATAGATTTCTTATAGTTTCTCGTTAAACACACTATGATGGCTTTGGTATGCCTAGTGATTCTGGTATCACTACCCGGTCCTGTTAATTATATTATTTCCGTGATCTCATGTAATAGATTCGATTAAAATAGATTAAATGTGCAAAGATGTATGTGTAAATATGCAGGTCGTCGGATGTGTCCCGCAGTGTGTCGCTTGCTGCGATCGCGTATTTCTCCAAATCCATCAAAAACATTAAATGATCCTATCGCGACTCTCTTTCCCTTTCAACCTCACCCGCTCACCTCTCATCGTGACCCGTATTTTGGCAACGTAGCATATCATTATTGTCGTTCTATTCATTCCCCAATTGAGAAATACCGTGTATGTGGTTATATCCTTATTCATACTTATCATCAAGAATTGAATGACAAGCTGACCCACGCTTCTACCGGATAAACTCCAATTCCACGCAGAAACAGCATATATCATCTGTAACCGTTGCCGCTCACTCAATATTTACCACCACCTCTCAATCGCCCAACTTCATCCGCCTCGCCCGCTCATCGCATTGTCATCTACACCCTTCTGGCAACCTCATCTGTCATCCATATTGTCTGCGCGACCTCGATACAACTCGGAGGCGAATCATCATGGCCTCGTCGGCAGGTGCCTCTGCCTCCGCGGCAGCTGGCTCAGGCTCCAACCAACCACCTCTTACTCCTTCAACCTCCGCCGCTCCCAATGCACAATCCTCCCAAAATCTAAACAACATTGTCATCGAATATCTTAGTAAAAAGGGCTACGTCAAAACCGAAGCGACTTTGCGAGCAGAGATGGCATCCGTTGATAGCGAGGGGCGTCCCATCCGTCCAAAGGAAGACAAGTACGCACAGTACGACAAGGCATATTGTATGTCAATGTCATCGACATTACGGTAGTTACTGTCCTGGCTAATATATGCATCTCATGGATAGCACGTCTTCGATCGTGGATCGAAAACTCACTTGATCTCTACAAGGTAGGGTCCCTTTCTTTACTCTTATTGATCTCTGGGGACCTCGGCTGACCTCGATCTCCATATAGCCCGAACTTAGACGCATCGCATTCCCCGTCTTCGTTCACATGTTTCTCTCTCTCATGCGCACTGGAGTTCCAGCCGAAGGCCGAAAGTTCTTTGATGCTTACAACCAAGAATTCCAAACCAAACACTCCCATGATCTCCGTGGTCTCTCTACAATCACCACTTCCCAACACGTTGAGGAAAATCCTACTGCCAAACTTTACGTCGAGAACAAATACAACGTTACCCTTACCGCTACTAGCCATGGTTTGCTCATGGGTTATTTGACCGAGCACGGCGGCGCTGCTGGGGACGCCATAATCAGCATCCTAAATACCAATGTCCAACTTTACAAGGTTGACCGTCAACCTTCCTTTGGATTTTCCGGCGACGATGACATGATGGGAGATAACGAGGGTATTCCGGGACACATCCACAAAGACGGGCCGTCGCAGAAGGACCTTCCAGGCGTCAAGCTCGGATTGATGCCCATGGACAAAGATTTGATCGCCGATGTCGAGTTCGAACTTTCCGCCGAAGATAACAGAGAGAAAGAGCGCAGGGAGGCAGAATTGGGTGCCGGTTCCAGCGGCCCCGGTTTTCTCGAGACCTTTCAGCAGCATATTAAGAGAGAGGAGAGTGAAGATACTCCCATGAGAGATGATATTCCATTGCCTCCTTACAAACAAACCGACATTGACGCCGAAATCAAAGCTGTCAAGGACTACCGTGACCGATTCCGCCTCACTAATATTTCCATGCAAGCTAAAACACAAACAGGCACTGAAGGTCCTGCTATGACTGGAGCCTTGCCGAGTGTGCTCACTTATACTTTCCATAACACTAATAACAATATGCATAGAGTCGCGTTTTCGGAGGACACCACCCTCTGCGCTACTTCTCATGCTGAGTCTTATGTTCAAATCTGGTCTTTGAAAGGTGAAAAACTCTACTCTGCAAATCCGATGGAGAATGAAAATGTCGGAACTACCAGACGCTATCTCGGCCACGCTGGCGCGTGTTACGGTATCTCCTTCACTCCTGATGCCAAATGGCTTCTCTCTGCCTCTGAGGATAAGACGATTCGACTGTGGAGTCTTCAAACACACACAGCTTTGGTTGCGTACAAGGGCCACGACAGTCCCGTGTGGGATGTCGCTTGGGGTCCCTTCGGACATTACTTTGCCTCAGCCTCTTGGGATCGTACCGCTCGCATCTGGTCTACTGAACAGATTGGGCCCTTGCGAATCCTCGCGGGGCACCTGGAGAGTGTCAACCGTGTCGCTTGGCACCCGAATAGTGCCTATGTCTTTACCGGATCCACGGATAAAACTCTCCGAATGTGGGACATGCAGCAAGGTGCATCCGTCCGCTTGTTCAACGGGCACACCTCACCCATCAGATGCTTGGAGGTTTCCCCGAACGGCCAATACCTTGCCTCCGGAGCTGACGATGGTACCATCTCCATTTGGGACATCAAGATGGGAAGGAGAATCAAGACCATGCGGGGACACGCCCGCATCCCTGTTTGGAGCGTTACTTGGAGTATGGAAGGCCTGGTTTTGGTCAGCGGTGCTGCTGATAATACCATCAGAGTCTGGTCTGTTGGTGAAGATAAGGGTAATAATGCCAGCAACAACTCTGGAACTGTTGGGGCGGAGATGGTCATCAATGGCATCGGCGGCCTTCCAGGTGACGCCACCACCAAAGTCGACGGTGCCACAGCTGGTGCCGCTGGGCTTGGTGGGGTCCTTGGGGCCAAAGGCCGCAAGGACAAGAAGGAAGTCATTGCCACGTAAGTTTCTATACGCCCTTCCTTATCAAACTCGATTTTAATGGATGATTTGTAGGAACGACCATCTCGCGGTCTACCACACGAAGAAAACGCCCATTTACACAGTCAAATTCACAAAGAAGAATCTCGTACTAGCTGCCGGGGCTTATCTTCCTTAATCTCATAATCACTCATTCTCTTGTATTTTAATGATCTCTATGGTGCAAATTTAGGCGTTAAGATGCGTTATTGAGCAATGCCTTTCTTCTAAAAGTAACAATTTCCCCCATCCTTGTCCGTCATTTATGTTTTCAATTGCGGTTGATCTTTTTGTAGATACGTTTATGTAAGGCATAGATGCTACTTACCTGTTTGAATCTTCTAGGTAGAGTTTATGAGATGATATTAATGGATAATCGGAATTACACGAACCAATTTTGCTGTTGAAGGGCTCTATACATTTCGTCCAATCCTGCTACCGCTTACTATCAATTTTTGCGTTTGCTTAAAATCCAACAAACCGACTCCCTCTCAAATTGACAAGAGCTTGCTCTTCCCTTGTCCAGTTTACAAAGAAAAGAAAGTAAAAAAATGCCGAAACGACCACACCCCCCACCAACCAGGCGGAAAAAGACACCAAAGGTACATCACCAAGACAATTCTCTATTTATTTGCATTATACTCTCAATTGATGAGCGATTGCTGATATCCACGATTGTCGCAGGCTCCGGAGACAGCAGATGAATACCTCGCTGGTACGTTCAATATTCTGCGAAATGTGCTTGGGCTCGTTTAGCTAGCAGGATCCGCGCTAACTCTGTACCGAAAACCAACAGTCGCCGTAGACCTCGAAGAAAGCGGAGAGAGATGGAGAAGCGGTGACGTCGCCAAAGTACGTTGCATTGATATCGGCCATCAATAAAAATATATGAATCAACATTAACATTGGGATTCTAGTCTGGCAGGTTCTTCCTGCAAGCCATCACAGCATACGAAACCACACTGGCAAGGTACCCGAACAGCTTTGACGCTCGATATAACCGGTCAGTTTTCAATCTTTCTCCTCGTCGCCAATACCTAAATCGAAAAAATATCTTCTAATCTGCTTACAGAGCTCGACTGTTATACACCCTAACCCAACTCCCCCTCCCCGCAACCTTCTTCCCACCAACATCGACCCCGGAATCCCGTCTCATAACCGCAATCCAAGCCCACAAGGAATGCAACGATCAAGAACCCAATTCGTCAGATGTACTCTTCAACTACGGCCAAACCCTCACCAGCCTGGCCGAACTCTACGCCAACAAGTCATTCGACACGGACGAGATTGAAACAGCAGACCAAGAACTCCAACGGCTGACACAGGCGAAAACCGCCTTGGAAAACTCATGGGAAGTCCTGAAGCAGTGTTTGACAGTACAAGAAGGAGAATATAAATATACCCTGGCACAGTCGCAAGCGTTCAACGGTGTCGAAGACTACGATCCCGCAGATACAGATGCCATGGGAGCAGAACCAGATGGCGGTGTAAAACTTCCCACAGACTCCTTCTTCCCCAACGGTAACGGCAACGGTAATGGCACGGCGAGAAGGAGAAACTCAACAGCAAGCTCTCATTCCAGCTCCAGCAGCCTGAACAACACCCAATGGGCAGCGATAGTCGAACCCACCACCAAGCTCACACTCCTAGATACCGCCCTCGCAATGCTAGAAGTCCATACCAACATTCTCAGCCTAGCCACCCCTCTCACCGCATCCAAACTGTTCTCACAACCATATATTGAGCAACTAACAGCTACGGCCCGCGTCACGATCGAAGAATACATCCTTCCCATCGCCGCAAGTCTACACTCCGAAAACATCCTAGAAGGGGAAGAACTATCAGAACGCGAAACAGAAGCGGTATTGCACCATGCGAACTATCTAACCGGGTTGGCGGAGGTGAAATATTACTTAGGCTTCGTTGATACGAGCGTATGGGAACAGGAGGTCAAGAATGCTTTCGATAAATATTGCTTGTTCGCTGGTAATGCTGATAACGATGGGAATCTTGATAATGCGAGAATGGTGGATTTGGGTACCTCGTGGATGGCACTATGTGATCGCTCGACGGCTTATACCACCATTGCTACTACCATCGCGACGCAAGATCCGACCAGGGCGTGGCGATTGGCTGGGTTAGCTTCGAAGGGACTCGCTGAGGCGACAAAGTTGGCACCGGAGAAGGGGAAGCCGGAGGTATACCTAGCCCGAGGCAATTTGGAGTTGGCGAGGAGTAGGATACCCGTCGAAGCAGCAGAGGAATCGAGGGGTTTGTTGAGGAAGAATGCGGGTGTGTATTACAGGGGTGTGGTGACGGCGAGTACGAGTAGTATGATTGGAGCGGTGGAAGGGGGAAGAGTGAAGGAGGTGGTGGAAGAGGCGAGGGTCAAGGAGATGCTAATTAGGGTTGAGGCTGGGGATGTGGCAGCGAGGAAAGAGTTAGTGGGTAGCGGTGTGGAAGCCGCGACGGTGAGGAGGATCGTTAAGGCTGCTATCGATGAGGGGGTGTTTGGGAGCGATATGTTGGAGATTGTTGGATAGAAGATATGTATAATATTTGAGTACAATCTCTTTGGGGCCGAGAATGTACAATCTCGTGGTTTGCATCTCGATAGCGTCAATTTTTTCATTTCGTGAATCTATAATACATGTATATTCTCGTATATGCGTAGGCCGCATCCGTCATCAACTAACTAGCCAAAAAAAACTCCAGACGCTTATAGTCGCAAGCCCTTCCTGTTCCTCCATGAGTTCATGAATTGTAAAACAATCCCTCTTTATAAGATTCTCATCTAGAAAATAATACGAAGAATCAGTAGAAACAATATTAAAAAGAATGCATAGTAAGGAGAAGAGAAAAAGAAAATTAGAGAAGCTTATAATCTTGGGTGGAGGAAAGAGCCGGAGTTTCACACCGACCATGCGAAGCAGAGCCCGAGAATGATTTCTATTGACATTAGTTCCAAAGTTGTCCGACATGAAAGTATGTAAAGAAATCATCCCTAGCCATTTCCGCAAAGTGGAGAAATACCTAGCCAGTTCCGTTGAAAATTAGGTTCGTAAACCCTCCTCGCAGATGGTATATCATCATACCAAGCGTCGAAGGTTCACAAGTATCCTACAAAACCAGAGCAAGAAAACTATCTCTGGTCTAATTCTGGAAAGATTCAGCGAGAGCATACCCGCGAAAGAAATAAGAGGAGTAGATAAAAAGGAGAAAAGGAAGGGAAGGAAGGAAGGAAGGAAGGAAAGAAAATGATAGAGCAAAGGGTAGAAAAAGTGTAAAGAAAAACGCCTTTATATTGATTCCCAAAGAGCACCTATAACCCCATAGTAACAAGAGAAAAATGAGAACCTTGGTAAGAAGAAATGCAGAAGGACAGGAGAATGATAAACGCGCCAATGGCCATTGAAAAAGGGAAAATTTCTTTGAATGAAAAAGGAAAAACGAAAGTAGCCGCGATTAGCTCAGTCACCGTGATGCCGAACATTATTAGCCTCTTGACGCTTAATCATGCATTCAGCACAGAAAGCCTTAGTGTTCAAATTACACCGCTCACAAAGCCAGACCTCTCTTTCGCAAAAGTCACACAACCCTCTAGGAAATTCTAGCATGGCGATGCTACGCTTCTCCCACCAATGATGATCGGCGTTGGGGTTGATAATATTCGGAACCCAAATGCGGCGAGGAAGCGGACATCGAAGCATCCTTTTTATGACATGCTCCACCTCCGTCATCTTGAGCCCAAGTTCTGAGATTCTAGGATAAGGAAGAGAAAGGGTGAGATCGGTTCGCGGAGCGGTGGGAAGGGCGAAACGAGCAAGCTGAGAGTTACGGTCTCTGAGACAATAGCGAAACAAATATGCGCAGTAGCCCTCGTTGATGGAGGGGGGTCGATTTTCCGGATGTTCCCACCCCTCCGGTTTTTCCCAATTCCTTCCAGTCATTTTGTAGATAGCATATCTTTTGTCGGCCACACTGTAGCTGTCGAAATTAGCTACAATTGTGTCGATTGTAGAATCGCACATGAGAGAGGTGCTCAAATTGATGTCATCTAATTGTAGCTGGTCCCTATGGTCCGCACCAGACCCTGGGAAGTAGAAGACCTGTCCGTTATTGTGTTCGATCCTGACCTCCCATGGCATCCGTGGAATTGGGTTCTCAGACTCGAGTTTCGGGAACAAGGGCATGTTTTGGCATTTGATCTGTTTGTGGACATTGTGGTGCAGTCGCATTTGCTGATATCCATCTTCCAACTCGTCTGAGGGTTGGACCGTCCACCCATCCCAAAGGAAGACATTGAGAGAGTCGCAATATGAGTTACAGAATCTGAGTTCCGTCTCGATTCCTAGGGCTCCGGTAACACAGAGGTAGCGAGCGGCGTTAAGTTTGTAGGGACAGTTTTCCTCCTGCCAGAACTGCTCGACATTTTGCCATACATTTTTCTCAACAGCCATCTTACCGCTGTTGGCGATGTACAACTTCTTCAAGCGAGTGTAGCCTACAAGGCCAGTTCTGTTGAGCTCTTCGACATTCACCGGCAACGGGCCACGCCATATCTGAGAACCGATGGGGGATTTAACCTGTCGAAGGACCTGCCAAGCCAAACCAACAGCCGCCTCTTCTTCCTCCCAGTATCTCTCCAATCTCTTAAATAGGAGCTTCTGGAGCATAGAGACGATTATATCTGTATTCAAGTCGGGACATTTTTGAGCTTTGATGGATGTTAAATGCACAAAGCACTCCGGAGTTGTTTCTGAGTCGGGCGTAAAACTGGGAACGTAGTCGGAAATGTTGGTATCGTTGAATGTTTGGATTATGATATTTGCCAGCATTTTCTCCGAGACACCTATATTGCTCAGGTCTAGGTGAGTTAGACGGTCCCATTGATGGAGCTTGAATTGCTTCTTCGGAGTCCTAGGATCCACGAGCCCGTAGAGGTTGGAGACGCCACGGAGGAAATTGCGAACATGGATGTCGTGTATGGCGGGGGTGGTCGAGAAATCTAAAGCCTTTGCATTCCTAACCAGATAGTATTTTACATCTCTAGCGACACTTCGACAAGTTCGGCGTAAATGAATAATGTCCATGACATTCGGGAGATATTTGACAATGCATTCGATGATGAGGTGGTTGTGCAGAACCTCCGCTCCCCGGTGATTAGGCTCCTCATTTTTAGCATCGCCCGAAGGGATTTGGGCTTTTTGGGTAAGCTGTTCAGGTGGTCGACCGGCACGAGTGCGTTTCCGTGAGGGTGAGGGTGGAGCGGGTGTAGTGATTGATTGCTCCATGCTAGGGACGGCGGGAACGGCAGGGCGGCGAAAGACCTACTTAAAGGACTCTCCAAGATCCGTATCGGATACCCGTATCGCTTTATTCGAGGATCTTAAAGGGTACAAGACTGTCTAAAGAGGTAACGAGAGAATACAGCTCCACGGGAGCCGACCGAGCGATGGAACTGCCAGTGTGATAGAGCTAGGAATTGAAAGAATCGAGAGGGGGAAGTTGATGATGAAGTCAGGTTTGAAAATCAACATTGCGGACAGAACGTTGCGAACGTGATGAGCAGCAGGTCGATCATAAACAACACTTTTTGTGCTCGATGGCGAGCTCTCAGCAACGCTACCACACTCATCTCGAAGAGCCCCGACGCCTTGAGAAGCAAGCACGAAGGCGAGTCGACTTACTCTATCTTTCTATTATAACATCAATCATCACCCTAGCGGACCGATGACGGGGTTTCTTACAGGAAGCGCAATGCAAGACCCCATCGTTCCCGAGCGCGTGGCGCAAGGACCCGCTCAGTTGTTGGGGTTTATTATCGATAGGCCAGCTCGACCAGCACCATGGGTTCGGTATTTCTAGACCACCAATCGCAGCTTCCGGAGTGCTTTTAGCCTAAATAGCCCAGCTCTCGTTACGGATATTGACATGGGTTGAATTGCGGAGCACGTAAAAGAGCTGTTGACCCATGAAGGACCGGCTATAATGCTTAATATTTCAACAGCTTTAAAAAGCCCACATTGTTCCTGAAGCTTAAATAGATTGCAGGTTTCGCGATCCGGCATTCAATTATTATTTCTATCCTGTTCTATTTACCAAATCGTTTGTCAATCAATCCCCTCCGCTATTTTGTCACAGGAATATCAGTGCATTAATTGACACATTGGGAGACCTTCACTAGCATTGCAAGAATGGCAGCGTCCGACCCGTTATACCTTGGCTTAGATCTTTCTACTCAGCAACTAAAAGGTAAGTATATTTCCTCATCTAATTTAATTCTACATGTAATTTTCATTTAGCTAATTTTTCCGTACAAAAAGTCCTCGCCGTCAAATCCAATCTGGAAACCGTCTTCGAAGAAGCGGTATCGTTCGACGACGACTTACCCTCGTACGGCGTGCGAAAAGGTGTCTTTGTTAACGATAAAGATGACGAGGTCTACGCCCCTGTGGCGATGTGGATCGAGGCTTTAGATCTTATCCTCCAGCGTATGAAAACTCGAGGCTTTGACTTTTCTCGTGTGAAAGGCATTAGTGGAGCTGGTCAGCAGCATGGTAGCGTGTAAGTTTGTTGCATTTTGTGGTTCTCCAACGCAAAGCTAGCTGACAGTCGAGAAAGATACTGGTCACAGCAGGCTGAGATCATTCTTTCAAATCTCTCTTCGGACAAAACGCTGTTAGAACAGCTCTCTCCGGCAGCATTCAGCTGGAAATTCTCACCTAATTGGCAAGATCACAGCACTTCGTCTCAAGTTGCTGCTTTTGATGTTTGCGTGGGTGGTGATGATTTACTCGCCAAAGCTACGGGATCAGGCGGTCACCATCGGTTCACTGGCCCTCAAATCTTACGTTTCGTCCAACTGCACCCAGAAGAGTATTCTGCTACAAGTAGAATATCTCTCGTGTCATCTTTCCTGGCTTCTTTGTTTCTTGGAAAGATTGCGCCCATAGATATATCCGACGTGTGTGGCATGAACCTCTTCAATATTGAAACCGAAACCTGGGATGACAGACTTATTTCCCTCGCAGCAACGGCTTTGGGAAGTCCGGATCCTACAGCTACAAAGGCTTTGTACGAAAAGCTAGGAGAGGTAGAACCGGACGGTGGAAAGAACCTAGGACCGATCTCTTCATACTTCGTCCAAAAATGGGGCTTCCCATCAGATTGCGCCATCATACCCAGCACTGGTGACAACCCGTCAACGATTCTAGCCTTACCACTGCACCCACAAGACGCCATCGTTAGCTTAGGAACCAGCACTACGATCTTAATGAGCACTGAGAAATATTACCCATCACCTGCTTATCACATGTTTAACCATCCAACCACGCCAGGTCTCTACATGTTTATGCTCTGTTACAAGAACGGCGGCCTGGCTAGAGAGGAGATCCGAGATGCTATAAACAAAGCATCCGGCGTCGAAGACCATTCGTGGGCATTGTTTAACAAGGCAGCAACCGAAACCCCAGTTTTAGGCAAAGCTGATGAAAACTCAAAGGCGAAAGTTGGATTTTACTTCCCTCTCCCGGAAATCGTGCCAAATGTGCACAGCCCTGGATTTTATAGATTTGAGATTGATACCAAATCTAACGAGATCGGTTCTGCAACCTGGGATATCACAGCGGATGCGAGAGCTATCGTTGAATCACAGGCACTTAGCATGAGGATCCGTAGTGCCCCTCTGCTAGATCCGAAAAATCCGCAACCCAGAAGAGTATACTTGGTTGGAGGCGGGAGCAAGAATAAAGCGCTTGCTAAGGTTCTGGCGGACGTACTTGGCGGCTACGAAGGTGTTTACAAGCTTGATGTGGGCAATGCGTGTGCTTTGGGTGCAGCTTATAAGGCGCTGTGGGCTGTTGAGAGGAGCGGTCCTGATGAACAATTTGAAGATTTGATCGGGAAGAGATGGAACGAAGAAGGCAAAGTGGAAAAGGTTATGGATGGCTATACGAAGGGCATTTGGGAGAAATACGGCAAGATCGCACAAGGATATTCCGACGCTGAGGGACGAGTTGTGAAGGGAGAAGTCAAAGGCGATACTTCTTTGATATGATTTCTGAGCGGCAACATTAGCCTCCGCATAGAATGTTTTGTAACTACTTCACCGATGCAAACTATGTAAACCAAAAGCAATCCATTCAAGGTTTAGAAATGTAATGATAACAGTTGAATTTTTCTATATAACTCCTGTGACCCCAAAACTAATAAGATACAGGACCCGATTACAATCTATCTACGACTTGAAAATTTTGGATTTGAACAATAAGCAACAACTTGTGCTTAAATCCAAGCAGTGACTTTGCCGTATTTTACCTGCTTTTTTGTTTTGCATTGCGAGACAATGAACAATACTAAGCTTAGTAGCTCGAATACAGCGATAACAATAGCAGCGATGAATGAATATTCCTAAAGGTTTGAGAACCTCATTGTCAGTAATAAATTCTTTATGGTATTTATTTAAATGAAGTCAGGTTACGATTCAAACTTACCATTTCGATACACAAGGACTTCCAAGGAATTTTGGCGCCAGTCACGTCCCTATTCTGACAGGTCCAAGTCCAGACATCCCAACGAGTCCTCTTCACGCCTTGACTGTGAACCAATTTGAAATAAACAAGGGCTCCAATCCAAGCGGCGATGAAAATTATCGAGCTAATATAAATGCAGATTACACGCCAAATGTTATCGTGAATTCGGTGAGTCTATTCATACGCCATTTTGTTGTTAGTTCAAGTTGGAGACAATGTTCTTATCATAATGCGGAAACATTGGAATCAGATTATCAACAAAGGCAAGGGAGATAACATACCCAGAAGCAAAGACTTATAAGGGCGATAATCTGAAGAATAACAGCTCCTGCAGAAATTCCCAACATGGTATATGTTGGCGATATATCAAGAACCGCCCATTGCATCATCTTCCATCCGGTCCCAGAGTCATGCACCATATCATTGCGCGTGCTCAACCAAACCACCGTCGCATGGGCCTGTACAGCTACAATTGTAGCAGCGAGGATGAGAACGAGAACTCGGAGGGTAGCTCTGATATATTGAGCCACGGAGCTGGTTTTCGGTGCTGAACGTCGAGTATGTGGCGGCCTTGGAGGGCTCTGATGGCTTCTTTCATGGACTAGAGGCTTCTCTTCTCCGTGAGCTCCAACATGGTGGTATGGTTCGTAGGCAGTTGATGACATGGTGGTTTTTTTTATTGGGATCTCGAAATTGAGAGCGTAAATTATAATTACAATATGATCGAAAAGGACCTAATAGCTAATGTTGCTAGTGAAGCGACGAAATTGAATATAAATAAAAAAGAAGTGAAAAATATATCGATATTGAAACGGAATAAAACCATTGTTTTCTGAATTGAAAATGCAAGTCGGGAAGTACAGAATAAATCATTCCATCTATATACAATTATCTAGAATAGAGACAAAGGGTAAAGAATTCTAGAAATCTAAAGGTTTGCATAGCCTCGCATAAAGAAACGAGTAGGATGCTTGAGTAAGCACAGTTCAATACTCTACTGGAGGGGCCATGAGCTTGCGAGACAATGGCTGAAGCGTGACATAACTCTAAAAGCGGGCCATGCCAGGAATCACCAAAACACAATCTATAATTGCATAATTATAAACTGCTTACTACTTATCATAGTCTCTTATCAAGGGTAAGATCTAGGTGTTCAAGGCAGACTTACAGCTTTTGTCTCATAAATCAACTATGCTAAATCCTGTTTATAGAAGCTTAAAACTCGGACTTTCACAGATAGATTTTCCACTGAGTACATCTTAAGATGATCTCTAGGCATGATAGATCAGATGAATAATCAATCACTCAAGTTAAAGAAATGCTCGGTGTCATCAATTCGATGAAGTTCGGATCAAAAATTCAGCCCACCTTGGATAGAAATAGCATATGAATTTCGTACGAAATTACACCCGGTGGATACGAAACAAGATTGGTATGGACGTGTACAGTACACGTGTAAAAGAGAAAAAAAAATATCTTTTCCTCGATGAGCTGTCTGCACCTAGCGTCTGTAGAAGCAATGCAATATCGCAATCATTTGTCACACAGCACCCTGTGCTACCCTTGGACTGACAGGCACACATAGCGATTGCTAGCGAGTGAACACAAACATCG
This sequence comes from Dactylellina drechsleri, assembly GCA_036971345.1. Classification (NCBI taxonomy): domain Eukaryota; kingdom Fungi; phylum Ascomycota; class Orbiliomycetes; order Orbiliales; family Orbiliaceae; genus Dactylellina; species Dactylellina drechsleri. Next base: position 1,031,028 of record JAJTUB010000007.1, read on the forward strand.
TAATTATAAACAAGGGGCGGCGGCGAGAATTCTGAGCTATTGCCAATAATTAGACGCCTTTCCGTAAGTCATTTCTAATCTGGGATATTGTGACTGTCAAGGAACACAGCCATATCGCGTATTCGGAACATCCGTGGTCAAAATTCTGGGAGGCTTTCCATGCTCGCGCACCGTGCGTTTTTCAATTGGGTTTAGCGTAGTAATTTTTTATCGTAAAGTTATACCATCGAAGCTTATTTCCGCCAGTGCAGTGAAGTTATGAAGCGAAGCGACTTCGCCAAGATATTACCAAACCATTTGAAGGGTGTTATAGAGCATGACTATTTTCCAGATTACTCAACCCTGAACTGCAACACCCTTATATGTATCGATTGAGCTTGTATGCAGTTTCACCCAAGAATAGCTGCGGTGCGGAAGGCAATCTAGGTCGATAGTACTTTGAAATCAGAACTCGAAGCTTTCAACGAAATTATGGCATTGAAATTTATTCTGGAGCTATGGCTTACTATAATCTCGAGCTCTGAGCACTACCTAATGTTCAACTACCCGGTGCCGCAGTCATGGCTAGCCATAGGAAAAGCGGCCAAATTATATATATATACAGAGTATGGCTTCTAAGATGGAAAATGTCCCAAGACAAAACGAAGTCTCAAAACACTAATACATATTCCTTTCATCACACATTATCAATATGGTTCAATTACGATCACTCTCTGCTTCTCTCTTCCTAGGCACCGCCCTAGCAGATATCTCTATCCAAACCTTTGAACAAATGGGATGTTCTGGGGGCGTTGTGAGCAATGTCCATCCAAACGCCGCGGCCGCTCATGACGCCAGTGGTTGTCAAGCCTTAGGTGATTTCCAATCTGTCGGGGTCATCAGTGCCGACGAAGGCTTCCAATGCAATGTCTACTCCGACTCTGCCTGTGCAAATTTCATAGCCAGCTTCAACTTCCAGTTTGTCGGAGCGTGCACCAATATCATCGGCTCCGGCGTCAGTTGCTTCAGTCAAGCACTCTTCGATAATCCATTCGCGGACTCGACTGCATCTGTCACGATTGGTAGAAAAGTAGTTACTATCGACTCGGACGGTAGATCTATCATCATGGGAGGAACGAGTCAAGCGTGTGGGGATACTGGCTGCGATCCTACAAATCTATTCTCAACCCCGTTCTCCCATTTCAACAAGGATTGTGAGCAAACTGTTAAAATGGCTGGATTCTATAACAGCCCCAACGAGAGAGACTATATGGCTGGTCTGTTGGGTACAGCTCTGATTAAAGGGATGACGAATGAACGGACAGATCCCACCGGGTCTACGGAAGGTAACGATCGTATCAGAGATTTGCCCAGTTTCGCTCAAGTTATTATAAGCGATAATAGTAGAGGCCTGAGCCAGGCCATGATGTCGGCGATGATTGATGTTCAATGCAACCCACAGACGGAGGGAAACTGCGACGGATTGATACCTGAAATCACTTCTGACCTTCTTGGGCTTGTTCCTAGTGTCGGTGATGTTATTGCAATAGGTTTCAAGATAGGATGCGAAGCCGTATCAGCCGGTTCAAAGCGTTAAAAAAAAAAATGTCCTTGGATTTGAAATTTCAGGATTTGGATTAGGGAGTCGGAGTTTATTAAAATGTACAAATTGTTCGCACTGTTGCTTATGTAAATTTAGACAGGCTGATATAATTTATTCTTTAAGTAATTCACATTAAGCTTGCCGTTTAGATACGAGATCAACTAAGCATGAAAGTAACCCGAAGCGCTAAAACTTTTGTTGCTTGCGGATCAATTGATTGCGGACTAAATACATTTGCGAATAAAAGATATTTTCCCTTCCCAAGAATACGCCAGGTAATTACCCCATCGGGATATAAAATTAGAATCCTCAAAACGCCTTGCCGATGATTGTGAAACATGAAATGACGCTCTGCGCAGTAGAAACAAGACAAATAGGTGAATGCGAACACCGCCCTCAGAAAGAAGAAACCATAAAAGGAGAACGCCCATAAAATTGTGCCAAAGGAAAACTTCAGAAAAAAAAAAAAAGGAGGTGGAATGATAAGAGTTGTAAACAAAACAAGCCGATCAATCGAATCGGACGATAACAAGCTCGTCCGCCTTCTTCAAATTCCCGATCCTTCCGTAAAGGTTCAAGGCTGAACACTGATCGCTTCTATCTTTCGCGAAAACGACCCATCCACAACCAACTTCGATGGGCGCACAGTCGACATTTGGATGCGGGACCTTCGCTTCGATTCGGTTGACGCTGGCGCGCGTCGCTCTCGAGCGAAATGAAGACTCTGACGGATTTGCGTCTGATGGGCTGAGGACGTGGATAGAGGATGTGGGCTGCAGCCATTTGGCGCTCTTGGCTGTGTCTTCCGACGAGTTACTCGCATCGTGCTCAAAGATGGAAACATTGTACAAGTTTGTGACAATGCTCGGGATACTGCCGACAAGTGTAAGGCCCCGTTGCTGATGGTACGCGTGGGATCCTCTATATCCCGCTCGCATTTGCTCGGCATTTACTCGGACAGTTGAGATAGCGAGACAGTCGTGTAATCGATTGGACTCCAGCGTCGTGGTACTCAAGGTAACCGGGATGTGCTGGCGGGCTACTTTTGGAGTGGCCATGAAGGCAGGTCGCCAGGTGAAGCTGTCAATGACATTGTTGTTGTCAATACTGGCCTCCATTTTCCATAATGCGGTCGCCTGTCTGTGTTGAACGAGGTCGTTGTATATTTCGTCGAAGAGAAGGTGGCAGCACAAGTCAATAGTGATATGCTTGCCTTGTTCATTAACTTCTTCGATCGCTTGGTTGAAAGTAAACCGGTGCTTCACGCTTTCAGCGTTGACAATGTCGCGAAGCGGAGGCATCGAAAGGTCGGTTTTCTTGAGCGCTGCTCCAGTCTTCACATCTACAATCTGAGCTGAAAAGGTGAAACTGATAAACAAGTGACAGCCCGCGACATCAGCTCCGATCGCATGGATTTCTTTATGAGTTAGGAAAGCAAAAGTTCGGAGAGACCTCGCAACAGCCTCCATTCCGGCTGGTTCGTGGACTTTCGGCCAAGTGGGTATGATCTTATCCAAGAATGCCACATTATACTTGTGTTTCGAACCCTTTTTGGAGTATGCAAAGTAGTGAGAGTTCGCATCAAAACAGCGAACTTCGTCGTCAATCGTCCAGTGGCACACAACTTGCCCTAGGCTGTTCGGGTCAAGCGATATAATGGCGAGTGCCTGATGGACAGTGGTTGGAGGATTGAAAGGACGCCGGTTCAAGAAGTCAAGCAATCGCTGTGGGACTCCTCGTGGATTGGATTGCAGTTGAACGATTGTTCGAGGATGACTGGCAACCATCATGAACTTTGGAAGTATTTTCTGACCGGTCAGAAATTTGTCGCCTCTGTCGGCAGATTTTGGGATCCAGATTTTCCACTTGTTATCCTCGTCAGGGTTGACTGAGTCGAACAAAGGATCAATCCCAACTAGATCAACAAGAACATCTCTGGTGTTTCTGCTGAGGGAATGGAGGACCAATTTGGAACGACTTTCGGGCTCACTGTCGATATGAGAGGGAGATTGGTAGGCGAGAATATTGCCTACGACTCCCCAGCCCAAGCAGCCTGGATCTGTGCTACCTTTGGCAACAACAAGCTTCTCGACTTTGGAGGGGTCTTTCCGGATCCATCTTGATGTTCTAGCAATAAGACGGGTCATCTCTACATTGCCTGCTGATGGATTGAACGATTCCGGTGCCAACTGGAAGGACTTCTTAAGCGCAAACCGGCAGATGGAATCATCTGTGAAAAGACGATAAAACCCTCTCGAAACCAGACGACATCTTGCAATATCGAATAAATCGAGATGGGGAAGAATTAGCGCCATTATATCAAACGGCATCTTCTCCATTGTTGTTTGGGTGGTTTGTGGGGCCATTTTTATGGAAATTTTAGGAAATTTGAAGAAGAAGCAACTGGGAGGGATGAGGGAAAAGCTGGTAGTTGATTAGGGAGGATAGTCTGGTTCGTGTTATTTTTATGAGAGAGCGACGTTTGAATTTCAATTTAATATCCGCCGAGAATGTTGACGTTTGAGATACCAGTCCAACTTTATAAGTGCTGCCCGACAACCACGAAAATTGGTGTAGTTGAGTTTATACACTCTACTGCCTAAACAATTGACCCTGGTCCTACACACCAGTCCAGTTTATAGCGTTATGTCCGATAGGCGCAAGCAGCCAATGCTTCAGGCCGTCATCCTCGTCCAGGGTGTGGGCCTGCGAGTGCGATCTGAAATGCAACGGCAATTGGTGCGGGAATGCGTTGGACTGTTGCAATTTGGCGCAGCAGCAACTTCGGCCGTTTGTATCGTTCTTGTCGTTCTTGGCTCCGGGTTTCCTGTCGAATTGGGTGTCGCTAGATGCTTGGTCGGAGCAGGGTACGAAGCCAGGTAATGTTTGGTCCAGTGAACGTATCTACGATACTTGGGAGTATACGGGTAACACTTGGTAACTACTTAGTTCGCGGTGGAAGGAAAATATCGCCAACTTGGTTTCGGTATGTATCGATTAATGCATCGAGGATTCTATCAGAAGGAGGAGGCCAAGGGATTTTTCGGAAACAGCGACAATAGTTCTCCAAGCTTACTTAAATACTGACACTATGGTCACTTGCGCGGCCATATTATAATTTTGAACTCGTAAGAAATGTCGCACTCTCTCCATTTACTTATGGAAAACTGTTGCCGAAGCGGTCTTTCTATCTCGTAATGCCCTAGCTTAGGGGGACAAGCTTTTGAGAAACAAGGACGAGCTCTCTCAGTCGCACAAGAACATCCGCGAGAAACCATGCGAAATGCTGGGGAAGGGCGAGCGGGAACAAAAGCAAAAATGCTACAACAGCTCCAGGGTACGAAATAACATTTCTCAGAATGCTGTGAAAATTTTTTCTTTTCTTTAATTTCATGTGTTAAGACAAAATTGGGCTAGAATCAGGCTTAGGCTAGTCGACATGTGTGCGAGATCGAAATAGTGTCATTGCCTGCAAGAGTAGCGAAAGTCTGGGGAAGAAAACTCGCGGAATGACTGGAAGATGTCAGAGAGCGCAGGGCTGGTAACAAGGCATCATCTGGCTGAACCTTCTCAGCTGCTCCCTGGGCTATAGTTGGTACCAAAGATCTCGCCTCTGCACCGAAAAGTAAAACTCTTTTGGTCGATGGCTCGGGCATTGGGTGAACCAAATTGTCAAAAGGGGGAAAATTTTTTCTATTTTGTTGCAGCCAGGTAGTCAGCTGGCGGGGAGGCGCTCTTCCCGCCGGACTGCTCGCTGCGTTTGGGAAGCTATTACCCCATTGTAATAGCATATTTCGAAGCTCTTTTGTTGCCCGAAATGAGGAGCAAAAAGGTCACCGGGCCAGCGTTCGGGTACGCGTTATTACCTAAACGTTGGTAATTTCGTGGTGAAATCGTTCGCCTTTGACCGAAGCAACGCTTTCCCATTTGCTCTCGCTTCAAATTGGAGGTTTGGAGAGGATGGCCAAGCGCCGAAAGGCTGATCACCCAGTGCCGGATCTTTGGCAGGGCGCCATCTCTACCGGCGGCGAAGATCCGCTCCCGAATTTGTCTTTGCTTGAGTGAGAAAATGTCGCGATATGACGTGCCAGTGAGGTTCAAAATGAGGGAGCTTTGTGAACTTCGTGTCGAGCCCTTGTTTGCGTGGATTTATTGGTATTCTTCGAACCATGTTGGCACAAGAAAGTCCATGCATGGAGCTCGTTTCTATTCTCTTTTCAACATGATGCGTCCAAACCTGGGTTGAGGCCCAATCCTGATCATGGATCCTGGAAAGGTCAGCCAAATCCGGGGTAAAGATGAGTTTTGGAAATTATAGGCTTCGATTGAGCCCTGCACCATGCAGCGAACGTTCCGACGCTGTTTTTGAAATTCTTAAATGAACAGACAGTCCATGTACTTCCAACATGCATGTACAGTACATAATCCCAAGCGTTTGCTATCAGATATTCGCTGGGATCCATGTAGACTACAACCGACCCACCATGTGCATGTTGCCTTCTTGCTAAACGCTGAGCTTCGAGGCCAGTCATGATTTCACCCACTGATGCGAGGCCAGCTGTTCCACCTCCGACTGCGAACAGGTGCATCTCGCGAGGCATTTTCTTAAAAATTTCCGATGTAAACAAAGATTTGTTCGGGTCCTGTCGTTACTCCTTTGGATGAGGCTAGCGGTACGCTTCACGGAGCGCATTGAATTAAAGTCTGCCAAATAACGGTATAACTCCGTCGACACCCGACTGCGATCACTAAATTTATGACTAGTCTGATGCCTAACGGCTGAACAGGAACAACCTACCGTGCATCAATGTGGCTGGACTGCATGTTCAGCCGATTGCGAAGAGCCCCATCGTGTGATATCAACGGTCTGATGAACTCTCGACTTCTCGAGTTCTTCCGAAACGCTGCCAGCATCCTTGTCTGGCCTGGGCCTGATTGGCGAGTGATATTGAAATATGTCTGGCCGCTTTTGCGGCACCAAACCAACCAACGACACGCCAACACCAAAAAATAGATTTCACTTTTCTGACCCTCGAAATCTTAGCTGAGACGTAGGCAATCGGGGGAAAACAATACCCGGCCAACGACATCGTCCATTTTCAGCCATGCGCCCCTCTTTGCTTCCTGCATCTTTGCTCGAGACGTTGGCACTTGGGAAACCCGCATGGTCTTGGCCCACTTTACGAGGCATATCCCGCGTCGTCGTCCCCAAAGCTCCGTTGTTATCAAGCCAGCTCCACAGGTCTTTCTCAACTCGCCCACAGTTGCGAGACTGGGTCCCAACGCCATATGTCCATGAGATCACTGTATGAAACACTTCTCGAGAAATCAATAAACAAATCCTGAAAATTTGGGAGATTGATAACATTGAACTAACCAATAATCTCACACAGGCGGGTGGTTGGCACACCTACGACATCTTTTCCCGATTGCTCAAGGAAAGGATAATCACCCTCAATGGACCCGTCCATGATGGTCTTTCCGCGACTATAGTCGCCCAATTGCTTTTCTTAGAAGCTGATAACCCGGAAAAGCCGATTCATCTTTACATTAACTCACCAGGAGGTAGTGTGACAGCAGGTAGACCCACTTTTTTGCACCCCCCTTCCTCGTCATATCTATGCTGGTACGACATCGATCTTTGTTATCTCCCTCAATCAAACCACTTTTGAAACAAGATTAGCGGATAAAATATCAACAAAATGAGAGAAATTTGAAATATGATATTAATATCTGCCATTACAGGGCTTGCAATTTATGATACGATGAATTATATCCAGTGTCCAGTGTCTACAATCTGTATCGGTCAGGCAGCAAGCATGGGGTCGCTGCTGTTGGTTGGAGGAGAGAAGGGCAGGCGCTTCGCCTTACCTCATTCCAGCATAATGCTTCACCAACCGAGTGGAGGTTTCTCTGGCCAGGCTAGGTATGTTGTGAGCTCTATGCCCTTGAAGAAGACTAAAGCGCATTCGCACGGAGTTTAACATTTTCCTGTCTTCCTTTGCAGTGACATTGCAATACATGCGAAGGAAATCCTTCGAGTACGAGAAAGTCTGAATAGGATTTACCAGAGACATCTCACAAAGCCGCATGAATTGGATGAAATTGGTAAGTTATCGATGGCTGTTTTTAAATTTACATCTTTATAGAAGATCGATATAATATATTTTTTATTTTGATATTAAACATGCTAACGTTGATATTATTTTCCTACAGAGAGAATTATGGAACGAGACCTCTTCATGTCCGCTGAAGATGCGCTGAATATGGGACTTATCGACGAAATTCTCACCAAACGACCTGGGTCAGGCAGCGAGTCACTCGAGAAGAAGGACTAAGCCTTTCTGACTCCCTACGCAAGAGTTTTGCACAGAGGCTCGGTCTGGACAAGCAGTCAATCTCGTTGTCCGACCTTGACAGTCTGCAAGATCGTACTACCATCCGATAGAATCGGGGAAATCTTCAAAAGATGAGAGATAAGCGGTATCGCGATATCGATTTTCAAAGATACCACTGCACCCATCCGCCAACTTCGTCATATCGGACTCTTGCATGCACTGCGGGCGAAAAAAAAAAAAAAAAAAAAAAAAATTTGTCGCATGCATCAAATCCCGAGATAGGGACGCTTAATTTGTAGCCTCAAGGCTACAAATGCGTGTGTATGTACATTATATTTTCACCCCACTTTCGCACCAATATATCAAGACATCTAGGAGGGTTATCAGCAGACAATATATGCAGAGCCGTTGTACGTATTGGCGGTACTACTCCCTTGGAAAACCATATGGCGGCGAAAAATATGTCGTTTTATCTTTGCATTTCCGGTGCGACGTTACATTTAGTCGGTTGCGAAAGATCGATAACTCACAGCGAGTACTCCAGATATCTAAATCTACCCTGGGTAACGACATATACCCCCGGAACGCACGCGCAAATATTTACAAAAAGAAACCTAGTTCATAATAACTGAACCCGATATCTCGCGATACAAAGAAAGAGGGCGGATCGTTGCACTATCTCTTGTCTGCGGCTTATAGTTGCAGTTACGCAAAAGCAAACGAAACGAGTAAAACTTCGGTCGTACGCCAGTGTACGAGACCTGTCGTGTTTTCAATTTCGTCAACTCTCCCATCAAATCGAATCCCGTTGATATCCCTCTCTCCTCACGTTTACGAAATTTGCAAGCCGCGGTATATACCCACGGGGACGCTCTGTCGACTCGCGTTCGAGCAAATTACAAGAGTTTTTCCTCTCTAGGTATCGTTGTGGTGATCGTGATTTTGTTGTAACCGATTTATGGTCGGCGAATTGCCCAGGCCAGGATGCATTGGATTTACTTTTTTATATCGCAGTTTGGGGGCTCACAGCGCGCCAGTCTCTGTCGCTCGAACCACAGCGGCGGTACCTTACGTAACTAATGTTGGTAACTTGTGCACCACAGCGCAAAAAAAACTGCAGGGAAAAAGTGAGGCATAATTGCGTAAAGTTGATAAAATATTATTATGACACGAATATTTGGAGAGACCGCATCATAAAATAATTGATTTGAAGTGTTTACTTTGTTTTTGAGCCGCTGATCCTCAACTATTCACGACTGCGCACTATCCGTCGTAGTAACTGCGCACAAGTGGTCAGTGTCTAGCGGTATCAAGATCTCAACATGGCAGGTTCAAGAAAACCACATTTCTGGCTGTTTGGATTTCAAAAATTATACATATGTATTTTTCGATGAGTACAAGTTTTTTATTTATAATTGTTCTATTTCATCCTAGAATATTGTTTCCAAACAGCGATTCAACGTCAATAGCAAAATTTATATATCTCACCATAACTACATTTAATGCCATATTTGGACTGAAATGATACACTATGGGAGCCTGACTTGTTTCATTGCATAGAACATATCATTCTAGATTTTCATTTTGCTATTCCTATAAGCAACATATAAAATACGAGGCACGAACCGAGCCTGTTCAGCTAATCTAACAAAAATATAAATAACGAGCTGGGGCGTCTGTCCTTTTCGAATGTAAAATCCAAAAAAAAAGAAACTCTACTCCAGTCCTTAGATCGTGCGCATGCAGCGGAGAGAAAAAATACGGCATGAGAAGCATAATCGTAAATAATGACCAAAAAAGCCGGACGTTAAAGACCCATCCATTCCTCGTAAACACCAACATTGAAAAAGAAAAACAAGACAAAGAAAAAAGCGCAAGCGCGAAACAAAAAGACCAAAGCTAGATGCCCATAAACGCATAGTATGTAATCATGAGAAGAAAAGGGGAGAAGAGTGAAGGCATCTGTCCATCAATCCGTAGGGGTTCGAGGTTTAAGAATTGGTAGGAGTTTTTGGGCATCAACCCTTTGTAGCCGACTTTTGCTGCTAACAGTTCCACCACCAGCCGTGATAATTATATTGCGGATAACCCTAATATCCTTGCGCCATAGGCTGACCTGGTTGGTAATGTTGCGGGTACTGCTGCGGGTGCTGCTGCGGGTGCTGCTGAGGATGCTGTTGCGGATGCTGTTGATATTGCTGCTGAGGCTGCATCACGGGTTGACCCTGCATCACTTGCTGCGGCTGTTGCTGCTGGGGCGGAATCTGCGATGGGCCTTCCGTTGGCGCAACTGGGCCGGGTATTGGCAATCCTCCGGGGATTGCACCATTGGCCGGCGCGTTCTTTCTATAATCGCTAAACCAAGCGTGTTTGAGAGCATCCTTCGCGCTGATTCTCATTTCTGGTCTCAATTGCAACATCCTACTCAACAAGTCCAATCCGACGGGGTCAATTTGTCTGAGAATTAATCTCAAGTCTTGCGTTGCGTAGACATGGAAGTTATTCCGGTACTCTGGATACTGTGATATCTGCGGCCAAGATCGCTCAGACGGTGTACCCATCAACCTAAAGATCTTCTGCAACTGGTCCTCATTTGTAGTACCGGGGAATAATGGACGGCCGGTATACATTTCCGCCATAATACAACCAGCGCTCCAGATATCGATCGATGTATTATAGGTCCTCGAACCGAGGAGAACATCCGGAGCACGATACCAAAGGGTCACGACTTCGTTGGAAAATGTGTTGACTGGGATGCCGAAAGCTCTCGCAAGACCGAAGTCGGCAAGCTTAAGCTGGCCCTTAGAGTTGATGAGCAAGTTCTGGGGCTTGAGATCTCTGTGCAAGACTCTGTTCTCGTGGCAGAATGCGATACCGCAGAGCAGCTGATACATGAAGCTTCTGATAGTGGCGGGATCGAGAGCTCCACGATCGCCGCGAGAGTCCATATACTTTTTGAGATCTTTGTCCATGTGCTCAAAAACTAGCATTAACTTGTTCTCAGTGTGAATGACATCGTGGAGTGAGACAATGTTTTCGTGTTTGAGTTCTTTCATGAGCGAAATCTCACGGATGGCGGTGGACGGCGTGCCTTCTTCGCTGTCGAGGTGGATTTCCTTCAGAGCGACGAGCTCACCGGTTTGGCGATTTCGGCCTTTGAACACCTAATGATGTAAGACTGAGCGTTAGCGGGATGTACGATTTTTGCTATTTATGATGAGGAACCGAAGCGAGGTGTTATCGTACGGTGGCGTAGGTTCCCTCTCCGAGCTTTTCCAGCTGCTGGAAGGAACTCGGATGTCTCTTTTCCATTTTGAGTTATTTATTATTTCGGGGAAGTAAGGAAGGAAGGATGACTGGTCGGTGAATTAATTAAAATGTCCTTTGAAGGCCGCTGTTGGTCCGAGTCGGAGGAATGAGTGGACAGAGGGGTTATCGTAGTAGCCAGCACTATGAAACGGCTGGGAGAAGGAAGAGTCGAGTACGACGAGGGAGAAGGGAAGGAAGGAGAAGAGAACGAATTGCACGGGAGGAGGGTTCTTGGATTGTCGGTATCAGCGTTGGATGGAAGCGGTGACGATGATGGAAGAAAGATATCGAGAAAGAGAGGATGATGTTGAAAGGGCAGTCGCTTGCTTTAAGCGTTTTGGCGTGGCCCCGCCGCCGCAGCGCACACCTGCACGTATGATTCATTCGATTCTTCGCCCCAAACAAAGAAAGAGTTTAATATAACCCGATCTGATGGGCTAAATTTTAGTGCATTTACAAACTGGAATAGCATGGAGAGACACCTTGAAATCTGCTTCTTCAAATTAAGGTTGACTTGCACCGGCGGGCGTCGAACCAGACTCCTGTTGTCGTGAACTTCTAATTTTGGGCGGCCTCATCGCGGCGGTGGATTGGCTGCTCCTCTTCGGCGCTAAAATCCTGCGCTAAACCACGACAGGGCCCAGCCTGGGAATATAAAGATAAGGCTTAGTCTGGATCTTGGATGACATGGTGAAATTCTTGTCAATATTTCGGTGTAATTCTCCAAAAAGAAAAACCAAATGCCTTTCGTGATATTATATTACATACTGATATAAATTAATAATTCCCTTGCGAAACATAAAGTCGTTCTGCAGGGCTCAAGCAAAAATATAAAAAGAGAACAGCACAAAAAATGCCGGTCTGAACGGGAGATGAAGAAAATGCGCCATTCTGGCCTCCGACATAAATGATATTATACAACTCTCCTCATAAGAAATCAGATGCTCTGGCTCTCCCTCCACCACGGCCGCCGTCTGGCTTCGCTCGTGGTGGAGGTCTATCGTCCCTCCTATCTACATCCATGCTCTCTCTATCCCTCCCGGGGCTGATGGACCTTTCCCGGCTATCGCCCCGCTTATCTCTGCCGCCATCAACGTCGCGGTCTTTCGCACCACCTCCCCCGCCTCCGTCACGCCTAGGCGGCGCCCTGTCTTCATAACTCGGGCTGCGTCGGCGATAGTTGTCTCGTCCTCTGGGTGGAGGAGGACTTCTACTGCGGCTCGGACTCGGTCGTCGATTGGTCTTTCTCGGAGGTGATTTCGATTTAGAATAGGATCCACTTCGGCTTCTGCTAGAACCACTATCGTAACTCCTACCCCGACCTCTCCTACGATCTTGGCTCTTCTTGCTGCCGAGATCTTTCCGATCGTCCCTCGATCTGGACCTCGAGTCGCCGGAACTCGAGTAGCTCCGGGACCTGGAGCTACCACTCTTGCTGCTCCTGCTATAGCTGCGCCTTCTCGCTTTGCGCCCCCTATCAGAGCCTCTACTGTCATAACTCTTACTCCTGCTGCGACTCCTCGAGTAGCTGTAACTCCGAGAGCTTCCGCTTCTACTTCTCGAATAGCTACTTCGAGTGTAACTAGAGCTGCGTGATCTGGCCCGTCCACGGCCACTCTCGTCATCGCTATCCTGTCTTGGAACCGGTAGAGCGGGCACCGCTTGCTTAGGTATACTCTGGAGGAATTCTCGGAGACCTTCGGTAACCGCGCCCATACCGATACTGGTAAAGTAGTTGATGGCGAATCTGGTGTTTCTTGGGTTGTCACGGGGGAACAGCCCGGCAAAACTCTCGGCAAGGAATGGGTCGTTCAACCGTTCAACCACCTTCTTCATCGTCATCTGCTCTGCGAGATTTTGGAAGAGGATTTTGATGAAAATACGTGACGAAGACGTGGTTTCTTCCTCGTTGAGGTGGATCACGTTCAAGCACTGCCAGTTTACAGCGTCGTTGGCAAGTTGGTGACCAAAAAAGCAGGCAATGTTTCGCAGCCGATTGATTTCGTAACGGTGGATGGTCTCATAGTAGTTTGCGAACGATTTCTCAAAGAGATCTTGCCATAGCCGGTTGAGTTTACAAAACCGCTCGCCAATGTTTCCGTAGAATTTTGCATACGTGCGTTCCTGGGAGCAACACTCCACGATCATGGAGACCAATTCTGGTTCTTGTCCCGCGGGCAGCGTGATCTTCATTAGCTTGTGACAGCATTCTTCAAAATCGATGGAGGACATGATGGTTAGGTAGATCGTTCGGCGGAGGTTGACAAGGTTCGTGTTACTCTGATCCTGAATGAGGAGTTGCTTTTCTTTTTCGTCCTGCTCTTCGTCCGATTCGTCTTCGTCATCGTTGTCCGAGCCGTCTGCGTCTTCACCGCCCGACTCTTCGCCGAGAATTTCCGCTCTGGTGCGTTTGTAGAGGTTCTCGTGCTCTTCGTAGTGAGGATCAAACTTGAAAACATTGAGAGTGTCCTGCGTCTCGATAGAATCGTCGCTAAGGTTGATCTGATGTGTGATTTGGTCTTCTTCCTCTACAAGATCCAGCTCCTCACGAACGATTGGATTATCCTTGTACTTGTCCCTCCTGACTTGGAACAGAACCTCAATCATATACTGAACGCGTTTATCGATCGTCGATTCGTGAAGAATGCTCCGGAATGCGTCATAGATGGCCTCGTTCGCTTTGGTTGACATCTCGGCCAGGTACGCACCGACTTCTCTCATAAATCCAACAGCGATTTCAACCGAGTCGTCCGTTGGATTCTGCATGAGCAACAGCATGAGAATTTCAAGCGCGAGCAATTCGTGAGCGACCTGCTGGTTGACGAGGTGGGCGATAAAAGTCGTCGAGGAGAAGCATACGGCCTTGTCGTTTCGTTTGAAGGCTTTTCTAAACTGAATCACAAGTCTCTTCACCAGAAGTTCGCCGACTTGGGGGAGTTTGGTATTGATGATTGCAGTCATGGCGGCGTAAACCGGGGTGTACGTGAGAGCGGCGGCCTGTGCTTTCATAATTGACCGGCAGAAGAGTCCCCTCCCACGAATCAAATTCTCCTGAAACAAGTCCGGGACGATGCTTTTGATGTTGGAGGTGTTGACCTTGTTGATGAGACCGTTGATCGCCTTTTTCAGTTGCTCCCATGCCATACGCTGATACTCCTTGGACGATTTGTCTGTGATTTGGGATTGGAGAGCCTTTAACCGTGCTGGGGGTATATAAGTTCCTCCGCTGCGCATGGCGAGCAGCTTTTCGTATTCCGCCTTGGGATCAAAAGCCGGTTTCGCAGGTTTGTCCTTCGCGGCAGCGGAACGCGCTTCGAGCTGTCGAATACGCTCCGCTGCGCGTTCCGGGTCGACATCGGGAAGACCAAAGTCATTGCGCATACGACGGGGCGGTGGAGAACGTCTGCGGCCATGGTCGCGTGGAGGAGAGGACGGCGAGTGGGAGGTACGCTTTCGTTTCGAGGAAGTAGCGGGTGGAGTAGGATCTCGTGATTGAGGTGAAGGAAGGCGAACGGCAGAATGAACGATGACTTGACCGCCGTCCATTTTGGCGAGAGATTATGAGAGACTGCCTTCTCGTTCGGTCTCTATCTGTCTCGATGCAAATATGGCGAGAATTTTCGGTCCGAGGTTTGTGATGCAGGGAAGACGGAGAGATAGTGGTGATGGTGATGTTGGTGACTGTAATGATGTCGCAGGATTTGGGTCTCGGAAAGTTGGTCGGGCAGAGGGCTTGGTGCTGAAAAGTGCGCTGTTCGGGGGAATGTCAGCGTACAACTGGGCACCAACAAGGACGGGCAGTCAAACGCGCAACGTCGCCTAAACACACAGCTGTTCTTAACGGATGGTTGCTTGCGTCGAGGAAGAAGATATCCCAAGCTAACAAATAACATCCCTCGACATTAATCATAATATCCCCCACATCCCCTTCCCACAATCGTCACGAACCTGTCCTCTTCACTTCTTCTCTTTACCCGATATCAGCTCCCGCATTCAAGATGGTACGTCTGCATTTTAAGATCGATTATAAAATTTGATAAATATTTATATGAACAATGCTAACGGAGTTCTTGTAATACAGTTCGACAAACTCGCTGGCCTAGCCATGCTCCTTGTCGCATCCGTCGTCTTTCTATACTACACCGTCTGGACTCTCCTGACCGTACGTTATATCTCACATCTCGCCTTTCAACCAAGTAGAGACGAGCTAACATATCTTGAATGGAATTTAGCCATTTATCGATGATGAGCACCCGATACAATCCCTCTTCCCACCACGTGTCTGGGCCATCAGAATACCAGTTATCCTTCTCCTAATCATCAGCGCCGTCGTTGGGAGCTTCTTGAGTACAGTTATGATCAATTCGGCAAAGAAGAAGAAGGCCAAGAAGGCAGCTGCAGCTGCAAAGAAGACCTCTTGAGTTGGGTGAAACAATTTTATTTTATTTTTCTCCCACCTCTTTACCAAGAAGCATCAAAGAAAAGGAATTGAAGATTCATACATGGGCATGGGAAAAAATACAATGAAAAAAATTTTAACCTGATGAGGGAGAAAAGAGAGAACAGGGGGCATGTGAGATGCGCTGGATGGCGGTATGTTGATGATTTGTAGATATCTAACTGGACAGAGTCGACGAGCTGTCGCAGTTTCGACGATATATACCACGGCATCTCACTGAGACATATTAATAGCTCTTACAAAGCGCCATTGACATATCCCGTGACTGACAAGCAATTGATGGATCTAAGGAGAGGGGAAAGTAAAAGCAGAAGGGGTTCCTTCCCTTGGTCGATCGGGCGACACAGGTCCACGATCCATTGAGCCGGGTCCTTTGTAACGAAAACTCAATTGAGCCTCAAATCGTGAATCCAAGCGTATATGAAATACAAGCGAGCGGTCAGGAGAGAGTAATAATAAGTGATCATCCAAACACCGTTGTGACGATTCTCGCATGGCATATGCGTTTGAGGCGTCTTAAATTACTATCCGCCAAATAGAGCTGGTCCAGCACAGAGCTGCATAAAATGATTGTTCGGGTTTGCTGGCACCCTGCGCAGCCAGTCAACCAGGCCTGTTCCAGCTGGCCAGCCAATTATTCCTTCTCCTTTTGCGATTCGATTCAGATGCCTCGTCCGTTTATTCATCCACCGTGAGTGCTTGTTGTGATTCCACGTCGCGCGACTAAAAAATAGAAAATAAAACAGAAAGAAAAAAGAAATGAATCGAAAGAAGAAGATTCAACATTTCAGACAGAACAATGCGGAATACCACTCTCGTATATAGCTCCTATCTCCTCCTCCTCCTCCTTGCTCTTTCCCCCCTCGATCATTCGATTCTTCCATTCATCCTTCAGGTTTATACACACCTTGAAGAGTTATAAGAGCATTAAGGAATTTTGCATTGAAATAGCGTGCAAGGGTCGCACAACATGCCGTCACCAACCACAGCAAACCCAACAACAGCGTCGCCATCCTCGTCTTCATCCTCTTCAACCGTGGTATCTTCGACGACACTCGCCGCCAGGTCAAAGCTGCACCATAGCCAGCGCCATAGCCGCCACCACCACCATCATCATCATGTCAAGCTCCAAGACGAAAATATATTGCCGCCGTCACCCTCTAGTTCACCGGACCCGTTCGACTTCGCGACAGACCGCTACAAGACCCAGCTTTCACCCCAGCCGAAGCGCTTCCCACTGAAAAACCTTCGAAGAAAGTCACCCCAAGGCAACCTTCACGATGCTGCCTCACACCCAAATATCCAAATACCCGTGCGCCAGCGAAGATACGACGGTCCCGAAGACCCTCAACCCGTCAACATTGCGGATCTTCAAGCAAAAATCTCCCTCCTCACCAAAAACATACAATCCGCTGGAGCTGCTTTGAAAAAGGCCGACGATGAGAAATCGGCATGGAAAACCCGAGCGACAACACTAGAGCACAGAAACAGAGCGATCGGGAAGGAAAACCGAGACCTGAAGGTTCGAAACGCAGAGCTGGAACATGAAATGACAGTAGCGAAAAAACCTACTGACAGCAATGATGGAGTGGAACCTAGAAGGAGGAGAAGGGAAAGCCCGTCTATCGCCAATGACAGCGAAGAGTCCAGAGCTGTCCGAGCCTTGATATCGCATCACTGGAATGCCCAGATGGAGCTAGCTACGGCAGCTGGAAAGGATACCGACTGGTGTGGCTGTGTAGCTTCAAAGACGCTCAGGTCGATCCTTAAAGACGGCAGCAACAAGACCTCACCGATGTTGCAGGCAAAGGGCTTTGAGGATGTCGCCAAAGGGAGCCCGAGTGGATCGAACAAGAAGCTGCAAGAACCTCTCAACGAGAAAATGTCCGAGTTAAACCTCCATACGGCACCGCAGCAACCAAAACCCCGCGCGGAGGTCCAGGATGATGGGCGCAAGAAGCGAAAGGAAGCTTTGAAGAGAAAGATAAAAGAAGTCCGGGGGTACGTCGAGGGACTGAGGAGAGAAAATGATGTGTTAGAGAGCCTTCTCACGAGTGATGAAGCTACCACGAGCGGGAAGTCCTCACGAAGAAACGATGAGACGAAATCCAGAAGATCCAAAAAGCATGATAAATAGATTTATAGAAATTCTTTCCCGATATGTATTGTGGATATAGACCTATCACCTTTTAATGATTAAATTAATGTCACAACATGACAATTATATTATACAGCCAGACAGCGTCTAGTTTGAAGGTTGATATTATCGATTGCGTGTGTTGTCGGACGTTGGATGTTTGAGAGCCTCATTGTTGACGGATGCTGCTTCACCCGCCGCCTGCCAGCCAGCCAAGTGTCCCAGCTCAACTAGCCCGAGCAACCTTCTTTTAATGACGAAACATAATACAATAAATGATACATAACCACCGACCATCTAATTAAATCGCCATCGCTCCAAAATATCACTCCCAAATCTTCTCGCTAGTTCACTAGTTTGTCATCATATCAAGATCATAGCTTCGGGCAGGATATACCAATCATCCACGTCGCTCAGTTCTCGCGAATCCACACAATATCAACATCAATGAACCTCTCTCAACATGGCCTCAATCGGTAGCCGTCTGGACAAGCGGCTTCTGCTCCGGGAGCTCGAGGGCTCCTATCTCGGACAAACCTCTTATCAAGGCATATACGGGAGCAAAACCTTTGTTAAGAATCTCGACATCGTCAATGAACTATACGCCCATTCTGGTTGCGTCAACGCCCTCAGGTACATGCTCTCACAACCCCATCACCCTCTGCGAATCCACAACCAGGCAGCTGACTTTGTTGCACAAAATAGTTGGTCACAATCTGGTAATTTACTTGCCTCCGGCAGTGATGATACACACGTGAATATTCACCAGCGGAGCAGCTCCGAATCTACTTTCAGTCACACACATTCCATCTCTACGGGTAAATTACTCATATGTGAACCAATATCTTAGCAGGGAAGCTTATACTAAACATATTTGTTAGGGCACACGCAAAACATATTTTCTGTCAAATTTATGCCGCATAGTGGAGACCGAACCCTGGTATCCTGCGCCGGCGACGGAGAAGTCAGAGTGTTCGATGTCAATTACAGTGCCGCCACCGTCGACACCACCAGCTCCACTTTTGCCCGTTCCGTCCCTCAAATCTCCAGGCTCTCCTATGGAGAAACGAACACACGAGTTTACCGCGCACACCGTGACAGAGTCAAACGAATTATCACCGAAAACTCACCTCACTCATTCTTAACATGCTCTGAAGACGGGGACGTCCGCCAGTTCGATACGAGATCTCCATCCGACGAAGCTCGCTCACGAACGGGAAGATTCGTACGTGACGACGACGATTACACTGACGGACCTCGACCTCTGATATCATACCGTAAATCGCCTCTCGATCTCAATACAATATCTGTCGCTACTTCGCAACCACACTACCTCGCCTTGGGAGGGAGTCATTTGTATTGCTTTCTCCACGACAGGCGCATGCTACGAGAGAGAGATAATGAGCCAGTGTGCGTCAAGAGGTTTGCACCGAGGGAGGATGAACCTTGGGCGGATCGAGGTTCTCGAGGTGGACATATTACAGCTTGCAAGATATCCGACTATTGTCCCAATGACCTCATTGTAAGCTGGTCCGCAGGAGGTATCGGTGGATTCGACATCCACCGATCGCCTGATGCTCTGGAACTCGAATCATCGGCCAGAAAGGAGTCTTCTGTCCTGCGCAATGTGGGCTTACGGGTACGAAAGGATCATACCAAAAGTAGGGTCTCCGGCTCCAGCAAATTGAAAAGGAAACGAAAGGCAGCGAGCAGAACATCTTCGATGGGATCTGTAGAGAGAGCATGGAGAGCATCTATGAGCCCTCGAAGGAGCCGGCCCTCCGATGAAGATGTCCAGATTGAAAATTTGGAGAAAACCGCCTTCAAAATTGCTTGCTCGTTCGTTGAAGCCCGAAGGATTCTCTACGGCATTAAGACACCAACACTCGAGACAGATCAAGTCCATTCGTATCCCGAGACCATTCTAGACCCGTTCACCAAATGTTTAGATATGGTTGATGAGTATATTGCAACAAATGACAGCAGTGAACCAATAGCTTCATCATCTTCGACACCACGCTCTTCGACTGCTCTATTGGAAACAAAAGTTCCTGCCAACGAGGACTCACTAAGGAGAAGACGCAAGGAGGCCAGGCGATACATTCAAGCCATGGGAACAATAACAAAAGTGCTCGTTTCACCACCGGAAGAAAGTCTCTCGAGCCGTACTATCCTCATGTTTGACAGCATCGATCGCACGGATTCTGGGGAGAGCGAGTGGGCTTACGATTATCTCGCTGTTCTCGTCGAATATCTAAAATACGGAGTAGCGGGCGTGGAACGATATTGGGACGTCAAAACTCACGACGATCTTGCTGAGAAGCTCAAAACTTTAATGGGCCCAGCTTCTGGAGATGAAGATGACCTAATTGACAGTATAGATCCTAGTTTTCCCGGTTTCTTGACGGAGAAGGCGGCTACTCGAAGCTTAATGTCCCATCTTTTAGCTCAGGAGCCCGGCTCAGGAACCGTCGCATGGGAAGCAAAACGTCGATGGGGCTGGGGTCACTCAAGGAGCATTTTAATGAAAGCCGGTGAGAGCATCGATTACGCATTCATGGAGTCTTCTTTCGGTGGCCTCTCGGATCAGCAACTAGACCTTGAAGACAGTATCGAACAAGTACTTGTGAATCCCGCTAACGCCTCAGGGCGTTCTATCAGACAATCTTTAATGGATGTTGTTCGAGAGGATGAAGCTGCAGAGGAGGAGGAAACTACAGATAGCGAGGAAGATGGAGAGAGCGATCGTCTGCTTGTGATGGACGAGGACGACATTGAAGAAGAAATTGAAATTGATGGCGGATCTCGAGACGGATCCCCGGGTTCTGAGGATGGTAATGAAAATGCTGCGCAGTCTGTAGAAGTCTCTGAAGCTGCAAGGACGACTGCAATCTTGGATTCGATCATGAACATGTCTAATACTATTGGCGGGGATGAAGACGCCGAACACTCTGATACTCGAATTCGAGATGTTGATAGCGGTAACAACGAAGACGACGATATGGAGGACGAAGATGAAGACGACGAAAACAGCGAAGACGAAGATGATGATGATGACGAGGAGATGGATGAGGATGTCGAAGAAACTGACGAATCCGAGGATGAAGAGGAGGAGGAGATGCAATTTGGTGTTAGTGCCGAAGATCCGGAGGAACGACGTCAACGTAGACTCCGACATACGATTCGCATCAAAGCTGCTACAAGAAACAATCGGAACAAGCTGCAGGCGCACGCTCCCATAGAGGAGAACACGCGGCTGTACAGAGGTCACTGCAATGTTCAAACTGTACTTACTTTTTTCTCCCGATCCAACGGTCCGGTGGACACGCTAATGACAAGTGCGATGCAGGTCAAAGACGTGAACTTTTACGGGCTACAAGACGAATACGTCGTCAGTGGTAGCGACTGCGGACACGTCTTCATCTGTAAGTTCCCCCCTCCTCGAATAATGAACGAACCAATCGGATTTTTGCGATATAATCACCTACATGCAACAAAAGGAGGCTAACCTTGGAATGAAAACTGTTGCAGGGGACAAGGAAACGACAGAACTCGTCCAGATCCTCCACGGGGATAGCTCTGTGGTCAACGTGGTGCAGGGCCATCCAACCGAACCTATGCTCGCAGTCTCGGGTATCGATGATACCATCAAGATATTTTCACCCGATCGCCAACTACAAGACCGCGCCCGACAGGGGATCGGCATGTACCACAACGAGCCGCTTTCCAGCCGGCAGAGAATTCATCAGAAGGATAAAATCATTGGCGACAATGAAATCGCCCGTCAGAATGGATTGAGTGATGCAGTGATCACGGTAAGCCTTAGAAGAGCTCTCCGGAACCGCATTGCTTTGAGTTTTGGGGAATGGGTGCACCTACTAGGCGCTGGAGATAGTGATTCCTCTGATTGAAGAGAAAGAGAAAAGATATTTCTTCTTCTAATCATCTAACTTGTTGTTTTGGATCTGTCTTGCGGGAATCGTCTTTTGTGTATTTTTCCTCCCCATATGTAGGCGCCAAAGATGGTTGGATGGATTATTCCGCTACTTTTAATCCTTTAGTTTTATTTCCTTGCATGGGGAGAATATATTGCTGATTCTTTGTTTTTCCCACACTGGGCTGGCGCCGGGTTCCTTGTATTTTTAGAGTTCTATGATTGCACAACTTGCGAGGAGTTTGCAACGACGTCAGGCGGCGGGAGGAGCGGGAGGTACCGTCGTTCACCTCGATCAGCTGGATAATTGTACGGTATGTTGAAAGATATATTTACGAAATGGGAGAATCAAGGACTGTTCGTCCGGTTTTTTTATTGTCTTGGACTGACGTTACACAACAGATAATGTGACCTCGTTTTGTCAATTGTCGTGGAGTTCTTGGGAGGAATATCTCCGGGGAAGCGATTTTGGAGATCAGACGAAATGTTTACTTGAGATATTGGTTATAATAACGATTGGAGTGTTTGGGGGAATGAGATAATTTATGTTTTTTCTATGCTAACGAGAGTCTAAAATTGGAGGGAGATTGCGGAGTAGTCAAAACCATAATGCAACTTATCGAGCCACATATGATTGCAATGAGTTTGTGAAATGAGACGAAATCTACAGGCCAGAAGATCAAAATCGACTACTATCCCAGTCTCCATGTTTGAGCATCTACGGTTTCCCAGATTTCGGTCATCGAGGCCAGGATTTCCCTGCGAACGAGACCGTATTTCTCGCAGTTTAGGACTTGGAAATCAATCCCCTGCATGAGTAGAACCCTTCCAAAAGTGCCTCAGAGCCATTGCCCGTGACAAAACTTCAGTACGAGCTGACAAAAAAGCCAAGAAAAAAGCGAAATTGATGGGGAGTCCTTTTTTTCGCGAGATAAGAGACGAATTGATTCTCGTTCTCCTTTTGAAACTCGGAGAACTGCAGCCGGGGTTTTCAACGAGTTGAAATCCAGCCAGCCAGGAGAGAACCTGGAAACTGCAAGAATTCCAAAAGTTCTCACCTACATACATTAAAACCCCAGACCAGCGACACTCGATCACGCTGGAGCATATAGGCGTACTCCGTGAAATTTTCACTTTTACCGCGCTAGGCGGAACTCACGGCATCGTTCGCTATATTAATTTGTTTGCGGCTTTTTTCTGGTTGGGTTAGAGAGGGATATAGACGTGCAGTGCAGTGCATGAGAAGGGGGTTTTTTATCTATCTGTACGACATTTATGCGTGCGCGGGTTGATTGAACAATTGATAATTGCATCGAATGGTCTAAGCTTGTTGTATCTTTGATTGAGCTTGTCGTGCGGAATCGGATATTCGTGATATTTCTTGCGTTCCTGGCGGTGGGGATTTTTGTGATTGTGCGACCAAACTTCCCTTCCCTTTTTGGCTGGTTTCCTCTTCTGAACTGCTCACGTTACAATGGCGTCCAGACCACAACGATGAGTGGAAATAAACACGCAAAAGATGATTCACATGAGAAAGAAAAAGTGGGAAAGGGAAAATGAAAAGACAAAAAATTGGGCAAGCGGCGACAGGCATCCCGATATCATGTTGTTTCGCCTCTCGGAACACGGTACATCTCAGATTTTGAATGCCTTTTCTTTTAAGGAAAAAGAGCGACTTTTACTCTGGCCCTTGCCGAAAATAAGCTGCCAATACGGAAGAAACGGCGCTGGGCCATGTCGTTATATCATGGGTTAGAGTCGAAGCGAGAGAAGCTGGCAAATTAGAACCCCGGTAGATAATTGTCTTGAATATGCATTATCTCGTCACCAAGCTGCTGCATTTTTTTAAGGTTGCAAGGCAAGGGCGAGACTGAGAAGAGACCTATTTGCCGGAATCGAATTGACTGCTCAAACGGCAGTCGTCTTTTTTTTTTTTTTTTCTCGTTTTGATATACGGGGTCTCATGAGAGTGGGAATCACTAATCTATAGCAGTTACTCTAGTAGTTTCCATCTTATCCACGAGCTCGAGGCTTCGAGTTTCAATTTGGTAATAGCACATGATGAATTGAGCTCGGGATTTTGGTATATATATCGCACCACTTTTTCATAGATTCGCCAGACCAAGCAAGCCACTGTCAATGCATCCTGTGAGGTTCGACTTCTACTTCGACACTTCTCTTGATTCGATCAATTTGATATCAAAAAATCTACCCTGGTTAGAAATCCCTTTTAAAATTTTTTTTTTTTCCCTGTTGAAGGCAATGTGGAGCCACGACAGCCCGTTTGAATCAACCAGCTGTGTTCATATCACCCCACTTTTAGATAGCTCCATCGGAAGTAGCTCCCCACTTTTGCTCCCACAATTCGTTTCCTTTTGTTTCCTTTCTTTTCTTTCCGTTCAATTGAACCGCCACGGTTAAGTCACGCTAGCTGGGAGGAAAGCTATTCATTGCATTGGGGGTTGTCGTAATTAAAATATTTGAAATTTCTGGGCGAAAGAGATTTGCAGATTGCAAATGCAACCTGGCTAGTCGTCTCGGATCGATTGAGAGAAAGCTAAAGATACCGCTGCTGCTGTTTCTAAAATCAGTCGAGCCCTGCGATAGACCTGCTTTCCTTCTTGGAGACTCCAGACCGGGTGTGGCTGCTATTATCAGCAGCGTCTCTCACCACTCCCAGTTGCGATTGCGCCTTGTGTAATATATTGTGATAGCTAAGAACGGCGGCATTTTCTTTTGCTCTGTCACATTTTCCACTTGTTGGAGAAATTTGGTGACCCTATTTGGCATGAATCACATTTCTCGAGCTGTAGCCGCTGTCTTTTTTTTTTTTTTCCTTTCCTTCCTTTCTACAGATTCTTATTCTTTTCGGTTTGCACAGGACCGGACCGTCTCCCTCGATAGTTAGTTAGCTAGCTAGCCAGCCAGCTCCAGCTCGAGCTCTACCTCTTCAGAGAATTTCCGTGCTTATCCGGCATTGGAAAGCGACGACTTATATCAGAACAGCTTAGCGGCTTTGAGACGAGAAGGAAGTTTCGTCTGATATAGGAACAAGTAATAGCGTAAACGAAACGGAGTCGGTACCTTTGACCTGGCGGGTTTTCTTTCTAGAAGCTACCAGCTGCAATTGAGAGCGCGACGAGTTCCGGTAGCTAGCCAACCAGAGAGGCAACCGGCTCGAGCCAGCTGTCAGAGAAGCGGTAGCGAGAGGGGAACACGAGATCGAGATCGAGATTTATATTTCTTTTATAATTCTTATTGTTCATTTTTATAAGACATTGGCGAATTACAGAAGAGTGAACTTCAGGTCGTGGGTCTCAGATATTATAATTTAGTATTCGACGAGGTTTTGTTGGAGTTCTCGAGGTTCGACCAACCAAAACAACACAAACCGCCGAGCTACCCCTCCAACTGACCGCAACGGACTCGCCCACGTTTTTTGGGGGCTTATCAACGTCACCCGCTAGCAAGCATCCTCCTCCTCCCTCCAGCTACTAATACTACTCACCTCTCATTCTCCTTCTTTCCTTCAATTCTTTTGCTACTTCTACTTCTACTTCTTCTCTCCCTCTCTTTCAATCCTCCCTACTCTCTCTTTTTCCTGACAATTGGCTCCCTCTCGAGCTCACCCCAACTGCACAATTGAATTGAACTTCAAGCTTTTCTAGCTACCCTTTCATCATCAAAAAAATACACAACCTTCCTTTTTCTGAAGCTGAAGAATCAAAAGAAGATCACACCCTCCAACATGGCTCAGGTCGTCAGCTATTCCTCCAAGGAAACCCTAGCATCGGGTCTTCTCTCATTCATCCTAGACTGCCAAAACCATGCCATGAACCGTCACGATAGATTCCAAGTCGCCGTCTCCGGTGGCTCTCTACCCTCCATACTCGCTTTGGCCGTACTCTCCGAAGAAGCTGAAGGGAAAATCCTCTGGGATAAATGGCAGATCTTTTTCGCTGACGAACGAGCCGTTGCCTTGGACCACGATGATTCAAATTACGGTCTGCTGAAGAAGGAGCTATTGGATAAACTACCTGAAGAAGCCCCCAAGCCAGAAGTCATCACCATTGACCCCGAGTACCTCGAAGATACGCAGGAGCTCGCAGATCAATATGAACACGCTCTTGTCAACTACTTTGCTCGCAAGGATAGCGTCAAAAAGCCAGCGTTTGACTTGCTCCTCCTCGGATGTGGCCCGGATGGTCATACTTGCAGTCTATTCCCCGGACACGATCTCCTTCGCGAAGTCGACCCTTGGGTAGCTCCAATCGAGGACTCGCCCAAGCCACCACCAAAAAGAATCACACTCACCTTGCCAGTGATCGCAGCCGCTATCAGAGCAGCATTCGTTGCTACCGGCTCCGGAAAGGCCGAAATAATGAAGACAATCTTCGAAGATCCGGATAAAGGCTTGCCATGCAGTCTTGTCAATGCAGCTCTGAATGAAAAAGTTACTTGGTTTGTCGACCATCCGGCCGTCGAGGGTGTTAATTATCCTCGAAGGGCATCCCTTTAATTTTCTATTTCATCTTATTTTCCGTTTATTTTGATTTAGTGGTCGTCATATATACTTTCCCTCTCATTTCAGCACGCTTTAGCGTATACTATTATTTTTGCTTCTTGTTTGTCATCTCGTTTTCTGTACGAGATGATGCATCTTCCTCCAATGGAGAGGTTTTTTTTTGAATCTCACTAGAGATGCACGTTGAGGTTCCTTTAGTTCGATCTTCTTATTCTCAGTTTTCTCTGTAAAGAGAGAACAGGTGCTAAGTGCGGATATCATCACATACGTTTTTCTTTGTAGTTAGGGTGCGGCAGTCTCGTCAGCATTTTCTTTATAGAAAAATAAGTTTTTTTTGAGTTTTTTTTTTAAGCCTACTCAGCTTCTTTTTTCTTCGTTACTTTCCTGACCGAAGTTTCGCTTTAAGGATTTTAAATAACTCTGTACGTGGACTTGAAGTCTCTTTCCGTTTCAGTTGTCTACTTATACTATTTTCTCTCTTTTTTACCCCTTTCGATTCAAGAAAATCACCTTCGCTCTAGGTCATATTATCATCTACATTTCTCTCAACTGAACCTTTCGAACTGTTATTTCTATTTGCCTTTGTCCGAGGAAGCGAGTTGCGATAGGCTTTAGTTTCGTGATAATTTTAAGGAGTGGAATAAAATTTCTAACCTATACTTGGGTAGCAAAGATAGCTACAAGGGATTATATGTAGTTCCAAGTCCGCGAATAGAAACAAAAGTGTAGGAATACTGAATGATATAACGATAGTCTCCATACATAGTAAATTCTTGCTCGAAAACATACGGACCTGATTTGCTATTTTTTCTTTTCTCTTTCTTAATGTTCTCACTCTGGCTAGAGCGGAGCTATATTCCGGGAGGAAGCAATGTAACGAGTAACAAAAAATTACAAGATCGAACGACGATTTTATACTAAACGCAGTATCTCTCAGCTACGCCTTATTCAACCTCATCAGCATTGTAAACTTCTGGGTCGGCGTATTGTACATGACAGTAATATAATCCACCTCCACATAGTCCATATTGTCTCGATGCTCCACCAAGAACCGCGTGATCCCCTTCGTCAACGGCGTGCCAAGTAACGCGCAAAACGAATTGAGCAACTTGGAATCGCTCTCCTTAGGAAACTTTGGGAGTCCGAGATAAGTCTTCGGAAGGCGATCGGTAACAGGAGAGCCCTTATCACCAGCACGAGGATCTAGTCCTGCCGCCTTGTACGCCTGCAAAATGACCTCAATCGTGTCCAGGTCTTCTATATTTACTATACTGATATAGTTGAGTCCCAGGCCTGGGTCTTCCAAATTATACGCCTTGGTGTACTCCAGCCAGACGGAGTAGACGACGTCAGACCAGTACATTTTCTGGTTGGATTCGTCCTCGTATTTCCGTACGGCTTCAATGATCAGC
Source organism: Dactylellina drechsleri (assembly GCA_036971345.1). Lineage (NCBI taxonomy): Eukaryota > Fungi > Ascomycota > Orbiliomycetes > Orbiliales > Orbiliaceae > Dactylellina > Dactylellina drechsleri. The sequence goes on from JAJTUB010000007.1 coordinate 1,058,724, forward strand.
ATATTGTCGCTGAGAGATGCGAAGTGACGGTACGGCGGTTGAAGCGCGCCGTTTACATTCTGTACCAAGACTTCGCTATAACTGCCCTCTAATTCGTATTTGCCGCTGAGAAAGTAGTATAGCTGTCGCAGGGCAGCAAATTTGCCATCTCCGTCGCTGATGTATTCTGATTCGATGTACCCGCGTTCGTAGAAGGTTCGAAGTGCACCTTCCCACTCATAATTGTTTTTGGGATCGATTTGCTTGAACACTTCATATATCTGCCCCCAGTTTTTATTATAGGCGTCCACGACAGCATTGTACAAATAGGCGCCTTTGTTTGCAGCTACCTGGAAGGCTTGAGAGAGCGAGGAATCTGGAGAGTCGGTTTTCAGTTTCGTTCCGCGGGTGAGCCAGTCTGGGTCTGCTTCTGTGTCTCGCGGGGTAGAGATGTCACCACCGTACAATTTAAAGTCGCTTTCTGAGGTTGAGAGCTTGGGCGGGCCATCTCTACGTTGGATATTATAGGAGTTTGTAGGGGAATTTGGAAGATTTGGGACTCTAGCTTGAGTTACTAGAATCTGGTTACTGACGGCTAGAAGGAAGTATACAATAAATGTGAGTCGGAATTCAGGGTACATGTTGAAGACCCTTTGGATTCATGTATCTAAATTTTGTCAATCGTTTTCGAGTACTTTCATTAATTTGTGAAATATTGTGAATACCTAGGGTCTCTGGCTATGCTTGACGTTTATATAAATACTTACTTAATGCATTTGCAGCTTAGTTTGAGTAATTGCTTAAATATAGCCGCCCTTGGTGTCGATCTTACGATATTTTATCTATTCAATTATATTTCGAAATTTAGAGTCATGATAATGCTCACGACATAATACCATAAATGAACTCCCATTGAAGGATAAATCGACTGCTAGCTCCATGGCAAAGCATTCGAAGTAAATTTATTACCACAGTCTAAAATGGAGCAGACCACCTCAAAGTACTTCGCATTACTTCGATAACATTTACTGCTACTAGTATATCACACAATAAGCATATGAACGAGGTATACTCTAGCCAATTAATTTAATGTTTATATCTGTGCCAGAAGTAACGGCAATTTAAGGCGTGGCAGTGTGTGTGTTGCAACGTGTTGTAATCGGCACGGCCATCTTCAGCCTGTCAACGCGCAAAGCTTCATTCAGTGTGTCAAGCGAGTTCGAGTCGCCATCATATCATCACCAGAGCCCACCAATCGACAAACCCACCCGACCAACCAACCAACGGGAACCGAATCAGCCTGCATCATTCGATATAGTTGCTGCTCAGCGCAGTCTGCTCTGGCGATGCGCAGTCGAGGATGAGCACTTTTATAGCACAAGCAACATAATAACAGCAGCTAGGGAGAGAAACCTTAGCAAAGCATCTATTGCGTCCGCCTTCATACATACAACCTTCAGCTCGTGACACATTCCGCTCCAACATATCACATATCCATAACCCCCAAAAAGGGCCATGGCACGGAGGATAGTCCGTACCGCCGGCCAGTTGGCCATCCTCTCCCTTCTCGCCTTCATCCTCGTCGCTCTCCTCGACAGCCGATACAGAGTCCTCCCCAATTCGATACACAACAGACTGCCCCAGCATCATGACCAACAAATTATAACCGACATTGAGATAGCATCGTGTCTCAAACTGCTCAGCGGGTGTAAGAAAGAGGCACCGTGGTATAGAATCGAGAAGGACTTGTACCTCGAGGAACACTGGATCCATCATGCTTTCGTCCATGTTGTTCGCAAACACGAGAAGGAGCTGTTGGACGGCGAGCCGGTCGTGTTGGATATCAAGATTTCTAGAACACAGCCAGAATCCGAAAAAGAGGGCGAAGAGTGGGAGAGGAAAGGCGCTGGGATGTGGGTTCTGAAGGGGAAGCTCAGGCATAATGTTGTCACGGCTGTGGATGTACTTTTCGGCCCTGATGCTGAGGATCCTAGGCTCGATTGGAAGCTTAAAGAAAATCCTTTGAGGATCGGTAAAGAGGCAAGATTGAGCGTGAGGATCGGTACCCCTGATAGCGCGTCGGAGACTCACAAGAAGCCAAAATTACGGATCGGGAAGACTGGAAAATTCAAGATTATCCAGATAGCAGGTACGGTCTTTGGTTAACTAAACAGGGTGTGTGAAATTTGTATTCGAAGCTGACAGTATGCTCCCCTTGTAGATCTTCATCTCTCAACTGGTGTTGGTGAATGCCGGGACGAGTGGCCTGTCATTAAGGACACGAAATGTGAAGCCGATCCGAGAACATTAGACTTCGTTAGTAAGATATTGGATGATGAGAAGCCCGATCTCGCCGTCCTCACTGGCGACCAAGTCAACGGCGAAACATCCCCGGATTCTCAAACCGTAAGCGGAATATGACCATTAGTTTCTTGCCATCATTTCCACTAACCAATGCATATCTAGCCTCTGTTCAAAATGGCCGACATGCTGATAAAACGAGGGATTCCTTATGCTACCATTTATGGAAACCATGATGACGAGGGTAGTCTCAAGCGCCAGGAACTTATGTCGTTGACCGAGACCCTGCCATTATCGCTCTCTGAACCAGGCCCGGAAACTGTGCCGGGTGTAGGCAACTACGTTCTTCAGATTATGTCTCATAAAGCTGCTAACCACCCAGCCGCTACCCTTTACTTCCTGGATACCCACTCTTACTCACCTGATGAAAAGAAATACCCAGGTTATAATTGGATAAAGCCTGAGCAAATTGCATGGTTCCAGGAAGAACACGAACATTTGAAGAGCAGCATCAAGGAATACTCTGGTATCCACCTACAAATGGCATTTATACACATCCCTCTACCCGAGTACTTGCATAGGAATATGATAGTTGGAGAGTGGAGGGAGGGCGTGACTGCGCCTAGATACAACACGAACTTTAGCAAGGCCCTGATCGATGCTGGCGTTGGTGTTGTAACCTGCGGTCACGATCATGCGAACGACTACTGCTCTTTGGAGAAGCAGGATGGACAACCTCAGCTGTGGATGTGTTATGGCGGCGGAGCAGGATTTGGAGGGTAAGAAAAATACTCGCTAACTTTCCTTTATTGATCCTTTCATTGAAACTAACGCTTTGGTTATTAGATATGGTGGTTATAATCATTACGTTCGTCGGGTACGACTATTTGAGATTGATGCGCCAGCTGGAAGAATATCTACCTGGAAACGGAGAGAAAGCGACGATACCGGTAAATTAGATGAACAGGTGATCGTTGATGGTGGAAACGTTAAAGAAACATAAGCATACATGCATCGTATTTTGTTTTGATTACTATGATTTTGCTTCTTTCGCAATCGAGCATCCGTAGATGATAATAATGTTTTTTCTCTCATCATTTTCTTTTACCGTCTTTTTTCACTCTTTATTTTTTTGGATGCTGCAAGGTTGGGCTTATGGCGTTTATATCTTGGATTACGAATATTATATTTGCTGAGCAGAATAATCCCCCCCAGCCAGGATGAAATCATCCAATCGGGTGGTATGATTTTTGAATCACATTTTGTACATAGGCATGCATTTTATTGAAAATAAATAAATAGCGATACCTTGTTTGGTCATCTCGGAAAGTTCCGAGTGAAAGGGAAAAATGGCGAGCTTGAAAAAAAAAAAATCTCAAATTACGATCCTTGAGGGTTGAGCTGAACCTTCGCATCTCGATAATCTTATTTCTGCAAGTACAATTCATTTTGCACAGTTGCCCACCAAAAGTAATGCGCTATTTGCAGACCGTGCTCCCCGCAAATGGTTTGTTTTTTCAACAGTTCTTCAAGACTTCACTGTGATTTGAAGATTTTCATTTTGAAAAAAAGCACAAGGATGTAAACTTGTGAAATTTGTTTTTCGAAGCTACAATAAAAAGAATGGTGAAGCGGGGAAGTTTTGCTTGAAGTATTTACCATACAAAGAGTGCACGGTCAGCAGATAGCGCATTATTTTTGGTGGGCAACTGTACAAAATGAATTCATGAGGTGAGCTTTTACGTCTCACAAATGTCTAAATAAGCTTCACTCGAGAAACCTCTTTCTACACGTGGGGAGGGATGGATTAATTAATCAATCTGACCGATAGAGGTAAATCACGTCAAAGCGTCGCCACTCAAAATCCCGTCGATCTAATAAACCAAAGCTCTTTCGCGAGATGTTTAGTGATTGATGATCGCACGCTACATGTGTGAATAACGTGGGGTTTAAGCTGGGATGGGATTATCTTTCTCCTGATTTGTGTTTTGCGACTCCAACTCTTCTTTGATCGCTCGTTGCACAATGAGTAGAGCTCACGGGGTAGATTCATGGGATTGAGAAATCTAAAATATAGTACAAACGATATTGAATTTCTCGTACCTGTATCTTGCGAGGCTAGGTTAGTTATCTTGTTGAGGCGCCTGGGAGGTTGCAATATATTTATTACTCAGCGGCTTCCGCCATGACCAAGCATGCCTCCCCGTCTTGACGGCGGCGAGGGGGGACGCGGCCCTCCAACTTGGATTTGACAGGATGTCAAAATCTGTTTGCTTTTCGGAGCAGGAAAATAAATCAGCAAATTTCAAAGAGGAAGGGAAGTGGAGAGGGTGGAGCGCGAGAGCTTGTTTGATACGTGAGTGGTTCGTCCCAAGTATCGCAAATGGCAAACTTCGAGGTTTTTTTTCCTTTTCGGTTTGTGTGACGGCGAAAAGGGGCATCGAACTTCAAAACCAACACAGATCGGCGGCGCTCATCCTTCTCACCGGCCTCGTTTCGATGGCGCGCTACAGTACTCTAAAATATTAGTTGCAAGCTGCAAAGTGGCTCTTGGTCTCGGCCTCTGTGGCAACATCAAAGCGTCAACCCTCGCCGCGGTGGCTGGAGGATATATTTTATAATAAATTGCGGAGAGTCTTTTATAAACTACGCGGAGAAATACGGAAAGCCGAGCGGCCAACCGGGTTTTCAATGTTGACATGTTTTTAACGGCTCTTTGCATCCAATATTTCGTTCTGAGGAAATCTTTGGCTAATTAATTTCATTTATATCACGGCAAAAACAAACGAAAGAGAGCCTCGTTTGCAAGGTCAGGCCTGGGTAAGTTGGAGATATCGATAGCCATTTTAGGTGATATTATCGAAGCCCTGCAAGGTTTTTCGTGGTGTGCGAAGGGACGAAAAAAGCGAGGAGCCTGCTTGTCTCCTTTTCCTGTTCCCTTCCCCCTTCGGCTTTTCGACTTATAGCCGTGCGCTGATCGATCGGCAGACCGAGATTTCGGGGGGTGCCCAGGCTCTTGGTGATCAAGGATCAGAATAGCCTTTCTGACCTTAATTATATTTTAAATTTCCCTATGAGCCATATTCTCTACCCGTTGAGAGGGTGCATCCTTTGAAAGGTATCTATTTCATATTGCATCATTACAGTGCTACTCAATTACATAGTCGTTACCACTGCTGTTGCGGCTAAAAGGACGTATCGTTCAATTGATGATGATCCTTTCTTTACTAAAATATATACAAGCGAGCGAGCGAAGTTCAGATGCATGATAAAATTAAAGTGAGTTGATTGATAAAGAGGATTAAAGGTAAATAAAAAAAATATCTTCTTTACATTAATGACGAAAAGTTGTAATTGGCTTTCGCTCCAACTGGAAGAAAGGAAAGCCATTCGAAATATATTCCCAAAATGATACCCTTTAAACAAAAATTTTGAACCTGAACACCTGGCGGAGCAACTGAATTCGGACCCATGATAAGATGTATCAAGTATATACCGAGAAGCACGGACATGGACACATTACAATTGGATATAGTGATATACCAATGGAGAGAAAAAGAAAATCCCAATTTCAAACAACGCCTTTTGTGTAATATTATTAATTTATTAGAATCTTACATTTGTCCTTATAAGAATGCCATTGATAATATTGCGATGAGTGAAATTGTTGATATCCATGTCCGTGAACTTAACGATACCGCTGAGCCTAGTTGTGCCCCTGCCACCGTCGTGTTTACAAATGAAGGTCCGCAACCAAGGTTAATCAGGTTCGCCGCTGCGCCGTATGTTGATGAGATCGGTAATGAGGTATTCGCCGCAGCGGCAGAATATATCCTCATTGTCTTTTGCAGACAAGTCGAACATGTCAGCTCTGCACCCCCGGGGATTGGGATCCCCAATGGAAGAAGGTAAATATATGAGTCGGATGGGTTGGTGCTGTTGGTGACTGCATCTGCGTAGCAGAAACCGGTCTCAGATCTTTGGCAACCGGCAGCGAAGACGACCGGGTAGGAGATGAATGATGCGTAGGCTTGAACGACGACCGGATTGCGTGCCTTGAAGTCCGCACCGCATGCACTTACGTCCAACAACTGCTTTCCGAGATCATTCATGACGGCATCGCAAACCGTCGTGTCCACGCTGCAAGACGCAGAGAGGGCTTGAGTCACCGGTACGATACCATGTTTAGTGATATCGAACCATGTTTGAGAGTTCTGCAGATTTGCCGGTTAGCTTAAAGCGAACAATTGAATCTGCATCAAGTTAATTGTGCTTACCTGAATGAAGAAGGAAAGTGGCAAGCAATTTATAAAAGTGGCGTTGTTCAGAAAGCTTTGGAAAAATGGCTGACACCCCGTCGAGGTAAAGTTGTTCATCGCGATGCTGGTATCAAATGCGCGGGGCAATGGTGCTACGTAGTCGTCACTGGAAGCGGTCGCAGTTGGTGCCACAGATGTGCTTGAGCTATGTACTGTCGACGGTGAATACGCTACTTTTCTTCTGACTAGTGCTGGGTCTAATGTAGTGGTTGGCGGCGCTGATTCACCATCTATTCTCAACGAAGCCTCTTCGTTGAATGGACTTTGGCTGGGAGCGGCGTGCGAAAATGTGATTAGGAATATTAAGAATATTGTAAAATGTGAAATGAAAGAACGGGTCGAGAATAAATTTGTAAGTGAGTGTCTGTCCATGTTGGCCAGTTGTAGGTTGTAATTTCTATAAATGAGTGTGGGATTCCAACGGAATCAAAATGTGGGTGGGAGAAAATGTCGAAGAGGATTTGGAAGTCGTTAGTAGTGCATGACAGCAACTTCAGAAAAAAAACCCAACTAGAATGGAACACAACGTCGTAAGAGCAAAGTACAATGCCGAATCCTTAAAGGTTGATATGTCGTGACAAGCTTTTTCGGGGAAGAGTAAACAGGCTTCCCGTTGGTATCGAGGCTGACTGGTTGAATGTAAAATAAAGTTGTCGAAGTCGTACAGCAAAGTACCCCTCCTTGAGAAAATTGATGATGAATTCGTAAACTATCACTTCAAATTTCTAGATTCCTACTTCCACCAAGATATCGTCGGTCGCCAGCCTTGTCGGATTGTGTACTGTTGCACGCAAAATTTCGTTCCGTAACGCAATGGTTCTGCTTTCAGCCTCTCGTTTGAATAAAGAGGTTTTCAAGGAGAAGTAAAATTTTGATCGCGAAGGAAAGAGACTGGAGAACGAAAAAAGAAAATGAAGTCGAGATCGGTCCCGTCACAATGGCGACTAAACGGGTTCTCTTCGTTGATGATCCCTCACATGGTGTAGCCAAAGGGAAAGATAGAAATCCCCAGCGGCGGGATCGCCACCTTTAAAGAGACATGGGCTTTTTGCTCTCCGCAAACTGGGTGGACACAGATGGGTCGTGCTGTGAGAACGGAAAAGCAAAATAGTGGGTTTGTCCCGCTGTCGAAACGCCCAACCCCATTGGCGCGGCAGGACAGACCGTAAAAGGGGCGAGGAACCTTGATAGTGGATATTAACGCCTAGCCATATTTTGGGGACCAGGGGGCTCAGAGAGACCCGCCAAGGAACCCTCGACGTTCGAGGTTGCAGGGTTCCCGAAGAGGAACTTGGACGGGGACGTGCAATCAGAGCTGTCCCTTCTCTGCATCTGCGCGAAAATAACCATTTCGAGGTTAGATAGCTGGTCCCAAGCCTAATTTCCAATGAACGTGGGGTTTACCATCGGTCAACTGAGCGTGAGAAACAGATTGGTGACCTCGAGCGTCGCACTCACGCTACCCTCAATCTTAAAATGGGTCTCCCACAAGCCAAAAATTGGCATTCGATGCGGCTTAGACTATAATTGGCTCGCTCTTGAAATTGGGTCCTTCAAAGATATTTCGGATCACGTATTCGTTGAACACAAGAATATTCGCAAGCGTAAAAAAAAAAAAAAATACTGTGCGACCATTTCGTGCATGTCCGTAAGGAAGCTTTCGCTAAGTAATTTCCTCATGCATACGAGCATGGTGACAACTCTACACAATTGTGAGATCTTACTGAACCGAAGACCTTGTGTCCCCGTTTGTGAACACTTCCCGTTTTTCTGCAAGTGAACACTTCGGCGCTTCCAGAAATATAATTAGTCTGAGTGAGTACAGAAAAGAAAAATATTTCCTGTGCGCGACTCGGCATGGAATCAATGAGAGAGAAAGGAAGGTTCTGTGGAGATCGGGAGCAATAATCTGAACGACGAGAGCAAACCCACATGCGCATATCTCCCATATCTCGCACTCGAACGGAAGCAATCGTGGAAGCTAGTCCAAGGAAACGAAATGCCATCAAGTGCGCCGTTTGTAGCCACCCCCTTTCCGGCAAAGAGCGACTTGAGAGAATGAGGCTCTCAAGAACGGAAATAGCCCCAATCTCGCAAATCCCGCTTCTCTGCAAGCCATTCCATTATCTGTCGCACAAGGTCCTCTACGCAGGAACACACTCGATCGATTGAACGATTGAGCGCTCAAGTTCACGTCGATGATGCGTTCTTCCCCTGGTTGCTAGCACCCATCGACCAACAATTAGTTGGCTAGGGTGCTTTGGTGGGATCACCCTTGTTCCGGCCTTTCTCTTGCGTCTGCATCGCTGGTTTGACGGAAAGTACCACTCCATGCTGGTCGCTGTTCGCTGCCGTACCTGCATCGTCCATGTGCGCTATCTTGAACAATCGTCTCAATCGGACGAGGCCAAAGTATCGATAGCCCAAGAATACAAGCCAGAGCACCGGCAAGGCTGCTCATGTTCACTAAGTTCCTCAGCTGATGTCTCGGTGCGCAATTTCCAAGACTCTAATTTCCACTGCAGCACAAAAGCTCTTCCCTACCCGGACGTTAGCAGATGCAACCCTAAAGGTGGGAAGCACCGGAATCCCGAGCGCGAAGGAAGGAAAAAATATATAAAATTTTAGATTAAATGACACACTTTTCAGCTGAGCTGTCAAAGACAGCATCGTGGGAAGAGGCTTTCTTGTTTTTGCCCATGTTTTCCCGCTCTGATGGTGTCTGTCTTGGCGGGGAATCGGAAATTAAACTCGAAGCTGCTGAGTTCTTCGTTCGTGAGATATCCTCATCCCATGCTGCAAACAAGCCAGCTACCAGCCTACAAGTGATTGGTGACGAAGCCGAACTCAAAAAGGCGGGCATTGCAAGGCTGGGATTTGCTCTTTCCGCAATGAATAAATTGTGATATCGCCAAAAGTTGGCTTATCGAATGGATCGAAATTGAAATTAAAAGCAAAGTCAGCAGTGATCGAAAAATATTTCGTTCATCGGACGCGCGCAAGCACCAAAAAAAAGCCGGCCTGTCTAGATGCCTATTCCGTCCTGTTCTCGGCCCGCCTAGGCTCGCGTAAAGGTTGTTAATATCAAGAATAAGAAAACCCTCTCACGAACGTCTGAAGCTCTTTTGACGGCGTACGCGTACTTACAATCATGAACACCTTCCTCTTCGCAAGGACAATTCCTATTGTTCAGATGCCGCACTCATGTCTTCAACCATGGCTTCGGCCTGATTACTAACTTTAACCTTTCGATCAAAGCGGCGCATCGTGTAAATTAAACAGATGCTATTTTCGCGATGGCGTTGAAACATTTCACGCTCACCGAATTTGTCTCTCGCCTTTGGTCGGTTCAACATTCATACTTTGTCATACTATCACATCCTTTCTAAATTTTAAAATGAATACGAGAGCCGGTGGCGGTCTCCCCCTCTCACCCGTAAACTTTATTTTCATCACCTTCGAAGCTCACCAGCCTTGTTATCTTCCTTCTGACTGGCGGGGTTCCAAACCCATTGAGTTTTGAAGATATCGAAACGGGCAAGGGCTGAATGTATCAAAATCAGGTCACCAGAACGGTCTGTCCATACCAATTTCGATAAAATGTAAAAAGCTCCAAAAATATATTTATTGCTCCCTCGCGTGCATGTTTTGTTTTGTATTTTTTATCGGTGGTGGGAAGATGCTCAGTTGAATTGAAAGCCTATCCGCTAATCTTTAGTTCTAAGCCCCATCGTCTGGAATAATAGTATTGTAGTCCTAGATCCTTGGATTCTCGGGTCGTCTGGTGATGATCTAGAAGATGCCTAATATGCTTGTATAAAATATCATGTGATCACATGAAACAGATAATTTTGGGCTTCGAAAATGCTTCACAATACATGAAAGGATGGTTCTATATCGATATCTTGCATTCGAGCTGGAAATAACGTCTCATCGAATCCAAGTAAAAATGCTATAGGAAAAACAAAGCCCTCAAGACACGCTAATACAAACTGCTAAAGAAACAAGAATAACTCCAAAAAAACGAAACAACCTAACAGAAAGACCTAGAAACACCCCAACATACCTAGCTTTTCCAAAAACAATCAAACATCAATAGACTCCGAAAATAGATGCTAAAGTATGCATACGCATGGTCTCATAAAAATCTTCTCTGCTTAAAAAAATTACTTCAAGTAAACGGGAATCCCGTAAACTACTGGCGCAGCACCATTTAAGTATCGCATCTTGCATGCGCCCCTGCTAGTTGCCGCAGCCAGGCATAATGATGATGTTCCGTGAACGATTTTTTCAACCGCCAATGCTTCGTCGTGCTTGACCTTGAGTTTGCCTTTCCCCTTGTGCGCCTTCTTTTCCCTTTCCTCTCTGAATAGTCCCCAAGACTCAAACACCTTTGAGGAGTATTTGTCGATATCCTTATCGGTAACATCCCACAAAGTGACAACCACCGCTGGAGACCCGCCTTGTATATAGTTCAAAGGCATACCGTATGGTTCAAATTCACCAGCATCAACAAGTTTGCCACTACTACAACCCATCAACAAGCTGACAGCACATTTGTTAAGTTTCTTGACCGTTCGGGCTCTTATGTATTGTGCACCACTGCCGTGTCCGAAATAGAGAAATAGTTCCTTCTCGTCAAGATACCTCGTGAATTCTTTCTCCGAAGGGATGTTTCCAACAAGGCCTTCCCAGCCAGTCATAGCCTTCAACTCATCTTCATATGTTTTCTGTGTGCTCGTTAAATCGAGAGCTGGGTTCAGGATGTATCCCGTGTTGGATCGATTGATGTAGATACCAGGATTGTTCTCGTAGGTGAATGTTTGCATCTGAAGCCGTTCTCGCAGTGTTGCTAGCGAGGGAAGCCGCGAGACAGAGCGACCGTTCAGGCAAGGAAGAGACTCCCATGGTAGCATATGCAATGATTTGTCGAGGATGAGTACCGTGTGATTGGTAGTAGTTGCATCTTCATATTCCTGGACCGCTGTATGGTAGCTTCCTAGCGCATCTGTAATATGCACGACCATTTCATCCAAATCAATCTCATCGGCTGCGTTCTTCTCTCCATGGAATTGTAGAATATCGATTACAAGATAGATTATATCTTGAATAGAATCTTCGAGGTCTACATCTTCTTCCGTCGGATCACCGATGCCGAGAAACAGTTCCACGACCTTTTCGTCCAGCGTTACAATTTTGGTGGCCTTCTTCCTTCCAGAATTTCTTGATGGTAGATGTTGATTCAAAATTTTGACGAAAGTGGCGTTGAACCTCGCAATCAGCTCTGGGTGTCTCTTATAGCCACCGAATATCCCTTTGTAACCCCGCAACCAGTTGTTCTCGATATTGAATAGGAGATCCCGAAGCTCATTGTCAAGGGTTTCTCTTTCAGCCCACCATACCGCCCGGACATCCTTGGTCGTCATATCTTTTGCGGAGTGAGTGCTGACATTAGCACGCTTGATTATATCTTGGAAAGTTGTGAGACCTTTTTCAAAGCCAAACTGTTCTTCATCTATGGCCATTTCTTCGCTCGTTATGAGGGGCACTCTAACCATGAATGGCATTTTGCCTGCTTCGTATCGTGTGAAAAACAGCTCCTTGCGAGATTCGCCTAGCGAAATAGACACTGCAGCCCACGAGGGCGGTATGATGTCGACGTAGTTTTTTTGAAAGTTAAGGATCGAGGATGTGTCGACCTCGGATTGGGCCTGGGGAAGGCTCGGCCATCTGAGATCGTCTGACTCATGAGATTCCATCTTTTCCTCTTCAATAACGCTTTTCTCTCTTATCAAGGATATGCTTCTGTAAAGCTCTAAAGAGTTGATGGCTGGAATAGTTTTGGCCATTTCTGCATCAGAAGTTATCGCTGCAAGCAGGCAGATGACCTCCCCTAGCATCGTAGAGAGCAGATTAAGGGTTGTCGTTGGACAAACGCTTGCGGCGAGTGCTTGAACCGCCAGCATATTGTCTCTCGCATCATGAAGGAGAAGCACTGCACGACTTGGGGTTGCAGCTTCTTCGTCCTTGGTTTCCTTGACAACAGCAGGTGCTTTTTTGGGAGTTCTCTTTCCGGGTTTTGTTGGCGCAGCTTCAATGGTTTTTACGGAAGTCACACTCGGAATAACAATTGCGGTTTCTTGCAGGATATGGAATTCGTCATCTTCTTCAATTGCAGCTAGAGCTTGCAACAAGGATGACCTTGCGACAGCTAGCCTTTGAGCGACAACTTCTCGAGAGCCAAGAGACGAGTTTGCGGTTTCATTGAGAAGAGATTGTGCAAGGTCCCATTTTTGTTGTATAGCAAGATTGATAGCTTTCAAGCGTAGAACGTCGCCGCGAAGCTTGTCCAAACCTGCGCATTGATTCGTGGACGATGCCGCTGCTGCTTGTTGTCCCTTAGAGACCGTTACTTTCGCCGCCGTTTTCGAATTTGCTTTTGAGGCTGCCTTTGGAATTGGTTTTGCTTTTGTGCTGGCTGCTGACTTGGGTGCTCTTCCTCTTGGTTTATTCTCCACCTCGGCAATTTGTAAATTTGCAATCCTATAGTTTACGTTAGCAATGTTAAAGAACCACAACCGCTCGTCTCTTCATACTTCTCGGTAATATCCCCAAAAACCTTATCATCCAATTTGGAAACGTGCCCGTTCATCAGGGTATCCAAGGTCTTTTCAGCGTTATTATACGCATCGAGCTCCCTGGCCCACGACTTGTTCTTTCGGTACATTATACCTAAGGTGCAGTCAAATGAAACGAGTTCCTTGCCCTTTTCAAGAAGTTGCTCCTTCAGCACGGTTGCTTGCTGAAGTTTCTCCTCACCCTCCTCGAGCATCCCTAGTCGAATATGCAAATCTCCAACAATCGATAATATATGGAATAACAGTGACTTGGAGTCAACGGATTCCGCAACGTGTTGAGCTTCTTGAATGTAGTATAATGCTTCGCGCTGCATGCCCTGGTGGAGATATAAAGTTGCGATATGTACTAGGATATCATAGATGGAGCGTACGATTGGCCAGAGAAATGGACCACTGAGAGCTGCTACCGTCGTGCTGTATGTGAGAATACCAGAGTCGGCATTGTTTTGGCTCTTATGTTTCGCCAATGCTTCGAGACCGGCCCAGGCTCTCTGTATCAGCCTCAGACTACGTTTTGCAAATGCGATAGAGCTGTTGATACCACCTTTGTCTAGCGCAAGCAACGATGATACGTAGCAAGCCCTAGACACAAGGCGGTTAAGCTCAACTCGCTTTTGCATCTTTGCCCCAGAGACGGCAGCAGCGAAAACAGTCGGATCGCTGTTCACAATTTCCTGTGTCGCATTGAGGTAGCTTGCTCCTTTGTTAAGATTGCCTTCACCTATCGAGATCAGATACTCAGTGTAGGCCAGGTTCCATTCCAATTTCGTCGCAGTTGAAACACTTTCTTTTTTCATCCACTGGCCTGCTTTAGAAAGTGTAGAACCAGATTTTCCTGAGAATCCTAGGCGTAAATATTGGATACCGAGAGATATCTTACACCTCACCATAACTAAGTAAAACTTTATTAGTTGAAATTTGGATATATTGGATTTGGGATATGCATACCATCAATGGAATATTCAAGAATCTTGTATAGTTTGGCTAAAAGTTCCAAAGCTTGCTTCCTAGCCATCGAGTATCCTTTCATATCCAAGAAATCAACAAGGAGTTTGAGCTTTTCCACCATGAAGTCGCCGTTGGCAGAACAATCCTGGAGTTGCTGATGAGAAGAGCATATCTCCAAAAGGTCTTCCCAGCACTTTAGTCCATCGACTAAGTAGTCAACTTTTTGATCATGATCGGAAAGGCAAGCTAGGGCGATAGATAAGGACAATATTCCACATTGATAAAACATCCTGGCATTAAGAGGGCTATCCTTCGCAGCTGATTTTGTTTGTGAAAATATTTCGTCCCGAAGAGCTGTCGCCAGTTGAAGAGCGCGTCCTATTTCATTTCCTGGGAGCTCCGGCAGCATGGAAATCATTATCATAGCAGCCCTGTGAGAGAGGCGGGTTAGTTGTCTTATATACCTACGAATAAGGGGTGTATCATTTAGCGCTTACCTTGATCGGGCCTCGATGGTAACTTCTACGCCTGAGAGTAGCTGGCAAAGGGAAGGAAAAGCCAATTGAACACCCTTCTGCCCCTCAGATGTAAGCGATGCTTGAATTTGAAATAGCGTAACCAAGTGTCTTTTATCGCTGTCGAAACTTTCATTATCCCAAAACTTCAACCTCCCATCTAACTCGACACAACATTTGACATATTGGCCCAAAGTCTTCGCGATTGCCCGTTCTTCGTCATTGTGAAGGTCGTCAATTTGTCCATCCGCAAAATGATTTGTGATGTTGTCGAAGTCGCCAACCGAAAGATGGATCTCCAGAGCTGCCTCGAAGCTTTCCACTGCTCTCTTTATATCACCCATTCCCAGATACATGGCCCCGAGCCGCTCATGCTTTGCTGCTAGGTTTCCCGTCATCATTTCATCCAAAGAACGACTTTCGAGACACGAAATCGACCGCTTAAAGGCTTGAATTGATTTCTCTGTTTCGTTTTCCTTTCGAAGTGTAATAGAGTGCTGTTGGTAAAAGACCGAAACCTTTTCAAATATGTTCTGCCGCGATTCGGTGGGCATAGCCTCTTCATCTTCGACAGCGTCCTCGAGAAGCTCGGCCAGTGCTAATATTTCTTGCAGTCGTTGATCCTCTAGCTCCCACCAGGCGTCGATATCATCACCACGCGAATATTTTCTAGACGCCACCAAAAAATGGTCAACTGAAGTAATTATCATTTTTCGTTCTTTCGAGACGCTCCTAAGATCGAGAATACCGGCGATAGCACATCTTCGGGAAAAGCTAATGGCCGCAAAGCAAATCTCGACGCATATCCTCCCAATGTCTCCAGAAATATTACCCCCAATGCTGATAACGTTGGCAGAAGCTCGACGAAGTTGCATGATATCAAGAAACAAGCTGAGCAGCTTTTCCTTGCTCCCTGATAGTGGATGATTGATAATACCGAGCGCCCTTCGCACATCCTCTGTGGCGTCTATTTGTGCATTGTTTGCAGATAGCATTTTCAATCTACTCGTGGCTACACGTATCCGAGCGGAGCTGACGAGGCCTTGATGTTGTTTTGAGTTTAAACGCTGCTCGATGTTTTGTAGATACTTCATGGCCTCTTCCCAACACTGTGCTTCCTCAGCAAGGGTTACCATGGCAATAGAGCAGCTGTGGAATTTCGATTCGAACCCCTCAATGGGTATGTTTCCACCAGCAAGTAGCTCCAGAATTAAGTCAAAAGTTATGGAAAGCTTGTGAAAGTCGTCTGCAGAGGATAACTCCGCAGTCTTTGTTCTCATAGAAGCTAGAGAATACGACAGCATTGACCAGATTTCTCCGATTTGGTTGGAAGAGAGCGGTGCGTTGTGTAGAGCGGAAGGTCTAACCCGATACAATATGCTGAGAAATCGTAATTCGATTGCAAATTTTGCTAGTGGAGCTTTAGCTGAGTCTGGTTCCTTAGAATTCGAGATCGCTGAGGCACAAGCATAGAGAGTTGTAGCTAAGGATTCAAACTGCTTCATGGCCTTTGGCGGGGACAGCAAGTATAAAGTCTCAATCATATCGTAAATGTTGTTTGGTCGTTCTAGTATTTTCGGAAGTTTCTAGTAGGTATTGTTAGTTTATAGAGTTTCGAGGAGATGGGGGCACAAACTATCACCTGTATAATTGCAATTTCAGGTTTTGTAGCTATTAAGCGAAGCGCTGATATTTGGACTCCAATTGCAAGCGTCAAAGGCTCTTGTTCCGTTGGAATAGAACTCCAATCAAATACGGATTCCGTCGGTCTCTTCTTGTTATCCAAGTTTGAGTTACATATCCTCTCCTTCAGATTAACAGCTTCCTCTAATCCAACGTCTCTCTTCCCATGTTGAGCTAATCGGTTTATAAGGTTTAGGTGGGCGGACTCGCGGGTCCCAGGTCTTAGTCCACAGTCGTGCTTCGAATTTAGGTATGATATTGCATGTCTCCCACAATCAATCACATAGTCTAGAGAGGTTTTCGGGGAGCTCAATTTGGATGATTTCCCATTGCTAGACGAAGACGAAGCATCCTTGAGAAGTTGTAGAGTATTATTTAGCGTTTCGACTGCTATCCTCGACCTCTGTTCGTCTGTGAATGCTGTAGAGGACCCTGGTCGTTCCGCAGCCTTTAACTTTGAAACGACAACGGATTTCGTACGGGCATGCTTGGTGGCTGGAGCAGATGGCTTACTCGGGAAGAGTAGCTCGCGCAGTAGAGTCGGAACTGTCGAGGTGCATGATTCGAGGGAAGCCAGTCCTTTTCGAATAGTGTCCTGAGATCCAGTAGCCGCCTTTGTGACCGCCATATTTGGTCCTGATGATGAAGTTGAAGTGTCGGATACAGGTCGGTCGCTCTTCGGGGCTATAATGGCATGGTATGCTGGTCAGGATCGTTCGATGCTGCAAGTCGATAGAGAACTGCTGTCACAACGCGTGGCAAATCTGAGTTTGAGATCGTCAAACATGACACGCACTGGTCTCCACAGCAACGACGTCGGACAACACATCTTGCGGTTCTCCCGCACATGATGGCCAGCGACCCGACCGTTTGGCCCGCCCTCGCCATCCAAAGCCATCTACCCCAGCAGGAGCATGAAATACGATCCGGTCGGGCTCTGCAGGAAAAGGGAGACTGATGTATGCACTGCGCCCTCGGCTTTCTGTGACTGGGAGAGAGAGGAAGGATGGATGCCCTTACATGTGCATGCTTACCACAGTTCGGAGCCAAGTCTGGTTTCCAAAGTTATAATAACGCTGCGCATGTGGCGGCGCAGAGGCAATAATAATATCTCTGGATCACTTTGGAATATCTCCCAGACTGGTCCCAAATTAGTAGGCTAATTGGTTTATATTATCGGTCGAAAAGCTGCTATCACACAGGTGTTTGGACGCTTAAAAGGTTTTTGATTTGTAGTTTAGGCTGGTAAGAATACACTCAGAACGGCCTGGGGAACGGCAAAGCACAGGCAGGGATTATTCTATTCCGATCTGACTGGACCAGCCATCGAATGGCTGTTCCATCAATCGCATTTTATCACGACCCTGTCATCGCCGAAGACCTTCCGTGTGAGCATCTCGAACTGAATTTGATTTCAAGTGATAGGTGAGTGTACCAGGCGAGCCAGTTCTATACCCAGCCAAATCCTACCGATAACATGTTATAACCCCGCAATCATAAGCTCGTGCTGGCTGTTCCGATCGATATAGAGTATTATATTAATATCACTAACCCTGTCGAATAAGCTGTTCATCGCAGTTCTTTGCATTCGGATTCCTTTTCGTGCCAGTCGCACCGCGAAACTATTTCCTGCTGCTCGAGAGTTCACAGCACATTGAGGCACCTCCTTTCCATCCCTCCTCCTTTTCGCGAGTTTTGCCCGCCTCTTATTTGCCTCGACCGAAGCCTTCAAAGATTCGACATCTGAATATTCGAAAAGAAAACGCGCAATTTGGCCCATCTGGGGAGATGCTGGCTGTCGATCTTGGCAATTGAGAAGGGGACGCCGGACAGTATTGCTCTCCCGCGCACGCGGAATCTCTGCCGGATGGACCTTGTCGCTACATCCCGTCTCACTGCCTGAAGCCTTCCAAAACGCTTCGAAGGAAAGGTTGCATTGTCCGTGGCAACCTGATTCAAACCCCTAGTCGGACAGGCATTCTGATCTTCAAGGACGAGGCCGCCCTCCCAGACTCATAAATTTGTATAAAGATGGAGGTAACCGACGATGATACTCTCTACGATGCAGAGAGCAATGGACGAGAAAGTGGATCTATCAGCATGCCAACCAGTTCCGAGGCCGAAAGCGCTGCGCAGAGAACCAGCTACCAATCTCATCAATCTCAGAAATCCCAAAGATCAAACATGGAGCTACAGCAGCCTCTCCATGTCGATTATATCTTGGTCGCGGAGTTTTCAATCGACAAGGGACCAACGATGGAACACCAGTACCCAGCTCCAATTAGTGGTGACGAGCAGTACGTATTGGGTTCTTCAAAATATTGCGAAACAATAGCCAATAGGAAACAAAGCTCACAACTTGTTTAGTATGCTGGCAGAACTCATGTTACCCGACCAAACCCATCTACGGTTCCAAGATTGGACGATTTTCTTTCTCCATAAAGAAGAGGAGGAATCGGAGGAATATCCTGGCCAGCAACCTCTTATCTATGTTCTAAACTTGGTTAATACGAAGCACGATAAGCGAGAGAAGAGGCACGCCTGACCCGATAACATCCAATATCTTGCTCTTTTTAGAAGTGCTAACTGTTATAAAAAGAGGTGCAAAGGTTAAGGCAATGGCCATATGCACTAGACATTCCTTTTTACATATTTATAAGGTTAATCCACCCTCTTATGCGATCTTTCATCAAGCTTCGACTAATGCTGCCTTAGCCTATCCTTCTATTAGCGCTCGAGGAATATTTTCGCAAACCGACATTAGAAACGCTCGCCGAATTATTCGTCGCCGTAAACTCTATGGATATGGGAGGTGTTCCCAATCTCTCTGTATTTGAAAGACAAATTCTCGCCACGTCTCAAAACAAAGAAATGTTTCTAGAGAAATTTGACGAAATTGCTCAACAAGAAAGCATGAATGAATCATCGTTAGTGCAATCTGATGTTGGAAACAGGGCGACATATTTTGAAATCGGACCAGGAAGCGGGAGAAGTAAAGTGATAAATGGGAAACTAGGCAAAATACGAGATAGCCACGAATACGAAACGTCGGTTACATATAAAGGCGTCAAGATCCCCATTAAAGTACCCGTGGCTGTGATGCCCGAAACTGTTGGAGACGTGCGGCCACCCTATTAATGACATTGCCTCGAAGATAGAATATACTGACTCTGCTCTTTAGTTCTCTCTAATACAACTTGTCACTACATTCTCCACCCCTCATTCGCAGTCTCCCCAGCCCTTCCCCCTACATCCTCACCTAACTACCAACGGACCCTACACTCATCCCGTCATCGTCCTTATAAATGCGCTCCTCACCCAAAAACGAGTTATCTTCCTAGGCCACGGCCGACCATCCGGTGAAGTTGCCAATCATGTATTAGCAGCCTGCTACTTAGCAAGTGGCGGTGTGCTTAAAGGTTTCACACGACACGCGTTTCCTTATACCGATATATCTAAAATCGACGAGCTTCTCTACGTGTACGTTCAAAAATCTTTAAATCTAGTATCCGTGGAATGATATTAAACCATCAATACAGATCCGGCTTCATCGCGGGGGTTATTAACCCAATGTTCGCAAACCAACCATCCTGGTGGGATGTCCTTTGCGATATCGATACTGGCAGGATACGAATCTCGCCGCAGTTGAAACCGCCGCCACCTACCGACGGCTTGACATTCTTTAATCTCAACCCGAATATGGGTGTTTCGGATTATGTGAAACACGACACGATGGATAACGCCTTCATGGAGGACGTGCAACACTGTATTAGCATGCGGTTCGGTGAATGGGCTGTCCGCGCGAGGTGGAGAGATTGGGTCATCAGGTTTACCCGTATGGCGATTGCGTTCGAAGAAGCGGTATACGGTGCTTCGGCACTATGGATTGGGCATGAAGAAAACCATGTCATCAAGGGTCATGGGTATGTTTGGGCAGATGAGGCTCTGAAAACTCGAGATCTTACAGCGAATGCTGCGAGAATTGAGGGATGGAGAGGAACCAGAAGTTATCTCACCCTCGTGCAGGTAAGTTGGTTAATGCGAACGTTTTATTTGAGCTATATTAACAATAAATAGGAATCGGCACAACTATATCAGGCGAAACCGATTAAGATTGTGGATTTACACCACCAAATCGATCGACTTAGGGTGCTTCGTTTATCTCACGAAGATTCAGAGAAGATATACATGGTCCTCAAACATTACGTCGACGACTACGAAGAGATCAACCAGGTACCTATCAAATCAACCTTCAGACGTAATGTAAACGAAGCTAATATTTCACACAGCTTCTCTGCGTTATTCCAGAAACCCAAAACGGCATCTTCCCCATCGCGTTCGGTCTCTTGCACCCAAGCCAGAAGGTTCGCTTCGCGGTAGTCGAATTACTGGAAAAAATCAGCACACACATGGCTGGTCGTCACTTTTTTAATAATATGAACCGATTCCAGCGCCTGGCATACATTAGGCTCAAGCAAGAAAAGGAAAACAGCGGCGGGTTCAGCCCCATAGCAACAGATGGGACTAACGGGGTCGGTACCTTCTCAGCGACAACAACACCGACTACGGCGGCTGCCGCCGGTGCTTCGAGGTTTACAACGTATGGAACGGTGGGAAGAGGCGGGCTATGATGCGATCGATTTCTTGACCACTTGCGGCTTCCGAGTTGATTTCTTTAAATCTATTTGCAATCGTTATCCTCTTTAACTTTTTGGAATTATTTAGTGCATCATATTTGTGCGTGTCAGACGATTCTTTTCCCTAGCGCAACTGAATTATGGTAGCGTGCATGATTTGCTTATAGTTTTCACATGAGCCTTTGCATATTAGCTAATGTAATGAATGAATGGATGCGAAGAAATGAAATATTCCATCATAATTATATGTGTAAAACTACCAATGAGATACACCCAGATCGTACATCACTCAGAGATTTGCAGTTGGAGCCTCGGCTTTCTTGATATCATTCGTCTTCTTCAAAATCCAATCCGCGACATCAGTCGAAAATTCGTGTCGGTTCTCGGGCAAATCCGCGTGCACTACATGTAAAGGTTTAAATGTAAGCCGATATGTTGATGTAATAAATTTTTTTCTGGAGGGGTAACTGACACTTGTGATACCACCCGTCGAATTCTTTGAATTCTTTATCCTCTGCCTCCAACAAACTGAAGAACTTCTTGCTCGACGCAAAGTCAGTCACCCTGTCAGCATTTCCGTGCAAGAGAAAAACTGGCTTCTTCTTGTCGAATTTCTTCACAAACTCCGGCGTAAGAAGTCTAGCTCCTCTCTCCAACATTCCAGCGATTCCAGCCAGAGTACCAGTGTCGTGGCAGAGCTTATCTTCGGCGAATGCCTTGCAGACGGCTGGATCCCGGGATACATTAGAAGGATCAAGCTTGTTTAGCATTTGAAAGTTAGGTAGGACGTGAGAAGCGAGCTTTCCGATCGCAACCACAAGTGAGTTTGGTTGTTCTGCAGGCGCGAGACTGATGAAAGGCGAGAAGGCTACGTAGCCAGCCAGCTTGGACCGTAGGGAACCAGAGTAGGCATAAGTTAAGGTTAATGCGCCGCCGGCAGAGTGGCCGATGAGGAACAGTGGCGGTTGAGTCGCTTGAGATTGGCAGTGTGTTAAACGGGCGGTGATGATTTCATCAAGGTCTGCGAAAATAGCTGCTGTACCGCCAGTGACGCCCCATTGTTTCTTTTCGGGTGCCGACTTTCCCCAACCGCTATCCCGATGTCAATTTAAAGACATCTCATTATATTCAGCTAGCGCAACGAACCGTTGATCAAACGCAAAAACATCGATTCCCCTGTTCGCAAGGTCGGGGAAGAAATCATAGTAGGCTCCACAGTGATCGGAAAACCCATGAAGAACAATCACAGATGCGATTGGAGCCTCAGTTGTCTAGCGTAGTTCGGCTGCTGTCAGCAACTAGGGTCGTGAATATTTCTGGGGTTGAACGAGACACAACTAACCTTCCACTCCTTCGTGAAGAGCTTTTGCCCGTCTTTCAGGGTAAATTCGGACTCTTCAGTTGCGACGCTAGCCATGTTGATAAATTTCGCGATCTGGGACGACTACGGACCACAAGAAAGAATGGCGGTTCAAACGGAGGGTGCTGGATGGGAGAGTACTAGTTTCGAGAGGAGAAGGGAGAGCTGTGCTGAGAGGTCTTTTCGTTAATATACTCCTTCGGCCACACGAGATTGTTGTTTGCGCAGGCCGAATGGCTTTTTGGGTGTTGCGGCCGGCGCATGTGATAATTATTTCAGTTCGCAGCGCTTGGCTCGATGCCGCTTGCGAGACTTCCATTTGTGGAACTCGATTCGACGACCGTTGGGCTGGGTCCGTCGCCTGCAGGACTTTTATCTACATTTACATTCTCGAGGCCGAGGCCGTCGATATCAAGGCTTTTGATATCGATAGCCCGAGGGTTGTCCGAGAGAGCGTCGTCCATCTCTTTGAAAAGCGGCATCAAAGTCTCTTGCCGCATATAGCCCGCCAGCTTCCATAACCAGGTCTGCGGCTTCATCGTTCGGGTTGATATCAGCAGCACATTTCTCCGAACGGTATCCTCAATCTTGAGCTGCTTTTTCAACTCTGCTGCCTTTTCTCGCCCAAATAGCAAGTGCATTTTGTAACTTGGGACAATATTCCCCTTGACGTTGACTAGCGTCCTCACACCTCCAAATCTCACATCAGAGGGCACCTCAGAGGCTGGTCTTCCACGTCGAAAGTACCATGGCCGGTTTCCTGTCGTTTTCGTAACTATCACAGCCTCTTGCTGTTCCTGCCCTTCTTCTAGGTCTTCTTGCTGCTCTTCTAGCCTCTCCTCAAGGTCCTCCTGCTCCACTCCCCGACCCTCCTGCTGCTCTCCCATATCCACTAAACTTTCACCCAAACCCGAGACGTCATCCATGACCTCATTAGAAACAATGTCGGAAACCTTACTGGAGACCTCGTTAGAGCCCTCGCTAGAAATCTCGCTAGAAACCTCGCCGCAGTCTTTATTTGCAGCTTGAAATTCTGGGTCGCCATTCTCCCAAACAAGAATACACCCAATATCCATGTCTTCCCACTTTCCGCCGTCCTTGTTGGCACTCATGATCCACCTCTGGCTCTTGGCAATCTCCTCATAGACGCGATTTCGAAGTTGCTTCAGAATGAAATCCGACATCTCCACTCTCCAGATAGCGTTCGTCACAAACCTCTCGCCCAGAAGTTTCTTCCATCTTCTTGTCTTGAGAAACTCCGTCATGTTGTAATTCGAACCCATGTACTTTGATACACCCGTCAAAACTTTGGACTCATCCGCGCTGCGAATACCCACGGGAAGAATCCAAGGTTCCTTCGTCTCCGGGTGATTGAACGGGTGCAATTTCTGGAGGAAAAAACTCGGCATGGTCCGTCGATAGTAAGAATCCTGGCGCACATTGGTCGCAAGTGCGTTTGCTTCAAGGTGGTCCGTTAGTTTGTCACATTCAAAGGGCCATTCGACATGAAATATGTGCAATACCGTAGGGATTCTTCATCAATTTCAATTCTTCCTCCGTCATCTGAGACGGATGAGGCTTCCCTATCTTTTTTTGGCCTTTCAATCTGCGCCTCCACACCTTCAGATCCATAATCGGCGAGAGGGGCAAATCGGACCATGCCTCTTCTTTGATAGCCTCGGACTCGGCATCGTATTCTCGCGAAAAGATCTCATCGGCGAATAATTGTCGGGGATCTTTGAGCGCAAGGGCCTCGATATCTTTCAATATGTTCTTGGCATCTTCGCTTTTAGGTTCCAGGTGTGGCTTTGAGCTGTAGGGTCGACGAGGAAGGACTGGTCGGAATGACGTTCTGAGCCGAAGGTGGGTTGACATGAAGCTCGAACTACTACCCCACCCAGATTGGATGGACTTGTCCACACAGATCCTAGCCTTCCAGAACGGCTATTTTGCCCCTTTGCCTCTTTCTGTTGAATGATGACGGAAGAGAATGTATCCAAATATTTTCGATGTTGGTTGTTTCAATTTTGGAGTTTCACAGCAGGTTTAAATATGAAATCATGCCAAGCCCGCTCGTAACGAAAAGCTGTCGGCTGTCAGCAAGCGAAAAAAATTGTAGAAAACATCCCGCCACGAGCCAAGCCAAGCAAAACATCCTCGACAAGCCGACAGGACTTGAAAAGGTTCCGTTCTTCATATCTACAAATATTCGACATGTCGCGGCCGCTGGTATCGCTGCTACGGCAGCAATCGATATGCTCCAACTGCCTGAAAGCTTTCCGGTCATCCCTACCGCTCGCCGTATCGTCACGACGTCAAAACTCCAACACTACAAAGAGCGAGGACATCTTCAGCGAAATCGACTTTACAGCGCCGAGAAAGGTTAAGGAAATTGTCGAACGATATAAAACTACAATCCGCATGGTTGGGGTATGGTGTGAATAGCTCCTTCCATAGTATTTGTCTTCCGACATGTTCAATTCTGACTCAATTGCTGTTCCACGTAGGATAATAAAGACGTCGCATTAGAAATGATCGAGCAACGTGCTCTCGATGAGGATATATTACCGGAAGAGATACCCTTCGGACCGAAACTGCCCATATCGGAGCAATTGAAATTACAGATGAGAAGGGTGCTTTATCCTCGTACGATATACAATCCATATAAAGTAGAATGGCACCCAAGTGCACTTGATAATCTAACGGACAGAGGGTTTCTTGTTACTTGATATAGTGACCTTGATCACAGCATATTCAGACCCAGATAACCCGGAAACGTGGAATGCCATGACCATATCATCCTTCAATACCGTTTCGATGAGCCCGACTCCCCTGATATCCTTCAACGTTAAATTCCCATCGACGACAGGACAAATCATTCTCGACAGAGAACTATTCGTCGTCAACGTTCTCTGCCAGCATATCAACGCGGCCAAGCTCTGCGCACTATTCAACCACCGTCCTCCGATAACTTCTACCGATCTAAGCCAAGCTACAGAGGGAGTTCCCACCGACAGTCTCACGAAAATCACAGAAAAAAGAGAACATAACACACCAATGCCAAACCCGAAACAGGAACCCAAACTACGGCCGACCTCGGGCCCGTTCAAGGATTTGCCGGTATACAGAACATCCTACGGTATCCGCTTAATACCAAACTTGCTCTTGACTTCCCTCGGATGCCAGCTTCGCAAGGTCGTTTCGGCTGGTGACCACAAAATCATCATTGCGGAAGTTATGGATGTGTACGGAGCGGTGGGAGATCGGCCGCTAGAACGGAGGAGGTTCCACTTGCAGGGTGAGAGATTGGAGAGGGAAATGTCGCAGACGTATCGTAATGGGAAATACGTACGACACCGGACGGAAAACGTCTTCGACGTGAGCAAGGTGGTTGCGGGTCAAAAAGTCCTCCTGGACGATAGATCATTGGATTACAAGAATATGAGACAGAGACGATCGGATCCAATTAGTGATATTTAATTCGGCAAGGGAGCTGTAGCCTTGTAGGATAGGAAGCTAGCGGGATGATGGTATTCTCCCTATATGTACATATATATTTCGTGACCATCTATAGATATTTTTATCTCTAGAGCTTGCATCCCTTATAATCGGTAGTCATATGAGCGTGATTGAGATAGTGAGTAATATACAAGATATAATTCTATACATAATTTTCATAGATAAAATATTTGTGAAAATCAAATATATACAAAAAACCACAGCCAGCACTTCACTTCTTCCCCTTCCGTTTAGGTCTCCCCCCTTCCGATGGCGCAAGATCAGCCGGTAATGCACCTTTCCTCTTCGCCCGCCGTCCGTAATCCGTAAGCCTAGGTGCAACATAGCTTCCACTGATCAACCCGAACAAATTATCATCCTCAACAGGTTCCTTCGCCTCCTGTGCCTTCTTAGCCTCAATCGCATCATCCCAAACTTTAATATCATCTTCCTGCATCAAAGCCCCGTCTTCCCAATGGTCTTCCATTCTCTTCACTGCCTCAATGTCTCCTGCTTCCTCAGCCTTGGCTTTAGCAGCATCGAACCCCGTTCCGAACTTTTCACGAAACTTCCTCAACCGTCCTGCTTCATCCTCCTCCACGTTCGCGAGTGACTCGGATGTTGGGTTCCACAGAATAGAATTCCGGACGTCCTTGTTTGAGCGGAAGACGCCCTGTGGTGATGTTGTTCGCTGTTTGTAGGAGGAGCCGTCGGAGAGGATGATGATTTGTTCAAAGCTGTAGCGGCGGTTCGGGCGGCGGATTTCGGTGGCAGTTCTGTATTGTGGTTTTGTGAGTGTAAAGGAGGGTAGAGAGGAAGGAGGGCGCAGTTTGAGAGTGGAGGAGGAGGCGGTGGTGCTCCGTAGGATTGGTCGAAGGGAGATTGTCGACATAGTTTATATATCGAGATGCAGATGAAGATTTGGATTCTACGGTTCTGTCAGCAGCAATCCTCAATATAGCACCAATTGCCGACTAGGAATGATAAAAATTACCAGTGTTATAATGTATCCCTTAGAAGATGTACCATTGTAGTGGGTATGATGAAGGTTATGCTGACACTGCAGAGCTCAGAGTCGCATGAGAAATTCAAGGTTTAACGAGTTTGGTGGGTTTTTGCTTTTATGCGGCTTAAAAAGTGGTGAAAATTGCTGCAACAGAGCCTCACCACAACGCACTTCGAAAAGGACCAGAAGAGTTGATGAGAACAATACGCTTCTGTTTTTATATTGTATTACTCAAGAGGGAAAAAAAAAGAATGGAAAGCCAATAGATATTATATAGACGATCTATTAAGAAAAAAAATCTAGAGACCTATAGTAATCATATTATTCCAGCAATGTCACTGCACAGGCGGTGGGCCTCCCTTTACACTCCATTGCAGGTGACCATTTTGTCAAACGGGATGTATCAAAATTCTTGTAAGAACACTGAACTTTTATTTTGCCATTCGAGAAATAATCCCATAGTACTCATAACTGGGGTAATGTCTATAACCCAGTCAATCCAGCGATTCTATGATACAAGGTTCACTCAAAAGTCGATCAAGTTATCTTGACTCTGCAAGAATTTCATATGATGCTCTACATGATCCGATGAAAAGGTTGAAATGAAGTAATACGAGTGATCGTAGTCCTATATAACCCCATGAGTCAGATATGTACGGGTCTCTACAGAGAAAGAAAGGGTACAGGGCCAAACGGTTCATACCTCTTGAAATCTCACATTCAAGCCATTGGGGCCAGTTGGGATTCCTGCCTCTTTGGCAGCTGCTTCCAAGTTTTCTGGGAGCAACTGCTTCTGTTTATAGAAATTGTCGCCGGTACCCTATATCAATTAAGTCAGTTACCGGTAATATCTTGGAGACATTCCTGTCAAGTCATCGGGGCGAATTACCACATCGATCAAAATATCAGTGTTGCCCTTGAACGACTTGATAAGCTCCGTTGCGTCGTGTTTCTTCCATTGTTCCTTGTCATCTCCAAAGTAGCCAGCAAATGCCTTTTGACCCCATGGACAGTTTATCGGATTTGATATCGGAGAGAATGCCTATTTATAGCACGTATTAATATATATCCACACTGCTCACACCTGCTAAGTATTGATAACCTACGCTAACGCTCTTGAATTTGTTGGGATATTTCAGATACTACATCCATAATGTCAGCCCACATCTGATCCATGGAGTAAGCGCGTATAGCTGAACCATACTAGTGTTAATGCACCATGTCCTCCCATGCTATGTCCCATAATGCTAACCCTCGCAGGGTCTAGAGAGAATTCTTTCGGCAGTGCATTGTATAGTTCGTCGACAATGTAGTTCTCCATCTTGTAAGTTTCGCTCCAGGGTGCTTTGCTCGCGTTGATATAGAATCCAGCGGCTCGACCAAAATCCCCTTTGAATTCACTTAGCCATAAATATTCCCATAAACAGTTCTGTTTAGTGAAGAGGGAGCTTACAAGAAGCATCGTCGCCTTCGTATCTAGTTTCTCCTACATCATGAAAAAGTAATAAGCTTAGCAGTCGAATTTGGAATGCTACTTGGCAGAAATGGTGCAAGTACTCGGCGAGGTGTCCGGATATACAATGGCAACTGAATTCTTAGCAGCAGCAGTCTGGAAGAATCCCTTCTCCGCGCCATTGTCGCCGGTGCATGTCAGACCGGCTAGGTAGAATATCCAGGGGACCTTTGTCCCTGCCACAGCTTGAGGTGGGAGGTAAAGATTGAGATTCATCTTGGAACCAATGACGGTAGAGTTGTGCGACAGCTTTAGAAGCTTGCCTCCGAACGAGGCGATAGTAGCGTCCGTTTCGAATACCATTGTTAGTGACGGTTTTGAATTCTAAAAAGCGTATGCCCGTGTTAGCTGCACTGTAGGACCGAATGGAATCTCGAGTTGCGAGTGGGTGTAATAAGTGCGTCTCGTGCTGCGCACCATAGGACCCACCTATGAATTTCTAGAGATGCTTACGTCGCTGAGATTCGCGAGAGAAGGACAAAAATCGAAGCTTCAGCGGGTACGGCACGAATCAAAAGTGGAATATTTAAAGCTACGCAGACCGAACCGGCATTCAAGCTTAGCTAATTAAATTCGCATTTTCCTGGGCAGATCGCAGAACAGGCAGCGTTGGGGTAGCGTAACGTCCGGTATGCTGGAACCCCGCTGAAACGTCAGATTCCTAAACGAATGAACCCCGCCATGCGCTTTCGGCCTGGAGCGAGGCATCTGCATCTGCCAGCTGGGAAACATCGTCGTACAGCTAGCAAGACGCCATTGCACGAACTAGTCTGTAGTAGACGCTGCACATTGGGTATCATACATGGTCTCACATTAATACACTTTATAGTACATTAATTCTCACAAACTTCTATACACATACAAACCCCAATGACGAAATGCCGTGTAAGGATATTTCCGTAGCTCACATAAAGTAATCTTCGGCTGAATGTTTCTTCTTAGGCGGTCCCTGTTGGTCACTTTGAGCATCCTTCTCTGCATAAGCGGTCGGACTCGATAGCGAAGCAAATTTGGCTTTTGCTAGCTCCTCTGCTTCTACCTGCTCTCTCATCCTTTGAGCTTCTGCCTGCCACTTCGCGTCTTCTTCTTCAACCTCTTGCAAAACTACATTTGACAAGAAAAGAATCGTTAGAAGGTATTCAAGAATCGTAACTATAGCAATGAAATGGTATAGCATTCGAGAGAACTTACTCTCTTCCCACAATCGGTCATCCTGCTGGTTCCCAAGTTTCAACGCCTTTCGAACCTCCGGACCATCGGGTTCCCATTCACCGTCTTGAATCTTTTCAATAATCTCTCTCAACGTCCTGATCCTAGCATCCGCCCGGCGCAAGAATACCACACCTTCCTGACGTAAGGCGATAATGTTGAGCGATTGCGACCCGACGAATAGGGCGAGCAGAACGTATCCCCATGCTGGATTCCATTTCCGCCGCGCCGTTGTCGCGGTTGAAGGTTTTGATTTGAAGAGACCTTTCGGGAGCTGCTGTGACCACCACGATGGCGAGAAAATTCGGGGGATGAAGGAATTGACGGAGAGGTGTCGCCGTGGAAATTCCGGATGAAACGATGGATGATGGTGGGCGATGGAAAAGGTGGCGAAGGGGGAGACTGGCGGAGGACGGGCCAGCCGCTTTGCTATCGAATGCGGAATGCGAATGTTCATCGTCGTCGTGATGACGATGCCATAGGTATTCGTCTTGTTTGGATACTGAGAATCTACTTTTTCTTTCGCGCTTTCCTCGCATAGCTTGGAACCATATTCGCGGCACACAAGTTCAAGTTCCAACATAGTCAACACAAGTTGAATTTGTCATTCGTTGGTAAAAAAGGAACGATCCGATACCGAGATACAAATTCCCGCTTAATCGCCTCTTCGCTTAGCTCTTGCCGAACTAAACTTTGACTTTGGTAGCTCATAGCACCTGTAATTGAATTCGTAGGTGGCATGTAAGCCAGAGGAGGCTGTGTGATGGGAGACACAACGAACGAACTTGAACTCGCCATGTTCGAGTTTGCGATACTTGGGAATATAGAGGGAATCGCGCTATGAGATGAAAACAGTTGCATGGACGCATTTGGTGATAAGATCCGGCCATACGTTGTCAGCAAGTTTGCACAACTTGCTGTCCAAGGTAGGATTTCGAGTATTTTTATCTTTAAATCTTGTAACTTCTTTAGGCGGGCCAACAAGTGGAGAATATCTTGGTAGTTTCTTTATACTGGATTTTTTGGCCGTTGATCTGAGAAGGTCTAATAGTTAATATTTGAGTCAGGGTTTTGCAAATCGAAATCCAAGTTCAACCTTTGATGTATTTGTCCTTTTGACCGACGATCTAAGACAGTTAAAAGATATTTTGTAAATGAAATCTATGGTGCTTCGACGATCGGTACTGAAATGTTGTAGGTCAAAATCTGGCAAAAACCGGTCGTAAATTCGTATGTCCTGCATATATATAATTTGAATTTGAATCTGCATTAGAATATAAAGCTCCTGGCGTCGAATTTTAGAGGAAAAAGAAAAGAAAAGAAGGATACGAATATTGCATAGAATAGCTATACATCCGATTTTAGGGAACTGAATCTTCGGAAGAAAGAAAGTGAGATTGCTATAGAGGTCGTGTCGCTTGTATATTTCTGCAGCAGTCCGAGTTTTTTTGAATGTTTAATCTCTGGGAAGCTTTTCAGATTACTGCTAGTGGGTGAGAGTGATTCCCTTTTATAACTTTTATAGAATGGTTTTTCTTCGTGATCTCCGTAAGCTATGCTTATTTGTTCTGATCTTTTTAAACTTCACATTTGTGAATATTCTAATTGATAGACAGCTCTTCTAATATCAGAGCTTCTGAGTTATCACTCTAATGGTACCGTGTGACGAAACATTGGATTTAACAACTATGCGATATTGAACAGAGTACAAATTCAAATTATATTTTTAATAGCAAGCACTTCCCAGTACGGCGATCAGAATCGGATTGAGGTCATCCTCTTTATGAAGCGACATTTAGACCCTATTATCAGTTCTTTGTTATAACAAAGAATATGTCCTGCGCTTTCAGTCTTAGTCTTGCACTTATAAGGGTTAGTCCTGTGAGACCCAACAAGATCTCAAGAGTGTCGTATATATTTATATGGTGAAATGGAGTGTTTCGAATACATTAGAATACATGATCGATTTTTTAATTTTGATTTGTGGTTGGGGTGTATATATATTTTAACCACACGTGAGTCCTGAAGGATTGTGTTGTTTATTAGGTTGTTGTAGCAACCTCGCCGCCACCCCAAAACAGATGCGCTGCGATTGGCGACGAAGTATCGCGGACGGTTTCCTCGACTGCCAGCCCGCCCAATACTCCATTTTGATTCTGCTAAATTATCAATATAAACCACTCTTACGCCCTAATCAATTAGCAACAGCAGAAGCTCAAGCTACAGACTCCGCTCCACTGCGCATCAGACACAAGTCACTTCCACAATGGTAAGTCGCCCAGCACGATCGCCGCATTCTTGACAGCCTGGACTATGGAATGCTGTTGCCAACGAGAAAGACTCTTCTAACTGTCCCTTTTTTTCTTTTAAAATGTAGTTCCAAACACCGCCCCGAACTGTCAAGCCGTCGCCGTTAGGCTTCTTCTCTCCTACTTCGCCGTCCAACCGTCAGTTTCGACCGGCAACCAACCAGTTCTCACCTGGAAAGTCTTCTTCGACGGCCGCGAACCCCCTAGCCAGCCCGTTTAACCATCACCACCCTACCCAGACCAGTCCGGTCAGTCAGAGGAAAGCGACGCCGAATGCGATGAATCAATTATCACAACCTCAGATTCAGGAGCTGCGGGAAAGCTTTCAGGTTTTGGACAAAGATGGCGATGGAGTTATCAGCAGGGATGATTTGAGCGCCATGCTTAACAGTTTAGGTGGGATTGACACAATTATAAAAACTTAGAAAGGTTGAAATGGTTTCGCTGACTTCGGTAAAAACAGGGCAAGAACCTACTCCGACACTATTGTCGACATATTTAGCAAACGTGCCCGCGCCATTCACACTTGCTGCATATCTTACCACGTTGACTACTCATCTTTCAGCGTTATCCCAGCGAGACGATATTCTGGCTGCTTTCGCAGCATTTGACGATAACGACGATGGTGTTGTCAACTTGGATTTATTGAAGGAGGCGTTAGCGGATAAGGGAATGCGAGAGGACGAGGTTGAGAAGGCGTGCAGAGGGTGGACTAATAAGAAGGGGTTGGGGATGGGAGGCGACAAGTTTAGATATCGAGAGTTTGTGGATACCGTCTGTGGAAAAGCGGAAGTGCAAGAGTAGAGTTGAAGCTATTATCAAGAAGGCGGGCAAAAGGATGCCAATGAGTTTATTCATGGCTGGAGTTGGGTTGCGTATTATTTTCGCGGATACAACTGGATTGGCTCCGCTGGTTTGCAAACTTTCACACATTTTACTACTCCCTAGGGCTTTTTTTTAGGTACATATTGAGCTGTCATACTGAATAATTCTCGATAGCAAGTGTCAAACTGCGGCGAGCGTGTACATGTAATCATGGAGGAGTTATAGATCCGTGTTTTCATTAGTATTGTTATCAGCTAGCTAGCAACATGAACAGACGAGATCTGTTAATTGGCAGTCTTATTCTCTATGTACTTGACCATAAAATTGGATAAAGAAAACCCCACAGAAAATATAACAAAATCAATTAAAATCACGCATTCGTATCGACATTTGAAAGAGCCAAAACCATGTGATTACGCATGATGGTTGAATTCGAATTACCCGCTGTCGAGAGAGGTTGTGCTTGTTTTGGCGGTGGTTGTCGTGGCAATGGACAGGCTGCAGCACCGGGGTGCCACTCACCAATCAAGCCCGGCTGAGGTCACTAGCCAGCTTGCCAGCTCCAGGAGACACTTGCAGGAGGCCTCCCCAACGGGTAGTCTAGATTGAAACAGTAAAGAAGGAGTAATAATAGTGCTGGGTGTTTACGCTATGGTACCTTAATTATCCTCTTGAGAAATGTCTTGCGATAGTTGGACCCTTTCGAATTCTTCAATCTTTTAGTATACTACCTACTACTTCATCAATCGACTCACCGACGACGGCCCCGGTTGACCCAATTCTTGCTGTGCGACATAGTGCATCAGCATCGCGACGCTTCGCCCGTGTTAGCTAGTCTGGTTCGCTGGCGCTGCATTGTTTGTCCGTATTGCCGTCGTCGTAAGCATCGGTCAATCTACCGTTCAATCAATCGGGATATTTTTATACGGCCCTGAAGACACTATTTCTAGGAATTCTCCTCTCCCGCATCGCGCATCGGTTTCGGCTTCGCTACAGGCAAGACGGCTTCTCCTCTGATCGGAATTCTTAGCCTGTGCCCTCTGGTCTGATTCCAAGTATCTGCTGGCTTTTTTTCGTTCCTGCATTCGCCAGCCAAAGGAATCATTCCACCTCGCCCTGATTTCGACTGCACATTCCACCACATCGTCGGACAACATCTTCAAATGTCGGAAGCCGTCTGAGCGCACGACATCAGGTCCAGTTCCCATTTTCAGTCCGAATTACTTTCCTTCCCTCCTGTGAGGTAGACAACATCCAACACCTCCAACACTTGGTGAAGCCTATCCCCTGTCGATCCAACGCACCGTCTACCCGTCGCCATGGCGGCCAACGATGGCCCTCGCGGGTATACTAATGGCGTCTATTTCGTCGACCTGAATGCATACGTCTTGCCTCCTCTTATTGGGCTCCCATATCATGATATGCGGTTGAATGGTACGTTTTATAGCCATAAATTTCTAATTATATTAGAGAACGAACCACCTTGCTAACTCCTTATGAATTTCAATAGGTGAGGGAGCACGACACAGCAATGACCCTGGATATAAAAAATTGATAATAGCACACGCTGTGTTCATGTGCCTAGGCGTACTATTATGCCTCCCTTTTGCTATCTTCCAAGCTCGATTTCGAGCCTACAGGAACCCCAGAAAAGCTATCCGATCTCATATATTCTCAAACTTTTTCCTGGTCCTCTCCCTGAGCATAGGATTTGCTTGTGGATATACTGCGACTACCAAGGCAAGATCATGGACCAATCCACATCACATCATCGGCTTGACGATTTATTGTACCATCTGGCTCCAAATGGCCCTCGGGGCACTAGTTCACCACCGAGGCAAATATAAAGTTACCCCACACTTGCCTCTTAGAACGATGGTAAGCTACAGTTTCTAACAAAAATTTAGAGGAAGTTCCTTGAGTTTGCTAACACATTATGTCTTAATTAGCTTCACCGCTGGCTGGGACGAGCAGTTTGGTTTCTGTCTCTAGCTCAAATTCCTCTGGGACTGGTTCTTTACGGTGCCCCGCTGGTATTTTTCATTTTATATGCAGTCTACACCTTTCTCCTTCTCATGCTCTACTTTACTTCTGAATTCTATCGTGGAAGACAGCACGGAACGGCTACGGTTACCACTGAAACTGCCCTTGATTATCAAAACTCCGAAAAGCCTGCGCATGAAAAGAGAGGGGTTTTTTCGGCTGGCAATCTCGCAAAAATTGGGCTCGGGTTTCTCGTCGCGAAGAAAGTCAAGGATCATTATGCTGCGAGGGAGGATATGACTGCTGAGCAGAGTGAGCTCAGCAGCCGACCAGGCTACAGAGCAGCAGAAGGTCGACGACATGCGGGATATGCATCTAGCGTTGGGGTTACCAACTCCGAAGTTAATGGTGGATACAACCGTACGGAACTCACTGGGCATACCAATGGCACGGGCTATACAAATGGTACACGCTACACGAACGGTACCGGCTATACTACGGGAACAGGATACACTGGCACCGAAGATCTTGAATCCAGAATGACACCACCAAGACATTCTCACGCTGGAGCTGCCGTTAAAACTGGATTGCTTGCCGGCTTTTTAGCTTCCGGAAGCAAGAAGAGGGGCGTCGATACACGTCCCGATTCGCCAAAAGCAGCCAAGCCTGGCTTCTTCGCAGGGCTTTTTAAGAGAAACAAAACCGTTGATGAAACGATGGGAGCGTCGCCGAAGCCTAAGAAAGCCGGTGGCCTAACGGGTGACGGAGGGTGGTTTGACAGACACAGACGCAACAGAGAATCTCAGGGCATGTCCGCGGTACAAACGGAAGACTACTCCGATTCTGATTCTGAGGATGATAGCCGAAGAAGAGATGACAGCCCAACAAGACGGGGTCTTGGAAACAGAGGTGTCGGGACAGCGGCAGCAGTTGGGGCAGCGGCGGGTATGGCGGCTGCGCATCACAGAGATCGCAGATATTCCGCTTCTCCCAGTGTCACAGACTCTTACTTCACAGACCCAAGACCTACTGATCGAATCAACTCGATGCCATCAGCAGCTGGTGGCTTACAAGCACCGCCTCCAGTACAAAATAGTAATTACAGCACCAGCTACAGCAATCATAGACTTCCTCTTAGCCCCTCCGGTGCAGCCGGTTTTGATTCTCACCATAATATCCATAGCGATCATCCATCTCCTACAGGACCAACCACCACAGCGCCTCCAGTACCTCCAACATATGGAATACCACCCCGACCTCCTATTCCCATGCCAGTCCCACAAATTCCAAACTCCTCAACTCGATCTCACAGCCGACAGGATTCAGCCGATAATCGAGCGCAGGGCTTGGGATTTGTCATCCCTGGAGGAAATCATAGCGATTCTGAGCTATCTATCGGACATAATCGTCCTTCCGGTAGTCGGTCTTACAGAATACCCCAAAACGTGGCCAGCGGCAGCGAAACCGGCTCCGGGACGGTTGACGAACGTTATATCCCCCAGGCAGCCTTGCAGGTTCGCATTAAGAAACAGGATGGTGGAAGGACCGTGACAACTATCAAACGAATTCCGACTCGAGAAAGGAACAGCGTCGATATGAGTAACTATAGTCCGACTTCGAGAAGGAATAGCCAAGTCCCTGGAGGAGGGGAAAGAGGTGGAAGGGAAAGCGATTACCGGGTGAGAGAAGAGAGGAGGCATGACAGCCAATCTGATCGAGAGGCGACTGAGGAAGAGGAGCTGAGAAAGGAACGAGAGGCGAGGAGGGAAAGGAGGCGGATGAGGAGAGAGACACAAGATTACTATAGCGGTGGGGAGAGCCCATCACGGCCGGCTTACACGTAGATGGTCGAATTGTGGTTTCACAATCTTTTACTACCAGCATTTCAACCTTCGTTCTCTATCGACCAACATTAATCCTTCGTTACTATATCATCAGTCCGCAAATATTGCTTTCGGAGCTGATCGACCATTTGTTTCGAGTTCACCACTTTTTGGTGATTCAAAAGATCCAAAAACTTTTAACGACATTCTTTGCACATAGTCTTGGCCTTGACTTGACACTATACGGCGTTTCTCCTTTTTCTTTTCCTTTCGCATCTAAGCGCAAGTTGATTTATTACCAGCAAATGTTTTGTGCTATACAGAAATGAACGATTTGTGCATTTTCATTTTGTTTTATTTAGTTAGCCAGCATATGGCAAAAATATATTACGCCTCCTTTCATTAAAAGTAAATTACTGTAATGTGGAAATGATTTACAAAATTTTCACAGCTTTATTCAGACTCCCTTCGACTGGAAACTTTCGCAAGTGCGACATAACAGCACCATTCGGTGGCATTTTGGGTGGCACAACAACCCTTGAATCAACAAAGGCAGCCTTCCTCTCGCTCCTTACATTTCAATATCCAACAACTGACAACACCAAGGGACAAAGCAATGTCTTTCTAAAACGTTTAAAACTAGTTTCTCCAGCGTGCGTACCGAAACGTGAGAAATACGATATAACTGCTTTGATATTGATCCTCTGCTTTAGCCAGAAGTGATGTATACTAAATAACCATTTTCTTTGTTTGGGATATTTCTTCTACATCGATTATCGGGGAAGTTCTTCAACACTCGCTACGATTTCACCTCAAGCAGTTACGCTCTTTCTCACTTGGATTCCAAAATAAGAAGCGCTTGTAAATGTAACTTTCCAATATACCTTTGAGTGTGATATCGATCCGATCGATCTTATGGTGGTAGACCGCCCGAGTATATTTCACCTGCAATATCAATTCTTAAGATCAAAGAGAGAAGCATATATCATCATAAAATTCTGCAAAATCATCTACGAGACTAAATACAGCTGAAAATATGGAGATTGTTCCCAATGATGAACAGCCACATCCTGTGAGTTCTTACCAATTTCTTTTGTAAGAAATACGAAACTAACCATGTATATTCACCAAAGGTTCCAAACCAAGATGAGCCCAAATCGCCCGCCAGATTGAGATCTATCTCCCCAATCTCCTCACCATTTCCCCTGTATACTTTGACCGAAATATCGGCAAAGTCGCCTTTCATCGGTAACCAGGGCGAATTACAACCGATCTTCGACCTATCAGCTCATAAAATACTCCTCCCAGAGAGCCCAGAAGCCCGCAAGAGCATTCAATTCCCAACCAACATGAACCCCGTTCATAAAATGGTCATAGAAAGTCTCCTGACATCCAACATTGATACCTCAGGTCTCGAAGAATCTGTAATCCACCCTGAAGATATGAAAGAAGACGTAGAAACAACGGCACCTGAACCTCTATCCATGTTGACGGCCCAAGAGAGCGGGTGGAAGAGCGCGGTAATCAAGACAGGGGGACCGCATACCGCGAAACGAGTCTACGAGCAGGAAGAAATATGGCAGGTTGATAACCCCATCCGGTCTAGCGACCTAGTCTATGACAAAAAGATCAGATTGTTTGAGAACTATACGAACTATGGCGAAGAGGGCAAAACTATCAAGAGCCTATTCCGGAATGTGGAATTCGCTCCCGCTACAATTGTTACCCCACGAAAGGAATATAGTATAGGGGTGGAGGAAAGTGATGAAGATACTTCTATGGAGGAGGCACCGCCACCAGCACCGAACACTCCAGCTACAGGACTCAGAGTCGCTAGTCGTTCTGCATCCACGACGTTAAGGAAGACACGAAAAATGGTAGTGATGGATGATGTTCCACAAACCGAACCGAGGAAACGGGTTCAAAATTTCAACGTTGGTAGTGTTCTACGTATGGCGAGGGGAAAGAAAATTGTAACAGATTTCACGCCACATCGAACATTTGATTGGTATGATTCTAGCAGTTTTAGTCCATTGGAGAGCAGCGGTGAGCGAGCCCAGATTGCCGCTGCGAAGAAAGGAGGTACCACCGCAAAAAAGGCAGCGCCAAAGCAGAGATTAGCTGAGGTTGAAGAGGAGAGCGAAGAGGAGAGTGAAGAGGAAGATGAGGGGGATTATCGGATCCTCCCTAGCTCCAGTGAAAACGAAAAACCAAAGAAGAAGAAGCAGAAGAAAGGCCCCGCTGCACGCAAAAATACTCACAAAGAGGATAGTGAAAGTAATTTCGTAGATGAACAGGATGAGGATTCTCCAAAGCGAAAGCCTCGAAAAGCTGCTGCTCCAAAAGGAAAGGCCAAAAAGGGGAAAAAGAAGAACAAGGAATCGGATTATTCTGATAACGATATGGAAGAATTAGATGGAACGGAAGCGGAGGATACTCCGGTCAAGAGAAAGCCTCGCAAGGCCGTTGCTCCAGAAGAGGAAAACGCTGAAAACGAGAAGGAAGAAGTAGGTGACGATGGAGAGAGTCCGGCCGAGAAAGAACCTTCAAATGAGACCGCTGCCAGGGCCAGAAGAGGGAAAGGGATGAAAAGAAAATTCGATGATTCAGAAAACGAAGAGGAAGATTACGAAAAGAAAGCTTCGCGTAAGCAAAAAACTCGAAAGGTTGCCGCTCCTAAGGTAAAGGAGACGAAGACGGAAAAGGAATCAGATGCTTCCGAGATTGAAGAAGAGGCCCTTTCACCACGGTCCAGAAGCAAATCTGTACAGAAGAAGAAACAGAGCAGAGATGCAATACTATCCGGCTCGGATGGGGGATTTAACAACAACGAAAGAAGGGATAGAGAGGAAGAAGAGGAAGAAGAGGAAGAAGAGGAAGAAGAGGAAGTAGAAGAAGTAGCAGAAGTAGAGACGAAAAAGCACTTATCCAAAGCTGGAAAGAAATCCACCAAAGCAGTCATGACACAAAGTGATCCACAAACAAAGAAAAAAAAGAAACATGACAATTCGAATCACGAAAGTAAAGAAGGTAATGATCAAAACGAACAACAGGGCGAAGAGGTTCAAAATTTCGAAATACCAACTCAGGTCAAAGGAAAGAAAGCCGCTGCTGTCCGCCAATTACTAGCTGAGAAGGCTTTTGAATTACAGAACAAAAACAAGAGTAATGGAGTGCTCACAGAGCCCAAATATGGCGGGTTTCTTCCTTCCATGGGCAAATGGTTTGGTAGTCGTAAGCCTGTACCTGCACCACCGTCAGAGTTCCTACTGCCGAAGCATTCATCAAAGGAAGTGAGTCAATCGAATGAACCGATTGACGAAGAGGTGGTAGACGTATCTTTCACAGACAAGGAGACTAGCAAAACTGAGACCGAAATATCTGGAATAGATGGTGATCAAACCCAAGAGAGTTCAAGCTCCGAAGAAGAAAATGATGATACCGAATATTATCCGATCACAGGGACGGAGATCCAGAAACTCTTTCAAGACTTCAATAAAATGGCGACGAAACTAGAAGAATCTAAGAAAGCGGAGAAAAGCATGGAGGAAAAGGCAGTGGAGACTAATGAAAAAATTAAGAACCTAAAAGCCAGACTTGAAGAGCAAATGGAAAGAGCTGCTATAAGCCAGCTGAAGCTAGCCGTTGTGAAAGGTATGCTCTTTAGCTTTTTATGTATGAATTAAATCGACCTAGTTAACCTATGAATTCGGTTCGACTCTAGCAATTGGACCCGATAAATTGGACTACCTTTACACATTCTCTCGAGTGGAAAGACGAGAAATGGGTGAAACATATGACGGCCGTCAGCTAGCGAAACTCGATGTTGAGGTATTAGAACGTCCACCGTTCGCCTCGAAGCTGGCCCGAAACCCATTCCACCACGAAGATATGTACCAACGTCGTCAGATAATCAACAACCTGACATTCCCAGCTAATGTCATGATGGCTGAATTTGGAGTCAAGTACCTTTTTAGATGTTGCAATTGTCACACTATCTCGCAGACCCGGATATTGTTTTTTCAAGACGAGTTGATGTGGTCGACGTGCATATGTTACGCTTGCTACGAGCACTACTGCTGCGCCAAATGCGAGAGGTACACCAGCCCGGCAAACGAGAAGGAGATGCCACCGCTGGCTCAAGGTGGAGAGCAATTAAATGAGAGCAAGGCTTCGGAGAACTACGAAGCCTGGCTGTATACGAAGGGTATTTGGAACGATTATCTGAAACAAAGTGAGGACCTCAAAGATTCGACTAAAACTGTCAAACATTATCATCAAGCTGGCTCCGTAGGGCTGAGGGCGGCGGAGAAGAGGAAGAGAGACGACGAAGACGACGAAGAGATGGAACACGCGGATGGACCCAAGAGCAAAAGACAGAGGATTGATGAGAGGCAAGCGGAAGTTGCGGAAATGCGGAGAAGAGAGCGTCGACCACCGGCTCCAAACGAGGATGAACACATATTATACCAAAAAAGGGGAGACGACGAAATATATTACGAAGACGACGAGGACATTTTTGGTGATTTCAGCGGCGTACACACGGAGTCCGAAGATGATTATGATTGGTGAAATCTAATTTATTAACACACTTATATAGATCTCGACAATACTAAAATACTCTATGCTCATGTACTTCAATACATAAAATAAATGTTCAAGATGATTATTGATCACAGTGGTTCTAGTATCGAATCTCATGACCGGATAGTGAGAATATGCCCCGTGAACAGACTTTGTTGCAAAAAGTGTGTTGTTGCGGCCGTGTTGTTGGTTGCAATGCGACAGCCCGTTGTTCGTCGTCGGCTGCTTTCGTCGTCGATGGCTCCTTTCTTTCTTTCATTGTTCATTCAACCGACATCGACCAACCATCGCCATCCACGACCCAATCCTCCCCTCTCCCTCCCTTGAACGGTCTGATATCTCTCGCAGCTCCAACTTGATACTATCATAGCGTCCTCGTAACACCATCTGATACCCTACTATCAATCAGTCGCTCATGCGAGAGACATCATCTCGACCCCTGGACACCAAGAGTAGCTTCCACAATGGCTTACTCGGCCCACAAGTCCGCCATACCTCCTCCCTCTCCCTCTCCCTCTCCCTATTCCCGTCTACCGACCCCGGCTAGCTCTCATATGAGTCGTCCAATTCCTTCGCGCTCCATCTCGACCTCCGTGTATGGTTCTTCGCATCCCTCGCCCAGTCGTCCATCATTGCCTCACCAGGGGAGCTCGTATGATTCTTTTGCACCCCAACCATGTCCTTCACCGTCGCCCACAAAGATTCCTGGTTTTGGTCTGCAGCGGTCGAGCAGCACGATGCAATCTTCTCACAAGCGCCAGAGCTCTACTTCCGACAGATCGAGGACGCTTGACCGACCTGATGATGGTTTAATAAGGGCACCCAGCACCAGCTCTGTGGGATATGGTTATAATAATTCAAGAGTGCCTGGGGGCATTAGGCGGGACTCTCTAGCTGCTGGAGATACTGCATCCTCCGCCGCTCTAAGAACACCTTCCCGGTCGATATCCCAGTTTGATCATAGTAGCGAACGAGAGATGTCCAGCAACAGCAGAGCTCAGCTATCCAACTTGCGCCGTCCCTCCCAACTCGTGAGCCTAGCCCCAGAAGGACGCGAGAAATACTCAAACCATGGTTATGATAATCAGGCATCGCCTGCTGCCATGCGGAAATCGTTAGGTCTGCTTGGTGAGCCGTCACCAGGCCTCTCGCAGCTAAACGGTATCACTCAGCGAGATGATGCTCAGCTTATGCCACCACCGCTACCCTCGCTCATCCGCCAGCTCTCTTCAACATCGTCAACTATACCCCCGTCACCTGTAACCTTAGAAGCACCTTCACAATCTACTACTACTCTAAAACCCCCAACCCCTCCGCCCCAGATACCAACCCCATCACCTCGAAAGGGTACTCATATCCGAGCGCAGAGCCATGTGATCGCCTCCAAACCGCCGCCTCGTACAAGCTCTACTCGACCTGTGGATCCAAGACCGACATCTACCGTTGGTAGAAAAGTTACAGGGCCGCCACGGCCAGCAAGTACTCTTCATGACATCCCAAGCGCTCGCCCGAGGGCTGTGTCGCACAATGCTGTGGACCCAAGAAGGGTCGCGACCCCTGCAAATGACATAGCTCTTCCAAAAGGAGCTCGACAAGCAACAGGAAGGACCATTGCTCCTCCGCGCCCGACTTCCTCCCGTCCAAATGAACCTGTTGTACCCAGTTCTGCTAGCACAAGACGTCCCACAGTTACATCCAATCGAACACGCCCACCTTCAAGTCACATGCCACCCCCACCAGTACCTATTGCTTCATCATCGAAAGGTTCAGACACGGAGTCTAGCGTACGGTCGGAGAGCGCTGCATCTACTACATCGAACACTAGCTCTGCTAGATCCGATACAACCACGCGGCCCAGGACCTCGGGTAGAGCAGCGGCCGCTCCACCGTCGCCAAATAGGACGAGTCCTATACGAGGCCACAAGAAGGCTATTTCCTCCATCGCTGCCGCGAAGCCGTCAAAGCCAAGTTTTAACACGTTTAAGGTTGAATATCAACAGGCTCCGAGTGCACCGAAACCCACTACCGCATCCTTGATCCAGCAATCTCAAGGCTCAACCGCTCCAGCCCCTCATTCATCAGATACCATTCATGCTCAGACCAAACTTTTGCAATTGGCTATTCTCCATGCGGGAAGCTTTAACTCAACGGCAGCGTTGAAATTGTCGGCTCGCAATAAGCTTTATCAGCGGTTCTCAGAAATTCGGGACCGAAATGCAGCAGTGGCAGAATCCCATCGGAGAGAACAAGAGCTGGTAGATTTATACGCTCTATCGTTAGTATTGAAAAAATCCGCAGCATCTAGCCTTTCAAGCTTAAAAGACAAGCTGAGTAACAGCCCTGAAGAAAACATCCAGTTGCTCTCGGAGCAGTTATCCAAGGTACTAGGGTGGTTCTCTCAAGGGCAGTATGAAGGCGAGTACACTCGGATAATTCGGACTTTTGAGGAGTGGGTTTCCCTCCCGGATGAGCATGAGAGAAAGGTTAATGGGCTGGGTGCAGAGTTCGCTCGAGACATACTCAGAATAAAGAGAAAAATGGAGATGGCGGTCAGGAGCTTGGAAGGTTGGATGGGGTTGGTCGCCGACGGGGAGAGATCTCAGGATGAATATGAGACTGCCAGACTAAAGAGTTCTTTAGGAAGGTTGCTTACCGTTGCTGTGGGACGGCTAAGGGCTGGACTTGAAGAGCTCAATGTGATCCAAAACATTGAAAGGATGGTCGTGACGACGATGAGGAAAAATCTGAGGAAGAAACTTGGAGAGGTAGTGGAAAGCCGGAAAGAGATCGATTTGGGACAGCAGAAGAAAGAACTGGCAGCGTGGCAGCCAGTGTGGGCAACGATGTCATGATTTTTTGAATGACCAATTATGTTTGGCTTGCGATTGTTTTTCATGATGAAATTCTAATGATTCTAGGGCGGAGCCTTCTGTGATTTTTACAGTCTTTTTCGATACCTTGTTAAGTCTGTTTTTTACTGGCTCTTGCACGAGTGCACCGGTTTAGTATGCGTGGTGGCGCCGATTCTTTTCATTTTTAATAGAGGTTAAAACGTATGGGAATCGCTTTCTTTTTGCTTTCGATATTTTTTCCTTCACAGACCTAGGTTATATGGCGATGATTTTTTTTAAGGGATATTTCTTTCACATTCGAAATTACAAGCTTAAAGACCAGCTTCGTGTTATATTAGTTACACACTAGCTACTAGATATAATGAATTCGCCACAAGGCGCGCACAATCAGAGAAGAAAACCACACCAATT
Organism: Dactylellina drechsleri; assembly: GCA_036971345.1. Lineage (NCBI taxonomy): Eukaryota > Fungi > Ascomycota > Orbiliomycetes > Orbiliales > Orbiliaceae > Dactylellina > Dactylellina drechsleri. Next base: position 1,103,117 of record JAJTUB010000007.1, read on the forward strand.
AATCCACAACCATAAAAACGCCCAATACTCCTCCTTGACTAGTTGCCCTACCAACCCTGTTACCCTTGAATATTAAACTTGATCCTCTCCCTGAGAAGCCTCCTTTTGTACCGAAGCTTAAGCCCCGTATTCAGACCCTGAGGCATCCGACTCAGTGTACGCACTTTCCGCATCTTCGTCATCATACTCGTCAAAATCCTCTTCATCATCATCCTCAGAAAAATCGTCCCCGTCGTCGTCATCAGATTCCTGCTTCTTCTTCTTGCTCTGTTGCATCTTTGCTGCACCGGCAGCCGCAGCAGCCCTCTTTGGAGGTGGTCCCTTGCTGATTGCAGCCTTCTTGACAGCAGCGGCAGTCGCTCGGCCGCGAGTTTTGGCACCTTTTTTGGGTTTTTCGAATTCGGAATCCGAAAAGTCGGATTCGTCGTAGTTTTCTTCAGACTCTTGGTCCTCTTCTTCCGTTCCGTCTTCGTCAGATGGAGTTGGGGAAGCAGGTTTTTGTTTCTTAGGAGTAGGCTTGCTCGCTGCCTTTTTGACCGGTTTGGGGACCACTACTTCTTCTTCATCTTCTTCATCTTCTTCATCTTCGTCCTCATCATCGGATAGAGGAGTTTGGGCTTTGCGCTTTTTGGAGGCGACAGTGGTGGCACCGTTTCCGTTACCATTTCCTTCGTGTGCTTTCTTCGTATCACCGCCGCTGGTAGCTTTCGCGCTTGGCAGGTCCTTGCGCTTTTCTACGCCGGATTCTGCGGCTTTTGCGGTCTCCATCTTTTTTTAATTTTAAATCAGACCAGAACAAGATGATGGCTGATGACGTGAGGCTAAATTATATTATAGATGTATAAACAATCAAGCAAAAACAGGGAGGACTATCGAACAGAGGTGAGAGGGGTGTAATGTCGACCGGCGGAGATGAGTTCAGACGAGATGACATAAAGCTGTTACCCAGATATATCATCCATCCATCAGCGCGCGAAATAGCTGGACGCACTGACCCCAAAAAATCGATGATTGATGGGGATTAATCTTGTTGATTTCGTTCAATTGGGGGAGGCTGGTGCGGGTCGCTGCAGCCCACCGCCGTCTGCAACACCGCAACACATCTTTTCATCCTTTCTCCCTTCTTCGCTACCGCTGTTCCGGGTCAGGCACGAAACCTCAAAGGAGTCCTCTCCCAAAATCGATAAAAGATGCGAGCAACTTGGAAACCCTGTTAACCAGCGGAGAAACACGCTACTGGCACCGCGAATGCTTGTCACCTAGCGTGGTATATTTAGTGTCATGTCTCACTGCGTGACATTAGTAATGTTAATATATTAACAGGTTTTTCCTACATTTCCTTCCAAGCAGACTTCCGAGCATCTAGATACAATCCACTTTCGATTGCTTTCTTGATACCGTAGAATCCACTAATCGGCCACGCCTCCTTCAACTTGTCCTCAAAACTCTTCTCTTTAAACGGGTCCTCCGGTTCTCGCTTGACCTTGTCGTAAACGCTAGGTAAACTTGTCGCTCTATACTTCTGCCGCAGTGCATCATACCATGTCTTATCGTACATCTCCCAAAACTCGTCTTCCGTGTAATAAGTCTGCGCGTACATCCACTTCATCGCACCAAGTTCCTTCAACTTGGCTTCCAGCTCTCTATTAGCATCCACAAAATTCAAATGCGACGGACAATGTCCCCAGAGTCCCACATTCAGCATCTCTTTCTGCTCTCCACTTCCCTTCGTCACATGATGAGGATGCATGGTAGGCACCGGCGACTGCTTTAAAGGACAAAGCCACAACGGCCAGATCCCAAATTTGCCTGTAGCGTATGCCACAAATTCCTCCACGTTCTCATACGGCACCGCCAAATCCTGCACTATATACCTCTTCGACTGGCCGCTCGCGTGTAACGCTTTATACATCATCCTCGTGTGTAAGAAGTCATCGAGCCACCACCTTGTGAACGAGTTGAACGGAAAGTTGAAATAGTCGAACGCAGACTTGCCAACCCAGAATCCACCGCGGTCGTATCGGAATAGATATTCCGCTATCGGTATCGCCTCTGTCACCGGTGCGCCTTGTGCTTTTTCGACCATTTCCTGCACGTGCAGATAAAACCATGGATCTTTTGCGTCGCTGAACCGTTGGATAGTGTGGTTTGACACCGTGTTTGACATCTTACCCGTCACGATTGCTCCGTTGGTTCGTGAGTACAGTATTCCGTCGATATAATCGTGTGCTTCTCCATTCGCTGTAAACGATTTGATCTTGTCTACGGCTTGGGAGAGGTTGGAAACAGGGTGGTATGTCGTTTCGATGTATTTACTCGCTGGGATGAGCTGGAGATTCACCAACGTTGTGACGCCGAGTGTCCCCAACGCTCCGGCGGCGCCGTAGAACAGATCCGAGTTTTCCTGAGGAGAAGCGGTGATGACCTCACCATCCGCCAACACCATCTCGATGGAGTTTATGGTATGGTTGAAGAAGCCATGTTTGAATGAACTCGATTCACCAGAAGTGCCGGCGTACCCTCCGCCAACGGTGATGCCCGGGAACTCCATCACCACTGGGGGTATCAGCCCGTGCTGGAGGGTAGCCTCGACCAGTCGATCCATGGGTACATTCGGCTCGACGGAGACGGTTTGCGAGGCGTTGTCGACATGGAGGACGTTCGAAAGGGGACCGGTGTTCACTACATTTTTGCGGATGGTCGGGCGGGTGCTGTTGGTTGAGCCGTGGGAGATTCTGAACTTTTCTTTGCGGTCGTAAAAGTGCCGCACGGCGGAGGAGATGGACTGCACCGCTCGACTGTGGTGGTCAACTCCGGATTGTGCAGCCGAAGTATATGTGCTAGTGGCAGTAGACAGCAACCGGCGCCGACAGCTATTGCATATCGCCATCCATTTGCTCGGGTTGTTGAATGCGGCGATTGTCCGCCTTTTGATCATGTTGAAGGTTTTATTCGATTTTGGAACCGTGCCACAATTGATATATCATGTATTATACATCCGTGCTGCGCCTCACCTCCCCGCTGAGAGGTTCCAAATTTAATCTGACGTCGCGTCGGCTTTCGAGTTTTTTGAATGTAACACATGAAATTCGGATGCATCTTTTGCCAAATCCAGCTTCTCCAACGTTGTGCAACGCAAATTTTATAATTCCGAGGCCTTTTTAACCCCTTTGTGGTCTTCTCTCTGCTATCCAGTCATCGCTTTCCAATTACTTAATTGCCCTTCCGGCCGACCATTGAAAGGTATTGGTTTTGAATTACAAAGTAATTTTGGGGTGAAAACAAAACAGCTCTACCTCTTGGTTCACATTCGGATGCATTCGGGGAATACACAAAGTGCGCGCGTATCAACCAAACACTGGCGTTGGAATGTACCACATGATAAACTATGAATCAAAGCTGTGATTTCACGCAATCGGTACACTAGATAGGTATATGCACATTTGTGAAGAGGGAAAAAAAGGAATGAAAACGCCGTTTGTGTATGAAATAGTGAGATATGTTCAAAGGGGGGGTGGAACATGTGATACTACAAGGTCGTATAATTTAAGCAGCATAAGCCGAGAGAACAGTATTCTCAAAGACGAAAATCGAACCAACAGAAGATCGAAGAGACAAAGATATCATGGCCAAAAAACATAAAATGCTAATATATATCATATATGAAACAAGAGTGAAAAAAAATTTGAAGAAAACAAGGGATAGATGATATCCCGTTCACCTTAAACACCTGAAATATCGCTTTTATTAATTTTGCATTGCATGCGTCTAGCTTCCTAGCTCGTAAACCGGTCCGCTCGGTCCCTTGGACCCATCGTAGCCTGCCGCTGGCTGGTTCTCTTGGGGCGCGGGTGCCTGGTGGGTAGCTGGGTTCGCCGGTGCTTCTGAGATGCCCTGTGGCTGCTCAACGTTCTTCTGGCCATAGGGTAACGCCGCACCGCCAAGTTCTGAGACGTTCTGTCCATATGGTGGTTGTGCACCTTGTTGGTTGGGGTATTGCTGTTGAGGGTATGGTTGATAGTATCCTTCCCCTTGTGGAGGGGGGGATTGATATCGTGGGTCTGGATTTTGGGTTTGAGCGTATTGGGCCATCTGTGGCTGAGGAGGGATTGGACCACCGGTATACTGCTCCGTCGGGCCTGGCATGGTACCGTCGGCTCCATCCTTTGGCTTTGACTTGCCTTTGGAGACGCAGAACCAAACTACGCCGGCAGCAATCAATGCGACACCACCGACCACGCCACCGACGATTCCACCGATTGCACCACCGGAGAGACCGCCGCCGCCGCCGCTAGAACTACCAGCCGAAGTTGTTACGGATCCTCCCTTTTCAGTAGGATTGAATGAATACGCAGCTTCCGTGGTAGCCGAAGAACCACCAGAAGGAGTGAAGGTAACTACACCGGCACCGGCACTTGAAGGGTTTACTCCTGCAGAGGGTGTGCAAGCAGTGAGACCGCACATATAACCATCTCTACAACAGCCGTAGCTCACAGACGCAGGGCACAAGTATGAGGAAGCGGAGCAGAACCGAGTTGTCCCGTCATCGCCGACGGTACCAGTCCTAGTGCCATCCGTGATGACTTGGCCCGGAGTTCCTGTTGAAGTGGGAGGAGAAGTGGTTGAAGAGTCCACAGGGGGAGTGGTGCTGGGGCTTAATGTTGTTGTCGATGAGGAAAAGCCAGGGGTAGTAGGGGTAGTGGTAGTTGACGCAGGAGTAGCCGGAGGGGTGGTTGCATCGTAAATTTGAGAGGAAATAGACAGAATGACGGAGGATATGGAAGCCTCGATTTCGGAGATGCTTGCGGAGAACAAATTAGGGTTCTCGGTGATCGATTTGATCACATTGGAGACGGACTGAATAAGGGAGCTGAGGCTGGCGGCTTCATTGGGGTCGGTGACTTGTCTCTTTGCGAGATCGGCCTGTGCATCCTCCCAGTCTCTCTTCTTGAAGACATCGTCGGCCGGACGATTCGGTTGTTGATTGAGTGAATATGTGTAAAGCGGGAGAGTGAGAAGCAGCGATATCAACCAAAGCCTGAGGGAAATCATGACTACGGTGTTCTATGTTCGGTCCACCTGTCGGCCAGGCAAACCTTTGTATTGCGGATGGAGAAGTCGAAATGGATGCGAAGGGGTTGTTGGATGTTTGTCGAATATGCACACGACGTATCCTGGATGCCGAAAGTTGCCTCCCTGTTCCGCTGTTACACCAAACCTCGATCTGGAATAAAAGAGGTTCCAGGAAAAAAAATCGTTGGAAATTATCGATCGCTTTGTCAAAAGAGATGTTAAGAAGAGAGAAGGAATGAAAGGAGAAGAAAGGAGACGAGTGCTTTTTGGGGGACGCTACCACGCTTTCTTAGGAGGAAGAAATATGTCTCTCCAACCAATTCCTCGGGTACTGGGGAAACCAAATATTTTTTCGTTTCTGCAGCCCATCTCATTCGTTGGTTAGCAACCGAACGAAGACTGGGTTTAATCTCTGGAAAGGGCCTTGTGGGGCTTCATTTCGGAGTCCAACGAAAGGGCTCACACGAAAGCGGACTAGGGCCTCTTGCGAACCCAAATGTGTATCATTTTCATTCCACGATGCTACCGTCAGCCGCAGTGCCAAGGGGTATTTCGAGTGTTCTGTCTGCGGATGTTTTGGTTTGCAAAAGGCCAGCCCAAAAGCTGAGTCCCCTGACATCGTATCGTAAATCGGCCGGCATTGGCGAGAATCCGCGCCGGTAGACGTTTGACAGTTCAGCTGTGGCTGTGAGGGCAGGTCTCAGCTCATCTAACGGTAAGGTTGAAGTAGCTCGTGATTCATAAGCGTTATCCGATCTCGGTCAGAGACTCTCCAGAGAGACTTCAGGCCACCACGCTCGGGTACCAGATCCGCAGGCGGGATGGCCGGTTGAAATGCAACTGCAGCATTGGTCATGATACTCCATGTTGGATGCGCATTTTGTGCGAGATTTAAAATTGAGTGGGTTTCCATTTTGTTCTCGCTTCGATCGCCGTGCCAAAAATGCTCCAAGCTGCATTGCGACATGAGCCGACACGAGATCCATATTTATCGCCACAGCCAGCCTAAATGGGCAGCTGGTGACTAGATCCAGACCCATCTTTGCTCCCATCCCTTCAGTCTTGGTCCCTGTCGTTGGATCAAACCTTGCAGACTGGCCCACTTATCAAAATGCCTGTCAATCTCGTGGCAGGCAAATCGCCCTCGAGCAACGCATTTGCACTGTTGCAGAATCATATCAATAAATATATATATCGATATCTCAATCTTGAGATCAGATCCTGGTGCTCACTTTGAGTAATTATATAGCCCTATACGGCTCTTCTAAATGCTTCGTTCCGGTGGAAGATATTGTCTGCCTATACACAGATTGTGGTATCAGTCTCGAGATAGCCAGTGTTTTCTTATCAGTGGATGTGATGCTGCTACAGTGTTCTTCTGGTATATACCGTTATCAAAGTGAAGTATACCATAACATCGCTTCCCTATCCAAATTTAGTAAATGCAATGGCACTACACGATTGCCAGAAGATAGCGGCGAATGAATACTTACATATTGCTCCGTAGCACGATGTGAGACCCCGTTGTTGTCGGTTTGTATTTCAGATCCGAGTTTCTACACTTTATTGAAGTCTTTTTGAGGAGAGTCGAAGGGGTGTCTCTACAGCGATGGCTATTTGGATGTAATTCGTGTTGAGGGAGACGAAGAGGTGCAATGATCCCCACTCATCGTCGATGATCAAAAGTAACCATCGCCATCATCACAACAACAATATCCCTCCTCCTCATCCTCCTGCTCCTCCTCCTCCTCGCCATCATCATCATCATCATCATTATCATCATCATCATCATCGTCATCGTCATCATCTAAGTATAATCCTCTCTCCTCTATCATCCAAGTATCTCTTCCTCTGTACTATCATCGTCTCCACTGCTTCTCTGCTCTCAAGTCACAGCTGCTAGTTCACTTGGTTTAGTCAGTCGTGAATATCTCTACTTATATATCAACGCCGGCGTCCGGCAACGAGATTGCTTATATATCTATATATACTTATCTACTTATAGAGACATGACCTCTCGAGCACCCCTGACAACACCCAGTGCCGGGTCCTCTAAGCACAATTCCAACCCCATCGGTCCCTCAGATGCTCCCAGAGCCCCCAAAGCCCCCTTAACCCGATCCCGCCTCTCGCGCCACCCTGAGGCAGAGGCAGAGTGGCTCTCGGGTCAAAATGAAACTGAAATATCGCCATCTCAGAAAGTAGCTGCGCAATCTTCATCTTCATCAGCGCCGAAGTCGCCTCGGCAAAAGAAGTTTACAAACCCTGATCTATCAGCTCCACCCAACTCTCATCAAAATACGGCGCAGGCGGCTTTAGACTTTGATTCTTCCCAAGATGATTCTTCTAGCGGAGATACCAACCTACACGAAGAGGAACTTGACATCGACCCGGAGTTGCTAACTCCTAAACCCGGCCGTGAGAACTCAAATAATGAACATCAAAACACCCAAAGTCAGCACAATCAACAGATTCCAAGACGTATCTCTATCCATGATGTCCTTTCTGCACCGCGCAACATCTCTATACATCGAGGTGGTGGACTGTTTGAAATAAGCGCCACCCAGTCGACTAAACGCAAGGATATAGACGATTCTACTACTGAGGAACCGCAAGCAAAAAAGTTTCGTCTTTCTAATGATATCGCTGCTGAATTACAAGCGCCCCTTCCACCATCACGTGCTTTCTTGCCTCCCAAAGGGCAGTTTCAACCGTCAGCCACTCACCCTAGAACGGAAGCACGCCATCAAGTCTCCCTTGCGAGCATAACCCCAAATTCACCTACTTCGCAACCTAGTCCAAATCTACGCCCAGCTTCAGTAGCGTATGAACTCTATCATACCTAAATCTTAGTAGAAATATTCGCTCACATCTGCTTGAATTTGTAGAGAAATTGCTCCTATGGCTGTCCCACAGCACTATCATCTCATCGAGTATATAAGAAAACACAACCAGCACCTCGAGATCCAACTCTTCAACCGAAATTTCGAGAACAACCGCCAAGCCGACGAGATCCGTAGATCCAACGAGTATGCCGCCAGAGCCAAACGTTGTATGCGAAAGGATGGGGAAGATGTCAACCATCTCAGAACACTAATCTTGCACGCAAAGAATAAGCTTGAAATCTGGGAGAAGATGCTGGGGTCACTTGAAGTATTGGAAACATCATCTACGGAGACGGAGAATGGAACCGTGGAGGATGCTCAAAATAATAATCGCATCGTCGGTCAAGTCGGTGTAGCAACCCGAGTCGTTCAAGACATCCGAGAAGTTGGGAAAAACTTCGATAAAGCACTTAAGGATATTCAAGGCCGGCCCGTTTATGAAATCGACGAGGTAATTGACATATACGCCACATTTAATCATTAGCATTGCCAGCCCTGGTTCGTTATTGTTGATTCCTTTGCCCTAATTTTCATGTTTCGCATCTTATACCTGGCTACCGAAGAAAAGAAACTCGCAGCGACTTTTATCAATATATGGGTGGGAATGAGATATTTGTATCTTTGTTGCTGCTGAAGTCAGAGAAAGGCGTTGGCACCTATCATAGTCTTGCGATTCACTCTAGGTATCGGAACATCGTCGATTCATTACATTAGAGCATGTAATACTGAAACCAGGGTTTGAACTACTTAAGAAGCTACCAAGACTGTTTTTTTTGATAGCGGGAGGAGGACTGGCTAAATATTAAAGGCTGCTCTCTTCGGCGTAAAGTTAATTAGACTTAGAACAGGTCCCATACCTATGAATAGGAATCAACTACAACTAATATCTTGCAATACAAACATTAAACTATGACCGAAATAAAAAAGAAAAAAATATTATTCAAAGTCCCTATCTCCACGACATGAATTCAATTATGAGCTAAACGACTTTACATCCCACTTGTCCATAAATTCTTGAAGCTGGGAAAGGCTGTTGTCCTTTAGTCCTTCAATCACGTGTCCGATATAACCGTCGGGGCGGACTAGCAGTACAGCATCTTTAGGAATACCTTTAGCCTGCGCATCCTGCGTAGAGGCAAAGTAATGAACACCTAGTTTTCTCTCCTGAGCCCATTTGTTTACTTTATCGTTCTTCTCGCCATAGACGTGAACTTGCCAATCCAAGGAGTTCAATGGCTCAAAGTTATCTGATCCGTCCTCGAATTGGACCCAAGGTAATCTGTCTCCGGCGTAGAGGTTTGAAATACGATTGTTACCGCTTAATGCACTGCTTCTATATTCGATTCGAACCTGCGAGGCGGTTTCGAACAGGAAGCTGTCCATGAATCCGAAATGGAATAAAAGCGGAACGATATTTCCCATAAATACAGTCCTCCAAGCCTTGCCAAGCAAGCCTTTGTCCGTCGCAATTGTGAATAATTTGTCTGTAGTGTTCACCAGTCTGTCTGCGAACGGTTTACGCTCGGAGTGGTATGTGTCCAGAATTTCGGGCGTAGCCCTGCCGGATAGAACAGCCGCCAACTTCCATGTTATATTGATCGCGTCTCCTAGGCCTGTATTCATTCCTTGACCACCAACAGGACTGTGAACATGAGCGGCGTCTCCGCAAATGAAAACCTTGTTATCTCTGAACGTTTGGGCGGCTCCGTGATGAACTTGATAGGTAGAGAACCAATGGACTTTAGTGATATTTGCCCCGGTGGTTACCTTTACGTTCTCTTCGACGTCTGCATAGGTGAACTTGGTGTCCACGATTTCGTCCGGCGCCCAGCCTGCGAGTCTGATCCTCCCGTTTGGCATTGAGAACAGCAAACAAAAATTATTCGCCGTAAAGCACACATTGACATTCTCCAGTCCGACAGCGACTTCTCCTTCCACATCGGCGACAAAAAATCTTTGAGTGTAAGTTCCGGGGTCATTCTTGATATTTGTATGCTTTCTAACTGTCGAATGGCCACCATCGCAACCTAGAACGTACGAAGCTTCGAATTTCTCTTCTGTACCGTCTTTATGCTTCAAAGAGACAGTCGCGCCATCCTCGTCTTGAACTAAGCCGGTAACCTCAACTTCTCTCTCAACGTTCACTCCCTCCTTTTCTAACTCTTTGATCATCAGTTGCTCATTCGAGTCTTGCGGATACGTAAGAACGAACGGAAATTTGGATTTCCCGGCTCCGATTTCGCCAAACTCACGCTTGACGAGTTCTTTGAGGTCGCTATATACACTGAGATATTGAATGACTCGGCCTTCGGATATGGCTGTGTCAGAGAGGCCTAGCATTCGGTAGAACTCGACTGTTCTAGCGTGCAATACCGTCGCACGGGACGTATCAGCCGCGAATTGGTGCTTGTCCACGATTCGAAACGGGGTTTTGAGGCGGCTGAGCCAAAGGGCCGCCATGAGGCCTGTAGGACCGGCCCCGGCAATAAGGACTGGTTTTGGCGCCGGGGAAGTCATGATTTGAGTAGACTCAAAGGTCGGAGTTGCTGAATTCAAAAGTTTTGATGTTTCAACAAATAACGATCTCGTTCTTTGAAGATTGATTTCCTCTGGTATTTTGATTTGATATAGATTGACTGGATTCTATAAACATAAATTGTAATGCGGGTGAAGTCAATATATATCTTGTCTACATGCTGTTAGGATCACGGTTCTTCGGCTGAAAAGCTGTTGGATTTTGGAAGTTGAGTTTTGCCGCTAAGCTCACAACACCTCGAAGCATAACGTCATGGATCGGTGTAACAGCCTCCAGCTTCACCACTAGATTCAAATTCCCGGGCGTGGACGCCAGGAGGAGAAATCGATGGTCGGTCGACTTTGATGCCGACTTTCCGTCCCCCTCTTCTCGATCCTCACCTGACCGACCCAACCGATCGAAGCTCAAGACCTTTAAATATATGGCTCTCGTCGTCTGAATCGAATTATACTCGGCGAAGGTGAACTAGACATATCCGACGATTCGTACCGCTATACCACAAAGTCATTATTATAATGATGGCCGAGTTCGAACTCATGTGGAGGGAGACGTAATCCACAATCACATGTGTTTTCTTCTATCGCAGCTGCAGCCTGTGTAACATTTAAAATACAACACTCAAACATGCCCTTAACTTTGGCTCGGCATGCTATCGCCGTGCTTTAATCGAGGCCAAAAATGAGATATGGTATAGTATGCAAAGGAATCTAATACCCCACGGATTTAGATTTCAAACAATTAATCAAGTAATATCCGAAATATAGAGTAATTGTTCCGATCCTTCGGGTTTAAATATCTTTGGTGGCAGTCTAGTCTAAATCGAGTTACGATCGATCCGTTCCTCTCTCGCCTTTCGGTAGATGCAAGTGCGGCACTGATCAACAAACAGGTTTAGTCTTCCAGAAAATGGAATATAACCAACCTAGTTTTGAATATCGCCTTTATTGGCGAAATCACTCTCCTTTATCTCGTACGAGTCCTGATCCCTCATTGGGTCTCATGTTCGGCTCCGAGCACAATGTCGGCTACATATTATATGTCGAGTGGTCTACGTCAATCTGTGGTTATCAATACGATTATTCGTGTTAATCGATACCGCTAAATACGAGCAGTTTTCGTTTACCTATGGTAAGCGATAATAGTCTTCTCAGAAGTGAATGCAAATTTTGTATAATGATATCACTATCTTCGTGCGTCGCTGCAGGTTTACGAGATAAATCACTACCAATCTTTGTTGGGAAGGAGCTGCAACCGATATCGCGACTGAGAACGGATATCTTCGAACTCAAAAGCTCAATCAAACATAGAACCTCCGATGAATGGTGTATTTTCTTTCTTTCTTCTTGCTGCAGGGAAGGATTCCTTCATAGCTCGGTCGATTCCTGTCAGGTGGCATTACTCAAAAATTCCTAAGTTATCAAATATGTATATTTATTTGCAAAGAAACGCAATATGTATAGCCAAGCACGAAGCTAAAGTAACCTAGCACGATCAATTATAAACTGATACGCTTGCTTCATCTTTCTTAATATTGATACTGTCTTGTATTGACAATTTTGCAGCGATCCTACCTGGGTAGGCTTAAATTTTAATTTGTTGGAACTTATGTACTCGTAGGTATCTCCTTTCTTTGAGAGACGATAGGTATCGAAGAGATTGAGGCTTGAGCTTGTTCTCATGGCTACGTTTAAGCTGCATGGGCACCGGAAGGAGCCGAATTCGGCTGGATGCTCCTATCACATGTTTCTGGTCCTCTCAGCACGAGTGGCGGATTAAACATACAGGGTTCCATATTTTTTATTTTATTCTTTTATTTTTCCAAGTCTGCAAGTATCGAGATTATAGTCTCGGCGCGATGCACATAGGTCTTAGATCATCTGCTAGAGATCGCGAATATTGGAAAATTAGAAATCTTTGATCAACTAGTTCGCCTTGGGTGTTTAGCTTACATATCATGTGTTTTTGATACTAGCATGTATCAATAGTAATCAAAAATGCTGGAACATACGATGGTCGTATAATTGCCATGTATGATCGTATTAAAAGCGCCACGAAAGTGTTTTGTCTGAGATAAATGCCCAGTTGATTCAGGAAAAAGAGGCCCGAGTTCTGTTGGAGTCTCAACGGGTAGACCTCTAAGACTGTCTGTGGCCATCCAGATCAAATATGCATTCCCTACCGCAGGCCTCGATGTCTCGTAACCAGTCCGTGTGCAGACAATTGTACAAGCATAACCTAGCGTGTTGCGTGTGATTATTTCAGGTCTAACTTTTCGCGGACCACATCGAAACCCAACCACACCCAGCGCCGACCACTTATCGAAGCCTCTCGATTAAATAACATCGTTGATACCGAAATTTAATTTCAAGAGAAAAGAACCTCCCGCCGAGAAGTTTGCTTGGCCTTTAGGATAAAATATCCTTGTTTCACAATCATACATTTCTAGGCCGACAACTTCCGATTGAGAAGTGGATCTTTATCTGCACCGTAACATTTGACGGAGTCTTCAAAAAAGTAGTCTGCCTAACAAACCATCCAAACTAGCAGTCGACCATCCAAAACCTGGGTATCTTTCTCGGTATTTACTCGAACAATGTCGTTAGACATGCATCATGACGGAACTCCGATTCTAGTCCTACAGTAAGCTCACCGTCTCTTACGTGACGACAACTCTGCGTGGGAGATCCGCGCAGTCGTTGATGACAAAGAATCCCAACAACAATAGCTAAGCTGATGTAACTTAGAGCCTTTATGTCTCTTTTTGACCAATTGAATGGGACGACATTCCGGTGGTGCGAAAGTTCAAGCTTTGGTACCCCAGCTTTAATTACCAGTTTGCGAATTGAACGGGACAATACCACCTCGAGATGCACCTCGATCTGACCAAACAGCTCCACCACTCGAATTGTCTATTAGGGCAAATACCACAGGACTTGAGCGCGGTATACGGAGACTATCAAACGTCTCCCGCCTCGTTCTATAAAAAAAGATAAAAATACGAATGAAATTAAAGCCCGCCATGCAATAATAAGGGAGAGGGGCGAAATTAGAATCTGCGAGCTTCCGATAAGGTGATACGATAAAGGAGAACTGCGGGGTGACCACCAATCGCAGAGTCAAGCCAGTTGTCCAGAAAAACGAGGCCGGGGATCGACGACTGTATCAGATTCTTATTTTCAATTTGTAACTACCGAAGCCACCAAGCTTTCCCGGCCCCACGGAGACCCATGTGCTTGGGTTTGCAAAGTAAGCAAAACTCCTTTTCGAGCTTGGCTTGACTTAGCGACACCTCACTCAACAGCATTGTGCCCAGGCGACGCTGCTGATGCTTGGACCTAATTATTGATTCAGGCCTCGTTTCGTAACCAAACTCACAGGATCGGAACAGCCACCAAGCGGATGCTTAAGGCCCGTCGCAATTTATTTCCCATGTATTAATTCCGAGAGGAAAACGAACACCAACAAAATCTCCCCGTCTGGGCGAATTTGACCTTTCAAGTCAATTCGTCGAACAGTAGCATGAGGTGGTACGGTGCTTGGGTGGTGCACTGTTTAGCCACCAGGTAAAGCAGAGAAAACAAGATATTTTTCATCTAAATTTCTTTACTGCCGCTGTCGCCTCAGAATCGAAGATCAGTCGATACTTATTTGCTATGTCGCGAATAATGTTCCCAAAAGATTGTTAATTTTTTTTTTAAACGGTAAGCAAGCAACATGTCGTGATCTACTTTAATGGAGCCCCTTCGGAAACTCTCAACAACTGGGAGGCTCAAGAATTGACCAAGGACTGGGAAGGTGTGGACGCCTAAATTGGCATTCGAATATTCGTTTATTCTTTCTCAGTTCCGTCCGGTTTCATATTTGCAAAAAAGATGGCCCGCATTTAGCTCCCTGCTGACATCGAAGCTGATGATTTCTGAGTGACATGTTTCAAGTTGACAAGGACTTCTGGGGCTCATGCTCACACCGTTTATATTGCGTCCGCTTTGACCCGTCCCTAGGACGCTTACAAGGACATGTACTTTGCACATTGCGTCCAAACTAAAACAGTTCCTAAGTCCTGTATGCATGCGACCGACAAAGACTGAGTTATAAGCCAATCTCCAGCAATGTTTTGACGGATGACATGACAGAACAGACGCAGCTACGTCGACCGCGAGTACTTTCGTGCAATGCAATACCTCAACCTGTGCTTGCGCTTGGTTCCGGAACCAAATACTAAACCATCACGATACCAGCTAGCTACGGTGGCAGGCTAGCTCAGTCTCCACCGGCCAGCTCGGAACCTAGAGGGTCAATTTTTTGGGGTCCATCTAATCTAGATATTTTGTGCACTGTGCACCCGACTTTGCACTTAAGTCGAGCCCGGTCCGAATTTTCGAGTCGTCTCGCTCAAGATGACCGAGGAAGCGACAAAGCCGTCGACAGGAAGGCGCAACAAAGCCAGCATCCACTCAATCTTATCCGACAACAGGAGCAACACATTGTCGTTTTCTCTCCCAAACGCTCTGGCATCTCACAAAATAGGCGAGTTAGAATCATCAACGGCCAGTGCTCCAGCAGCGGAATTGAGTAGTAATCTTGGAATATCCACAAGGCATATCTCGGAACAGGAAAGGCTGCGGCTGCGACATACGGGGTTTCTTCCAGCGTATTCGGAGTCAGCGCCGGGTGCAGAATGGGATACCCAAGATCAGTTGAATCTGAAACGAAGGAAACTGTCTCTCATCCCCCAACCATTCCATTCGGTTTCCACTGAAGATCCAAAGGACGAGCCCTTGAGCTTAAGTACAGAAGATGATACTCCGTTAAGGTCCTTCCCAGTTCGAGAATATCGTAGAAGACTTAGCATCGCTTCGGTTTTGACCGCTGACAGCAGCTCCTTACCAAGCGTTATCTCACCAGCTACGACCACCAGTTGGGCGGGTCTTGCATCATCAGCATCTTCGACGACCACAACTAACCCTCCTCAGTGGTCATTCATAAACGATCTGTACCAGCCAATAAGTCGTCCTAGCCCAATTCCCAGTATTGCTTCTGCAAGCAACGCCGTTGGATCTCACTCGCGGAAGGACCAACAGAACACCGAGGATCCGGATCTCAAGACGTGGGACTTTGATATCGACACGGCTTCTGGTCGAATGAAGACACCCATATTAAGGACCACCCCGCGCTCTAGTACTTCGGACATCACCCCTTTCCGTAGCCCGAGTGGGATTATGGCGCAAACCGCAGGCTTTGATGGAGGCATCGCCCCCCAGAGCGAAGCGGGTACGAACTATCAGATGGATGAAGACCTTGAAAATCTACAACCTGGACCTACGGAGGACCCCATGGCATTAACAACCAGCCACCGTTCACTGGAAGTATACAATGAACTCGTAACCGATCTACAACATAAATTATCAACAAAGTCACTAGCATTGGAAACGCTACAGAAGGAACACGACAGATTATTGGGAGCGTACAGCCGGCAGCAAACTCGTAGTGCTGCGATTCAGAAGAAATGCACCGTGGCAGATGCCGAGATTGTTTCACTTTCAGCGGAACGAGATCGATTACAAGATGCCCTCGAACAATCTGAAGCGCAAGTCCAGGAATTGACCGATCAGCGGGATATCATCAACAAGAGGCTTGTCGCTAGAGTAAAAGAGTATTCGAGCATCGTCCAACTTGCATCTCAGATGGAAAGTTTATCGGTGTTAGAACTCAAAAGATGGAAGGACAGGGATGCAATGCTTCGATCTAGGATATCAGAACGAGATACGATTATTGAGGAGATGCAACAGCGACTTGCACTAGCGGAATCCGCCGAAGAAGCTAGAAGATCTGGGTTAGTATCCGGTTCGGACGATGATTCTGACCGGATACTTGCCATACGGAGAGAAAATCAACTACTCAGGCAGCGAGTTGAAGAGCTAGAAACTTCCGTAAACCAATCCAAACAAGAGGTGGAAAGAATGGAGGAAATAGGTCGTATGTTGCTACATCGGAACAGGGAAGGTTCCGACCTTTCCTCTCAATCCACCAGTCAACAGTCCAATCTACCTTGACCGAACAGAAACGCTCCCCTTCAAGGCCCTCGAAAATATTCCCGACCCTACTGCCCGTAAAACAAAACATTCCGAGGAAGCGGAAATCAGGGCACTCTCGTCCGGAGTGCCGACTTGTGCTGGCCAACATCCAACCCCCTTTTTCTTAATGATCAATTGATTTGCCACCGGAATGAGCGACAGGAGTATCTCGATACACCCCTGCCTGGCGCTCTTCAGCCTCTGGAAACTGACGACAGTAACTGGGACGGAGATGCCGGTTGATTCGTAATTCTCATGACATTCGGCTGACGAATGGATTCTACGTAACTTTGCCACAAACATTTATGTGACTCAATATTTTCACGGAACCTGCAGCTCTAAGCGACGAAATTGGCCATTCCCGCGAGAATGGCGAAATTTCCCGGCGGTTTTGGTGCCGTCTATATAAAAGCCAATATGATACGTTGATGATAGTGCGACTGGCTGAGTCTGGCCGATGGTCATTTCCTGTTTTGGAGAATGCAACAACGAAAATTTGGAGTTTTTGTGTTGCCAGTGTTGCATGTGAAAAAGCGTTGCGAGACTGCATCAAAAGATGCTGGAAGGTTCCTCAAGCCGCCCGAGTGTCAAAGACCAAAAAATAGAAATACAAAAAAACAGGGCTAGGAGGATTTCGCATTTACGTCATTTCACCACAAAAGTCACAGGTTCACAGGCATTGCATACAAAATACACACGAGGATAGAATGCATCATGGCGTTACTTCCAGGTTTTGGTTTTTGAAGCAAAAAGGCAAGTCCTTGTTGAATTTTTCAAGTTTTTTCTTAAATTCCTAAGTTAAGTTTAGCTATCCCAATATACCCACTGCATGAATGTAATTAGACCAGAACCAAAGAAAGAAAGGAAGAAAGAAAGAAAAGAGTTGGCAATCAATAAATCCAGGAAAGCTTCAGATCAACAAAATTCTAGAATATACTTGTTGATATATCTATATCATGGCTGATGCAGGAATTGTCGGCAGTTGATATTTGTAAGATTGGAGAGTTACCTGTATACCAAAGTACTTAATAAATTATATGCCGCTACAACACTTTCTTTCCCAACTAGCTCTCCTGATAGCACCCTTTCAGTAGGGGTTGTAATGATAGTAATAATTTGGCCAGGCAATCGGAGCGACCGCTGGCTGCAGCTCGGAAAACTAAACTGAAGCTGAAGACTTGCGGCGTCCTCCCTGATCTTCTCCTTGGTTTCCACCCTGTTCGACATCTCCATCCGTGAAAAATGACGACTGATTTCCACCAGATCCTGATCCTCCACCTGATACTGACCCGGTACTAGCGCTCGTGACCGGCCCTCCATTATCAGCTACCTTGGTATTCGCATACATATCGAGGCGAACACGTATTTGCCTTCCTTGATACATCGTTCCATTGAACAAGTCACACGCCTGCTCTGCCTCTCGAGCGGAGGAGTACAGAACAGTGGCATAGCCACGACCTTTGTTATTCGGTTTGCGTGGAACATCGCAACGGATGATATTGCCTGCCGGACTCAAGAAGGTTCGGAGGTCTCGCCAATGTGTGTTGTAGGGCAGGTTTCCGATAAAGATCCCTCGGGATTCCGTTTGGACAGCTCCGTGACTGAGGTTCACGGGCACACCAGCAGCATTGTTGATGAAGACAGGAGTTGGAGGAATGGCTGCTGGTTGATGGGGTTGGTGGTGATATCCACCGCCACTGGGGTGCCCTGTGGTAGGATATTGAAAGTTTTGTTGACCAGAGCCTGGGTAGTGCGAGGGACTAGAAGCAGCGGATGAACCCGATGCCATAGGGTTCCCACCAGCGAGACCAGTGTTTCCATGGGCGTAACCACCAGTTGATTGAACAGTATAGAACGAGGGGACAAGCTGCATGTCGCTTTGGGGAGAGAACTGTGGTGCGTTATTTAGATTTCTTATAGACATGTTGGCGCGATCTATTTCGATCTTTCAAATTAGCAACGATGCGATAACTCACGGAGATGGAATAATAGAAAGAGAAACGGAGGGATGGAGGTGGACAGGACGACGGGGAGGGTTTACCTTGATTGTTAGATGAACGATGTAATGAGATGCTTCCACCAAATGCTGAGGATATTGTAGTATACGGGTGAGGCATTCTTTGACTACTCGGGTCGGGCAAACCTCTCTGTATTATATAGTGGGGATTCGAAAAGCTCATCGAAGAAGGTGAGGGTCCTTGATGAGGAAGTGTAAAAGTTGAGAATGAAGGTTGAGATGGAGAAATAGTTAAGAAATGGGATTGTTGTCGGTTGTTACTCGGCTGATTTGGAGTCCCCCGCCGTGACGGCGTTTTGCTAAATTGCGACGAAGATGAAGGGGTTGACGAGGAAGATGATGAATGAAAGCCGGGCAAATTGTCTTGAAATCGAGATCTTTCCTCCTGGAGAAGTGCGTGATGTCGAATCGAATAAAAACGGGCGTTCCTCTGGGCTACACTTGCCTGTCGCCTGTATTCTTCCAACATTTGCTCACTATCGCGTGTCGGCGATACACTCCCTACCGCCTGAGAAGTAGCCACACCATCGACAGGTCCTGGTGCCCGAAAATCATCATTGTTGGCATCGATGATTTCCTCTTCATTGTTTGTTAACCGTTGCTGGGAACGAAGGCGCTCCTCCTGAATGTATACACTGGCATTGTGAGCCAATGCGATAAAGTGATGATAAGTTTGAATCGCGATCCATTCGTTATACGCCGCGAGCTGTGACGGGACGAGATTCGAGTAGGCCGAGAAGTTTGCATTATTACTATAGTCGGAAGGCAACGGAGGAACGGGGACGTATTCTGGCAGCGAACCGCCTTCAGACGGGAGGGCCGTGTTCGGCTGCTGGGCAAGGACGGGGACGGGGTTGGCTTCGTTTCCCAACTTCACCATCAATGCCCTTCCATGCCACTCATATCCGTCCAACCTGTCTATTGAGAGATAATTCGAACGAGGTTTAGCAGCGGAGAGCAAACTTGATCTGTAGGTTGATGACCCATGAATACGTACCTACGACTTTGGCCGCCTCATCTTTCTCCTTGACGATGATATACCCGAAACCCCTCGAGCGTCCGTCCTGGGTGAGATAGATTTCGACTCGCTGAACATTTGGTGTTATTTCTCGAACCAAATCCTTTAGATCTTGCCAACGTCCTCTCCACGGAATCTATGAAAAAAATAGATTTATTCCAAGTCAGCAAAATATCAAAAGTAGTGAAGCCAACAATAACCTGTAAAATTTGCGATATCCTCTTCCCCCTTGTCGTGTATCGTACAGGGTGTGAGTGTGTGACCACGAAACAGTTGACATTTTATTGTAAAATAGGGAAAAAAATAGGGAAATAAGGAAAATTCTGAACCGTTAACCGAAATACGTGACGGGAAGACATACATTTCCAACGAGAATTATGTACTCATCCGAGTTTAGTTCACCGGCTGGCCGCTGCAGGACGTTACCCATAACTGTGGTGCCAATTAATCTCCACGGAGTTTGTCGTCCGGTCTCACACTGGGAGCCGACTTAATTAATTTAGGTGCTTGCTGAGAATCCAATATCGAAAGGCGTTTCGTAAAAGATGTTCGTCGAATATTTGAAGATTTGAATTCTTTCAGAAAATATTAATAAATACCCCCTCTCTCTACAGAATAATTATTAAAAAAATTTCAACACTGCAGACAGCTTTTGGACACGCTCAAACATCCTTTCCCTGAAGACGAGTTCCTTTCGTCTACGACCAGTGCTGACTTTTCTTTTTGAGTATGGCGTTCTTGCGAGCTAGAACATTGGATCTGTAGGTCCAGCCAATCAGGCGAAGCATTAGTCGTCCGACTGCAAAGTTGTAATTGCAGCCAACGTGGCTCTATGACGAGAGAGGCGGTTCTCAGCTCGATCAATTGAAGAATCCCCGTACGTACGTACTTTGAAAACTTTTTTTAACCTGTAAGCCAAGTTTTCTTGTTCGTATAAAAATTGTGGGTTTTATATATACCACGCCGCCGTCAACTTGAAAAGGTGCTGCGAAAGTATGCGTAAAATCCTTGGTACTTCGGAACCCGAAAAGTGTGGCAGAGGTCTGCAGCGTCCAGGAGGCGAAAACAACTTTGGAATATCAAGTAGTCATCAATGCACACTTCGTCCTAGGCTGCATGGAGTTCCTTGAGAAGGTAAATAAAAGGCCTTTCGAACCCACGTGGTAAGACACATGCAACTTTGCACCAATGGTGGCAACTGATATAATCGTCCAAGCCAAGTTTTCGATAGCAACGACCAATTTTGCAAGAAGCTAGGCGCTTTTCCTGTGCATCTCGCGGAGAAATAATCCATTTCTTGCTATTGGCAAGCTCGCCCCTACTGGCAGGAGTAGACCCTCTTCCCATTTCCACCTTTTTTACTAAGGTTTTTAAGTTTTTTTCGACAAAATAAGACATCGGGATGGATGTTTCCAGCCACTAGCGAAGAAGCACGCCAGGCCCGGGAAGAATCGATGTTGGCTGGTGTTGCTTTCCAACAGGGTCCCAATTCAGGCTTAGTCCGGGAGTGTCTGGTGCCGGAGCTTTGCGAGAGCCAGGGTCCACAAGTTACGCACTCGGCCTGCAAACCTGCCATTTGAGTGGCGAGAAGCTCGATTGTTTCCGAAAAACCTGATCCTTGGACCCTCGATGTCAAGTTTGGGTGGGCACGCGGGTGACAAAAAAAACGCATAAAACAACACATCTTTTATATAAGGCCTCCATACAAAAATTGCAAAAACCGGATGCATTATTTTTGTCACCCTGGTGGTGGGCTGACAGGACCAGGCAGAGCGAGCTGCAGGGCCAGTTTGCCGGGTCCAATTCGTAATGCGATCATCACTCGGAACCGGATCACAAAAAGTGCCTGTGGTTGCGTGTCATTTTGCAGGCTGCCTTGGAAAAAGAAATATGGTGATTGTTTTTATTTCTGGAGTCCTGCAGGATTTTATTTTTATTTTTCTTTTCTTCTTGAAAAGTTGGTAAATGCTGGCTGGCGATAGTATCATATCAATCCTGTCTGGACTCGAGATGGCATGTGAGTATGCCCAGCCCCGCGTTGTGTTTAACGTTGGAAATGTGTGCTCGCTTCGTGCTTCCTTATTTTTCGGCGAGACCATGCCATCCTCTTCCCAGTCAGGCCAGCCTGTTGAGAATTTAATGCACGCGGAAAACTCCACGCAGACACCCTCTTTGTTTGAGTGGACTCGGTTCTCTCCGTCGTAGCATTTGACTCGAGAAAGGTTCCTTTCTGTTGGAATCCTTCTTTTACGCACTGCGATTTCATCGATCCATCCTGCAGCTCCGATGACTTTTATCTTGCTTTCCCATATGTGTCAGTATGGCAATCTCACAATTGCCATTCTCGAAAGGTTAAATCCTGGGTCAACTTTAAACCAACATCTGATGTCTGGACTCTCGCTTTGCACACGGGGAGAGCTAGCTTCTTTTTTTTTGCTCTTTTTTAAGGGCTACGCTCTTCATTGTATTGCGAGGGATATCAATTTCGGGATGGCCGACTTTTGGGGATCGAATTGATCAATCGACCTAAGCTCAAAACGTGAAAAACTTATTATGATTTGGATAGATAGATATTGGCCAGGAATTTCCTATCGGTCCACAGCCGTTCTGGCTGCCATACGTCGGTAGTATTCTCATCGAAGCATACATAAGGTTCAATCCAAGATAGAAATGCGATGCCCTAATATGGAACGAACGAGATGGAAATATTGGAAGTGTATACATGCAACCAAGTGCGCCACTAAAATTCTTATCATAAAATGGATACTGGCCCTGATGTCAGCCATTCCTGGCAGGTAACATCATAGACACCTTTCACGATCCAACTTGGTTTCCCCATGCGCGCATGCATGGCAGGGTTGGGCGGACTTTCGAGAATGGTCCACGCCGCTGACGTCATAGGTGTCACGTTTTTGTTGCATGATTTCTTGTCAACACAAAATTGCCTGGATCGATATATTGATATATCGCGATATCGCCGGTATCGTACGATTCGAGTCGATTCCAACAATTGATTACAGAGACGTGCTTCTATCCGTCTCCAACACCGATGTACACATTAAACAATCGGCTGTGGATTTTCATTCAATCATCGACGCGGCAGATGGGAAATTAAATTTAGAATTCAGCCTTGCGTATTTGCAAAGACACTGTTAATATCTTCAACTTTATACGTCATCCTGCATCGGGGCCAGTCTGTTGATCTTCGGACCCTGCATACAAGCCCTGTCAGAAATTCCGGATGAGATATTCTCCGGTTATAGAAACTATTATAGCCAATCGATCCTGTCTATTTTAAGCCGTTGCAATGATCAACTATTATTTGAAACTCCATACAGACTCTCTACTGCATTCGAGATTCTAAATTTGTGACATATAACCTATGCAAGTATGGATGATGCACATATAGAACCATGGTAATTTTCCCATGCAGGTACCGGGATGATGGCGAGTGTTCTCACAGCGAATTGAACCTTATTAGTGGTATACTCTGGTGTTACGAGATCCACCTTCACTTACTTTTATCCTTGATCATAATAAATATAAAACTTTGCTTTCTAGTTTTTCTTCCGAGGTTTTCTTGCGTCATGCCTGGTTTACAAGACAACCAGACCCGGTAATTGTATACCCTGGGCTGGCAGGGAACTTAGTATCAATAGCAATTGGGAAGCTCCAAATATCATTAACATAGGCAACCTTGAGGATCTCATATATGAAAGCTGGTTTACGAGAAAGTAACAAAATTATTTTATATTAATCGATATCTGGACGATTTCTATTGGGAGTGGTCACTTCATTCATACGCATGATAAGAATAAATGCGAAGCCCCAGCGTTAGCAAGTTAACATGGCAACATAATTGAAGTTTGATATCAGAAAAAGCTATTGACTAATAAAGATATTCGCACAAATTATAATGTAAACTCTCCATTTTCAGGATAACTGATGTGTAAAGTTGAGGATTGAATCGTACCGCTGCTAAACTGCTGATACAAACCTAGGTTATTTCACATTTCCGAACTTTGAAAGGTCACCTAAAGTATTATACTAGATTGTAAACGTGTAATAAAGAATCGGAGCCTGGTTTGCGAGTGGAATAATACAACCCGACAGAATCTTCGCATTGAGCGTTTGGTTTACGAGCCAAGACAGAATAATATGGTCCGTGCGGCTGTTTAAATTGTAAAGGATCTTTCAAAGTGTGAAAATGGCAGTTTTGGGGTATACCTGACTGTGCTCTACGAGACCGGGCATACCTATACTTATATTTTGTCGGAATACAAGCGTTATAATCATTCAATTCTGCAAAACAGCCTGTCCTAATAGTAAACTACAGATCGGAATTGGTCTTCCGTTATATATTATCGTCCGCCTCACGAGAACATATCTGGGATTTTTGAACTGATCCGGCACCGATGTATGGGATAGGAAGTAGCTCAAATGTATTTCAGATAGATTCGTTGCTGATCAAGTAGATCCGTATTGTTCATGAGATAGATATGTTTTCTGGGATGCTGCACTTGGTGGCTCGTGTCTACATATGCAGAGCAAAGATATAATACAAAAGTCATTTGTTCCTGAAACTCCCTAGCTGAATTCGTAAATAAAGGAAAAGAAAAGAGACACGTATGATCGAGAACATTGACGGCCCGCAATGCCTGATATATCGAAGCTGGTAAAGTGCTCGTAGTAATATGAGACGGTCGATATCGGAGAGAAAAAGAGGAAGAGAAAAATGAGAAGAAACGATATACAACAATCACAGAATCAAGCTACGGTTCTATTTCATTTCAACGATAAATGGATGACAGTCGTTCAAAGCGTAAGAAAAAGAGGATCTCGAGATTTCGTTATCCTGTATCACCCGAAACGTTTGGCTCTGGCCTCGGCTTTCGCCTTTTCACCCGGGTCACTTAGGATACCTTTACCGGGAGCGGAAGTCTTAGAGCCGTCTTTGCTTTTCTTCGGAGGATCGTTCTGGATCTGTGTTTCTGGGATTCTCTTTTTGCCTCTGTTCTCACCTAAGGCCGAATCTAAGGCCTTGACGGCATTATTCTTGCTAGCATCCTCCCCTTCATCTCCCGCGAATCTTTTGGCACGCTCCTGGAGTTTCACGGAATCGCCGACAGGTATTCCGAAGCGCGCGGCTCTCTTCTTACGTTTTTCGAGCTCCGAGTCAGCATTTGTAGATGCTAGCCCTGCAGCAAAGGATTCGGCAGGTTCGGTCGGCTTTGGTTCCTCGGGCTCTTTTGTTGCAGGGGTATCGAATTCATCAGCCAGACGCTTGAAGGTGAATTTTTTCTTTTCTCCTGTCACGGGAGAAGCAGCGGTGGGTTCCGAAGTAGGCGGGTTTGGAGCATTGATTTCCGAGCTGGAGGAATCCTTCTTTTCAGTCTGCTGATTCGAACCAGGTGGAGCTACTGGGGCAGATACTGGAGCTGCCGGGGTTTCTTGGACTGCCTCTGCTGCTTTTTCTATTTTAAAACGCAATTCTTAGCCGTGTATGGGATGAGAATTGCAAAAGTGCGCTACATACCTCCATTCGAAGCTTTGGCTTTATCATCAGCTGTCAGGCGCGCAATGAGTTCGTCCTTTTTGCCGGTGGTTGGGAGCTCGCGCTTGGACAGTAGCTCCTTCAGATCAGTAACCTTGAGTTTACTGTAGTCGGTCATTCTAATGAGGATATTTAGTTCGCTATACAGATAGCGAAGTTCCGAGAAGGTGTATGTAAAACGGTGGGAAAGGCAATGCAGTGATGGTGATGGATGACGATGTTCTGCAGCGACGGGGCATCCGTCAAGAGAACTACCAGAGCGCGTCATGGCGATTTGCCAAGTCTGGACAACGTGGACAACGCAACAACACATGGCCACGGGCTCGTCTTTTTGGGACGTTTGCTCCGAGCATAGCCACAATGCAAAAGAGGCTTGAACCTGCCAACTCACCAACACTAGCAATTGAAGGCCACCGCCACCTTCTTAGTCCGGCTTCATCCCTCGGTTCGGAACATGCATGAGATAGCTCCTTTTCAATGCAAGAGTCCTTTTCTAACAATATCATTCTGTCACAGAGTCACGGATGATGATGTCAGTCGGAGACTCCGACAAGCCGGGTTTTACGGAGACGAAGACGCCACAGCGAAGGCCTCGATCACAAGTTGGAAAATTTTGTCCACTGCAAGATGCGAGGCCCACTTACGATGTTAGAGCTCAAGAGCATTACTGAGACCGACGAGCCCGAGAGCTCAAAGTCAGTGCGCTCGTTCAATCTCCCTGACGGATTCGGACCCGCAAAGCCTGTCGCCGGCGGAAAAAACATACGAGCCGATTCATCGAATTGTCCCGCAAATGACGAGGTACATGTACCTGTGATGAGAGATGAGATCCGCTTTCTAAATCTAGCAGGATTCGAGACAGGCGTGCTCGACGTGAGGATGCAGGTATCACGACAAAGTCGCCAACACGAAACAAAACTAACACGCTTCGCAGCTGGAGGCTTTCGCGGAAGAACACGCTCTGGTTCGTGAATCCAGAACCGCACGTCGGTGTTTCATCAAACCATTCCAGTGGCAACGTTTCATGAAAGACGCCAGATTGGGGGTATTAACGCGTTTATTCCAAGGATTAGTATCAGAAAATTTCCATTTCGGGTCATAAAATCTGGGATTTAAAATTTTCGAAAGAAAACGGGAAAGTCAACCCAAGACAAAAAAGCTTCGCTACCCCAAAGACGCACAAGTTCTCCATCTTGGCTTGCATCCTCGCGAGGTCGGTGGGGAAGGTGTGGCAGTTGGACACCATCTCCGTTATTCGCCAGGAGCCCAAAAATTGAGAACCAGTCGTTTGAGACAAACTATCGCCATTCGCAGGACACGGAACCAATGGGAACACAATCTCTCGTAGACAGATGCCTCCTGAATTCTATCTCACTCCCTTGAATGGCGCTTTGGCGAAAAGTGGGTGGGAGACATTCTTTCTCGATGACCTTGTTTGTCTTCATCGGCCACTTCAATATCTAAAAGTATGGAGAGCCTTTCCCATTGCATTGAAAAATTGAAGCTCCTTGATCCCAAGACTTGTGGAGTGCCACGATACATGTTGCGAGCAGCAGCGATGGCAATTTGACTCAACACTCGGGACATCCGTGATCCAAGGGAGAATACTAGGTATATGGCCGGATTATGCCTTACTGAAGTTTGCCTCGCTGCCACGCGTAAAAGCTGAGCTAACCACAAAACTTCCAAACTAGGCATTTGTAGAAATTATTTTTGGCGCAAATCCTTTCCTGTAAAATCTCGGTGCGTGGTTGGGGACCAAGGCCAAAGAGGTCACGGAACAGGGAGAAGAAAACAGGGCAGGCGCGCCGGCCCAACATCTAACTGGGAAGTGTTTTGTGGATGGAAAGGTCGCTGGCAGCTGAGGCGAAGCTCCTCTCGCCCGCATGAATTGAAATGTCTGCGCAAATGCGACTGGAGGACTTTTATGCGCTGTCGAGAGGCTAGCCAAATCGAGGGGCGCCGAGGGCCAGAGTAGAGCCTAGAAAATACGACAAGATGCGCAGAACGAGGATGGGAGCATGTACCAATACCTTCGAGCCTGGAATCAATGTGAGGCTTCATATGGTAGGCTCTACGCTCGCTCGCTCGCGACTTGTCATGTTTATTTTCTCGCTTTTACCCATTTCTCCTTCCTTCGATTTCACGAAAACTCGAAATTCGTTATCGGTACCTCGCCTCTTGTTATACCTCGCTTGGTCAAGTTACATATTACAGATACGAAAAAGGCTAGCAGATTTCGCAGGCACCAAGACACAGGAAAGAACAATAATACCGCCAAATACGAAAGTAGGTACTCCTGCAGACGAATTACTTTGGAGGACTAAAACCACCTGCGCCGCCATCGACAACCTACAACTATTTCGCCTCCCCTCTCCCCTTTTGCTCAACCTCTTGCGCTTCCTAGAATCGAAGCTTCTCACTTTCGCAGCACTTTTACCCTCGATTTACTTCATGATCAACTTTACGACCCATATTCCCAAAATACACCGTTTTTTGCACGACCTATCTTACTGTTAGAATCGATTAATCCGTTTGCCGCCCTCTACCTTTGACCAGCCGTTTGCACACTACGAATATCCGACCAAATCCTCAAACCTCGCCTCAAAATACCAAACTCCTAGACGACTCTGCTCTAGCAAAGAGAGATTTCCTTACACTAGCAGTTTTCTATCACAACAGAACCGGCTATTTCATACAGTTTTCTTGAGTTTCGCAGAAAAGCTATCAAAATCATTCGTTTTCCAGTTGAATTATAACCCTGGTAGGTTCTTCACCGTTTGGAGATCAGAGTTAAGCGCCTCAGCAAAACACTTTCATTTCCCCCGCAGCCGAACTACCCCGATTTGATTTTGTCGCCACCGTCCCGGTCGCATGATCAAAATTATTTTCCCCGTTTGCAATTTGCGGCAGATATGAGAATGCCCTGAAATCAGAGACAAAGAATCGACCCAATTGATTGAAGTCACGCCGACGTCACGGCCGCATCGCTTCACCGGGTCGCAAGCTTGCGATCTCTAGGCCCAATTGCTCAAGATGCACACCGGGCAGGCTTCGTGGGAGTTTCTTTAAACTTAAGGCCTAGTGTGCAAACTTTACATGCTTCATTTTGAAATTTCTTCTGAGGAAGGCAGATTAACGTTGATGTTAAACCTCTGAGTTTTTGAGCAACATGACAATGCTCGCAGGGACGCATTAGTTGAACCGAACAATTGCTAACGCTATTCATCATTTTCCGAAACAGATATTTGATAACTCCATATCACAAGATTTCAATGTGTTCCTGAGCCGACGCTGGAATGCATAGTTCTTCTAAATTTTCGTGGATTCGAGTTGCGAGATAACATTTAAATCTAGACTTGGGATAAATTAACCTGGACATCCTGAGGATCCATTGACGTCCAACGAATTTTCTATCCCCACTTCAAACATTGTTCGCCATGTCGAATAACTACTCCTCTGAGGCATCGACCTCAGTGTCACAAATCCCGACGTTCTCGGGTTCGTCTTCACAGTCTTTTGCGGCGAGAGCAAGAGCAAAGAAGGCGGCTTTAGAAGCCCAGTCTACCCTTGTCCCTCCTCCAGGGTTTTCAGCGCCTGCGATCACAGCAGCTAGTCGTACATCAACAAGAGGCCGTCCGAGGATTCCATCACCGAGTTTCTACGGTGTTCACGATGGTAGAGAGAGAAGACACGCCGGGGCAAAAGTTATTTTGCCTATCACGCCTTCAATAGCCCCCTCGACTGCCGTTGTTTCTCCTTCGACGCCTTCTCCAATTCCTAGAACGCCTTCCCCACCCCCTCTCACGGAAGTGGCATCTTCATCTCAAGCTCCAGCTTTAAATTCGATCTCTTCTAGGACCACAATAAATCATGAAGCCGCAAGCCGTCCATTACCATCCTCGAATTCTGCATCTACAACAAACTCTTCAGCCACGGAAAGACGTTCGAAAAATGTAATCCGAAAAAGGACAGCTCAAAATCCGGATCCGAAGGTTGTTATGCGTACAGGTTCAACTACGAGCACGAATCTTTCTTCTACTAGTTTTACTACTTCTACTTCTACTTCTCATTTGGACAGGGGACATATGCATTCTGTTTTTGGAGTTTCAATGCCCCCCACTTCGTATACATATGGTTCGAGAAACATATCGGGGTCAGGAGGTCGTCAAATCCCGAGGACTGTTGGCCCACCACCCGGTATTCCTGCTTCAAGTACCATGCAAAGAACGAGATCTGGGAGTGGCAGCCAGTCGTCTGCGGCTCCATCTCGAGTATCCATACCTGGTATTGATTCTCAGCTCGCCGCTCCAAGAACTGGAACCATACCACCTCCTCTGACTATACCAGCCACTGTTTCAGAGAACTACAACAGTAGCCCCTCTACCGCAAACTGTGGATCGCCTGGTATGTTCAGCCATGCTTCTACACCTACTTCATCTTCCACCAACCCCTCTTTATTCCAATCTCCTGGCTTCTCCCCACCTGTTCAGAGAGTTCGAAATTCCAGTCCGACCAGACCATTGATATCAAAATATGCAGGTGTAACAGCCGCCACCGACAAACTTGGAAAAGCGATATCGATGAAGAGAAAAGAGAGTGAAAGTAGCCCTGCAGAAGCTCTGAAGCATATCAAAGCATCCTCTCGGAACTCCTTGATACCTACAAACTCTAGTACCGCCTCATTGTCCCTCTCTAAAACTCGAGACATCAAAACTCCCGCTGTTGAACCTGCTTCTAAGCTTGTACAGCCTTCAAAACATGCGAGAAAGTCATCTAAAGATTTACTCTCGAAATCAGGTTTATCTGTTGGCTTCGCAGGCTTCCATTTCCGCAAGTCCTCGAAAGATCTCACCACTTCATCTACTCCATCGCCTCAAAATGGAAAACCTTCACACTCCCGCCAGTCATCTCGTGACTCCTCGAATATTAAATCACCGGGAGAAACTTCTTTGACATCTGCAACCTATTTCCCTTCTACTTCACCGATCCCAATCCCAGTCCCGTCCGCTTCTTCATCTTCCTTGAGACTCCCTCCCTCGCGTCCATCCCGAGATGGCGCCCCTGACGATTTAGAAGGATTTAGCTCCGAAGTTCCAGTCATTCAAAGTGGCATTGTAACGACCAAGGATTCGAAGGCTAAGGGACAAAAGATGAAGGTAATAACTTCCTCGTCTTTACCTTACCGCTCGGGTGCTCCGTTTGGTATTACCAATGGTTCTACTTCATCTTTGAATTTAGCTTCGACATCCGTTCCTGGGCAGTCGAAATCGATACGTGTGCCAACACCTACATCTGCTAAAGGTGCAAATGTAGTCCATGGGTTTACTTCTGCATCGTCATCTTCCAGCACCTCACTTCCGACGAAGCCAGCTGATAATTCACCTCGGAAGCTGAAAAAAGAAGATCGCAAGCCTTCTACCGACAAAACTGCTATCACGGCTGCTCCACCACCACCTACTCGAAGTCTTTTCAGTCGAGGACGAACCAAGACAATCCCGGCACCTTCGACATCGTCTGAAAAGGACAAGTCTCCATTGCCGAAGCGTACCGCACCTTGTCCCCCAGCTGGAACAGGCCATGAAATCTACTCTCAATTCACGAGATCTACTCGCACACGGAGCTCGAGTGGCAGCTCAATCCCAACAGCGCCGACCAAAGTTCAAAGCTCCACACCTACTCCCTCCGGGAGCTGGGGTCGAGTAGCTGGGGCTAACGCCCTGAAAGGCGCCGGGATGGATGACTTCCTCGCTCGCCGTCTTGAGCCCGTGGTAATGAAAGGTGGTGTCAAACCTTCAGGTGGTGCGGATATGGCAAGAACCGGAAGTTCGCAAAGCGCATCCAGCCTTCTTCCAAAGCCTTCTATTAAGGGCGAAAGTCAGAAGAGCAGTCTCGATATGTCAAGAACTGGCAGTAGCCAGGGCGTTAGCAGCCGAGATCCCAGCTTAGATGTCTCGAGAAAGACTGGCAACGAGTTTGATAAGTTTGACTTTGGTACAACTGTAACGAAGCAGACACGGCCCTCAATCACCGTCGAGATCCCTCAATCAAGGCCTAATGTACAGTCGCCAGCAACTGCTGTACTTTCACCGCCTGCAATGAGAACCCTGCAGGGAAAATCTGCGATATCTGTTACATCCATGAAAACAGAAGCTAAAGAATCGAAATTAAAGGCCCCCAAAAAGCTCGCCCCTCCCCAAGTTGGATCTATCCCTCAGCCAACTCGACGCTGGAATATCTTCTCGCGATCACAGTCCGCACCTGATGTATCTAAGGGCGACACCAAGACAAAAGCTGCCCCTCCTAAGACCGCTCCGCAATCACCAGTACTAAATCAAGATGTTAAATTCGGGGATGAGAACTTAGGAGGTTATATTCGAGATGTCCACAGCCCTCCAATCAAACACAATGCTCTAGAAATACCACGACCAGCCCCAAAACAGCGTATCGAATCCGTGCTTCTACCAGAGCCGCCAGTGATGCCCCGTCTGGTGTCGAGAACACCCTCTCCAGTTACCGCCGTCCAAGCAAACCCACCGGGGCTCCCATTGCCTCAAAGCAAGGTTGTCAGACCGCCTCCAGGATTGCCTATTCCCGCAAACCTCAAGCCAATGATATCGGTCACATCCTCAACTCCCACAAAGCCGTCCAAATTTTCCAAGCTATCCGAATTGCAGAATGCTAGCCCCGTGTCTGCCTTGACAACATCTCCATCAAGTGTCTTGACTAAATCAGCGTCGCCAGTAAGGCCTCTAACCCGACCGTCTCCTGCTAACCTTCCCATCCGAAACATTCAAGAGCTTGCAGAGAAGGAAGAGCAAACCAGGATCACGAAGTCTTATGACGACAACGAAGAAGAAGATGAAAGTGATGAATACACCGATGAGGAGGATTATATCGATGACGAAGCCTTGGAGGTCCCCCAAAAGCCAGTAGAAGAGACCCGAGTCATATCGCCACCAGTAACGCCAAAGTCGGTTACGCCTGAGCCAACTACAAATCCAAGCCCTGGTAGACGACAACGTCTTGGAAACTTTGCTATCGGACGGATTCCAAAGGCTGCCAATGTCGAAGGTGCTGCTACAATCAAGATTCCTACATTAGCAGAAATTTTACCACCTCCCCCTAGCCTCCGCGATCACCAACATCAGCAGCAGCAGCAGCAGCCTCTTAAAATCCACGCACCCCGTCGCATGGCACATCCGCCCCCAGAGCCATTACAGTCTTCCAGCTCCGAAGGCGAAGATAACGACGAATGGATCGATTATATTAACACCCGAAGAATTCCTCTTACTAAGCTCGCCCCCCTTGTGACAAATGGCTGGTCGCAAATCCAATCTTTTCCAAAGAGGGTTTCCAGCACCACTGACGATTGGGAGGAGGAATATGACGACTTTTTGGCTGAAATGAGTGCCGCCACTTCACGAAGCAAAACACCTTCACTAGGGGCACCATTTCCAGATTTCACGAAATTCAAACCAGACGTTCAAGATGAAGTCGAGCCAGCACGCCGTTTAAAAGACTCGCCAACATTGCCATCCGCGGCTACCTTTGGAGTTGTCACTAAGTTCGCCCCTTCAAATAAGAAGAAGCTAGTTCTTGACCAAGGAAAATTCACCCCTGAAAGACCGATTGCTGCTCGTCCATTCTTCTCGCCAACCCTACCAACCACAAGAAGCTCCCTTTTCGGTGGTAGCATGAAAGAAGTCAGCTCACAGCGATCCTCGTCAACCTACAGCCAAAGATCTTCTGGCAACCAAAAGACGATTGCTTTTGCTGATTTTATCGCGGCTTACGCCGAGGTTGACCGGGGAGTTATGAGTGTCATTGATCCCCTCGATAGATCAGGTCGCCATGCATCTTCGCAAGCTAGAAAGATGGGGCTCTTGTCTCCAATGTCCTCAATAACTGACTTTGAGGATGACTCTTCAACCGACTCAGATTCATACCGGGATAGTATAATCTCTGCCATGCCTGGAACTGAAGATGCCCTCGAAGGCGAAATGAAGGTTCGTCTATGGGCATTAATGACAAGCAGGTGGTTGTCCTTTGGTCGCGTTCTAGTTTCTCCAGCCCACGAAGAAATCAAGAGCGTAGTTTCAAGTTCAGCCGGGAAAAGAATCCTTGTCATTGATGGGCTTGGCAATGATGATTGGTCATTCTATTGCTCTCTGAACTATCCTAACGCCACGGTCTATAACCTCACACCCTCTCAGGCAACATATCCGACATCTCCAGCTAGCGGACGTCCAGTTTCCGGCAACCCAAGTGACAATCCCAACAACCACCATCAAATCCATCATGCCTCTTTTGCTAGCCCGTTCCCATTCCCAAGCGGATTTTTCAGCGTCGTGACCTTCCGATTCCTCCCTTGTACATCGGATGCACTCTGGCCTTTTATCATTTCTCAGTGCATGCGTGTTTTGAAACCAGGTGGCTACCTCGAGTTAAGCGTGCTCGATATCGACATGGTTAACATGGGACCGAGAACTAAGCGAACTCTCGACGAAATTAAACTTAATTTAAGGAAGCATCAGTCTGGAAATGGCTCTGACTGGTCCAAGAAGACACCATCCGAGAAAGCCTTACGATTGATGGCGAAGCGTGGTTTCACAGATATTACCCGCTGCAGAGTCGGCCTACCTACTGTTGGAAACGTAGATGGCTCTAGGGAGGAACAAGCATCCATGCAGCAGATTCTCAAAGAAGGTAACTCTCCTGACGAAGTAGACATGGGGAGTGCCGAGGGAATCAACAGAGTTGTTTCTAAAGTCGGTCGTTGGTGGTACACCAAATGCTTCGAAAACATTGGGGAAGAACATCAAGGTGAATCACTCAAATACCAAAAGACGATGTGGGAAGACAAGACACTTCTCCGAGAGTGCGAGAAAAAGAAGACGAATTTCCGAATGCTTATCTCCTTTGCTCGAAAACCTTTAAACTAGCATCACGCTTATTCCTTGCAACTATCTATGATTACACCATCTAATCTACCTATTAATGCTATTCATTCGATTAAAAATACGATTTGACGACGACGACGACCTGTCACGGTCTTTACGAATAAATGACGACTTTTCTTAGCATATTTGAGAAGCAGAAAGCTTATCAGGTTCTCAACCTATATAACGACAGTAAATTTTTTAAAAAATAATGCACCCTTCGCTTCGTCAATCGGAATTTACACACCGCTACAATTTTTATTATCAACACGTTTCTATCTTCGATATCTCCATTCTCCGAATTGTTCATTCGCTAGATACCCACTCGTTCAAAGTTCTGCCATCATTGCATTTAACGGTCGATATGAATATTTACACAAAAAGCACATTTGCATTGCTACAAGCATTCACTTGGTGACTTTCAAACCAACAATCACGTTACACTATTACCGTACCCCTTTTTGTCTTCTTTTTTTTTTTCTTCTCAACATGTATTCATGAAAATTTACAACAAAACAAGGGAAAGGGCATCGGCGTAGAACAGTCTTTTTATTTTATTTTCTCGTTATTCTCATTTTCTTCTTTTCTATTCTTTTTTCTTATTTTATTTTCTTTTATTTTCACCTATATCTCTTATATGTTCTTCTAGGAAGATTGAAGGTTTTGTTTGGATAGTATCCTAGGAACGGCGTTCGACCTTTTGGCGGGAAATGTTCCAATTCATTTATAGTGTCATGGACAACGGGGATTTCTTCTATTGTGTATTATTAGATATATATATATATATATATATATGTGGGCATAAGAACATACTATGTTGGGTTTCACTTTTCTTCAAACACTTTACACTGAATGTAGCCTCGTATTATACACGTAAATGAAGTATCTCAATACAACTGAATCTACTTTGTGACGACTTTTCTTTCAAGACGTGCTGGTTGTGTTGCGTGATGTTGGAAAGGTCAGGTCAGGCACCCATGGACCCACTCACAACATGATCCTCTCAGCTTCGACGGGACGAACACACCGGCAAATCGCATGATCAAAATGAGTTTCCTTTTTGCTCTATCGATCGGATTCTAAGCTTTTTATCCAAGTTGTTTGATTCGCATGCCGTTTACTCCGAAAAATAAAGGCAGGCTTCTCAGTCGCTAGCAGTTATCAATGTTGACGCCGCGATGTTCATTTAAAATTCAATATATTATATTTTTGTAATCACCAAATATAAAACAAGAAAAAGAGAAAAGAAAATTCGTAATCATGACATCTGCGAAAACATACAGGATAATATGATAAACCGGCGGGTGGAAACTGTGAAAGATAAGGTACTTGAGTAGAAATATGTTGAACAAAAGAAGGTTCGGGAGCTTCCTCATGTGACCAGCTTTGAGGTGATGCTTGGTGGTTGCATGCATGATCAAGGCCCGCCTCTTAATCCTGCAATCACTCCGGCTGAAAAGAGCTACCAGTATACATGCCTGAGGAGAGACTGAAACGCCGACGATGGAAATCAAAACGGTCAGAAATCTCAAAAACTCGTGAAGCAAAAAAATTGCACCCACAATACAGTAAACGCCAAACACTACCGAGGACCCGTGACATGTGAAAGACAATGTGATCTTTGAGGCTGAGCCCATTTTTTCCAACCCTGTCATTATCATATTGAAGCCGGTATATAAGTAAGTAAGTAAAGTGTATGCTTCTTATTTTTTGTAGAAATATAATAATATAAATATATTTTGGTGGTCGTAAAAGTTGGTATCAAATGATATATTTTTCTTCTTTTGCTGGAAGATTCGCGTGATATTCGATCGCAAGTGATATTTCGGGAGCCTTTTTGTTGAGTAATAAGGAATTTGTCTATCCTCAACACTCTAGAAGCCTATACTGCCTCGATAGATCATCCGTGCTAACGGACCTGTATGCCTTCCATCTTCCGAAGCCGCCGCATCTATCCTCGGTTTCGACATGCTTGATCAACCCCCTGATGGTAGGAAACGTTCTACCACAGCCATATTTGCCGGCGCAGCGGTAAACTTCAGCATCGTGATCCCTC
The DNA here is from genome assembly GCA_036971345.1 of Dactylellina drechsleri. Classification (NCBI taxonomy): domain Eukaryota; kingdom Fungi; phylum Ascomycota; class Orbiliomycetes; order Orbiliales; family Orbiliaceae; genus Dactylellina; species Dactylellina drechsleri. Next base: position 1,139,272 of record JAJTUB010000007.1, read on the forward strand.
GCAAGATGGCAGTTCAGCCTCTCAAGCGTGTGGTATTGATTGCAACAAACGACGCACTCAAACATGTAGCCGTTCCAAGACTTGTTCGTAGCAAGCCTAGATTGTCGGAGTCTGTCTTCCCATTCATTGTCGTCGGAATCGGAGCTATAGCCGCGGTGCCTGCTCTGGCTGCGCTCACGGTAATAATTAGTGTGACGGCTCCTACTCCTGCTGGTGGGTGGACGGCTCCTGCTAGGTTCGTGGTAGGAGCTTCTTCGTCGCCCGCGTTCGTAATCCTCGTACGGCTCGCACTCAACATATTCCATGGATTTGCTGTCGATGTATTTGAATACAGGTTCTGCTACCTCAACGATATCGGTGTGTCTGCTGTATTCAACTGAATTTTTCGGATATCCGTGGTATGGTAAGTAATATCTGGGTCTGTCAACATCGTTGACGATGTTCATGGGTCTCTCGAGATTGTCTTGCTTTGACAGCAAAGCTTTATATTCATCCTTTTTCGAAGTTTTGCCAGCACACGTGCCGATTTCAAAGTGGATGACAAGAGAGCTATGAGCATCAAAGGTACGGGGACAGTAAGGGCACTTGATCAACTTATGGCTCTTGTGCTCTTTAGAATCGAAATGCTACAGATTAAGAAACAGTTGTTAGCAATTTATCTTCAGTCTTGCCGAAAATGAGAGGCGAAGCTTACCAGAAGTAGATGTTCGGCACTATGATGGTCACGCTTGCACTGGATGCAAAAATAATGGTTTTTGCTGACAGTCAAGTGTCTTGTGTACGCCTCATCGTCGTAGAAGCCTTCCTTGCAGGTAGAGCAATAAGGATGTTTCTTAAGTCGAGCGTAGTGATCCTTAAGTTCCTTGTCGGTCGTGTAAAAGACGTTACAGTCCCAGCAGACATAATGGCTCCCGGACAGATGGTCTCGCAACTTCTCGTCGTCGTCATAGAGCTTGCGACAGAGGACACAATAAGGATGTTTCCCCAGGTAATGCTCCGTCAACTGGGCCTCCGAAGTGAGAGAAATGTTGCATTTCGAGCAGTGGTAGTGATTGCGACTAGTCTTGTGATGGTTCTCTAGGGACTTTGAGTCACGGAAATGTCGGACACACAACTTGCAGTAGAAATGGAAATTTGACTCCAAAAAATGCTCTTCTAGAGCGTCGCAGGAGACGAAATGACGGCTGCATTGGTTGCAGTAAGTTTCTCGCTGGACGGAACCATGGCTGCTCAGGCTGAACGTCGCGTGTGGTTTCCAGCGCGAAAGCATGGTTAAAGTGTTGGATATTACTAATCCAATGTCCAAAACAAGTGTCTGATGGAAAGCTTCGAAGAACTAACGAACGAAAAGGTAGATAGAGGCTGTAAACCTGTGATTATCCCTCGGGGAGCTGGAATATCCTTGGGATTTATATATTTGCGTATGGTTGCATGGACGTATGGATGGATAAGACGGGGAGTGAAAGAACAACTAGGCCCTCTAACGGCGGTGATGGTGGGGAGCGTTAGCTTTTAAACTCCTGATCAGTCTATTCTTCGGAGAAAGGATGGGCCTCATGCAGCTAATGAGTTCGATAGCTTGCTAGCTTGAATTAATTTATCGGCGCGCACGCTTCGAATCCTGTGCGAGGGATCCACCGTTGTCGCAAAAGTTGGAGGGACTGTGCTGCTTCTTTTTTATTCTTTGCGCTCGCTCATGCAGCCCAATGTTCAAAGGGGATAGTCCACCCAGCTTCGCCTCATAGCGCTCGAGCTAATACCAACTATTTGACCCGCTGAGACAGGCAAGCTCAATTGAACGAGTGATATCAAGCAAGTATCTCGGACCAGGCGCCGGGTGATGACCATCGATAGGAGGGGCGGTGACTACATCACACAGAGGGTTAGCGAATACTGCTTCGGGCCAAGAACCATGCATCTTCCATGGAATGCGCAGGCATGTTCATGATGACTCCCTGCCGGCGCATGCCAGAACTTACCACCAGGCGTTCTCTTTTCTTTTCCCTTCCTTCCTTTTTTCTTCTTCCGTGTGGGCCTATTTGGAGGTGTCAACGGGAGAGGTTTGTTTGGGTCAGGCCAGCTGACACCTTCGTCAACCGGCAACCTCGAGACACCATCGTTTGAGCGCGCATGGTATCCACCTCCGCATTGAATCCAGAACGGCAAAAAAAGTTTTCAACAGGCGCTGTTTTAATCGGCCTTTAGGTTTATCGATAGAGCTGGTTCCTAATTACGGCGACGGTATAATATATAATTTGAACTTTTAACTATTTTTGATGCGACGGAGCGGGGTTCGACTAGCGACAACCGTATTTTCGCCCAGTCTCCTTGCAAATTCGACCGCTGCGCGTCAGTGGCACGGTGCCTCATCTACGTTAGGAGCAGTATCGGCAAAGTCCGTTTACTGGAAACAGAAATGGCACTTAATTTTACGCACAAATACGGCACTGGTGATTATAAATAACTTTTAACCGCTTTGTTCGAATACGTATAATCAACAAATTCGTAGAATTTCTTTTACTAGATGACTAGACAATTGAAAAATGACGGGCGCAGAAAGTATACTAACATATTTGATTCTATGCTAATAACAGCCGGATTATCAGAAGAGCATTTTTCCCTCCTCGATTGGTAAAAGAATTATACGGTATAGATAAATATTAAATTGAATACACAAATGTGAAGAGGAATAAAAGTGTAAAAGTTGAACAGAAACGCTATCCAGTAGAGTGGATTGTTGGGTTCATCACTATCCCCAGTGACAGAAAGTTTTCTATGAAAAGATCGAGATATCAAAAACTTCCTCCCTTTAAAACATTAAATTTTTACATAGTTTTATACTTAACCCGGACCCAGAGTAAAGTAACAAAGCCTTATACCTTCTCTTCTGGTTCGTCCAAACCAACACGCTGTACTTTCTCTTCAGGCTCGTTCACACCAACCTGCTGTACCTTCTTATTCTTGTCCATCTCCTTCTCAACCTTCAAATCCTTATCCTTCGGAACCCTAGCCAAATAGTACATCCCAACAGCAGCGAAGATGTTGAAAATAATGTATACCGAAAAAATGACCCAGTTCCTCCATCGTTGCGAGTAGTTCACTCCAAGAGCGGCCAGGAAAGCGTTGGTGCTAGCGGAAGGACAGATCTCGCACCAATCGGTCGAGTCCCTGTTGATGACATTGACACCTCCAAACGTGGCAAAAGCGTCAAGGTACTGTCCGCAGTTCATGCCATTCGGTGCCATCACACGGACTAGTTCACGTGGGTTGCAGATAATTTCGGTATTTGCAAGACCTGCAGCTAGAATGCCACTGACCATATAGGTGAAGGGAGAGATATAGTACACTAGCGACAGTCGGCATTAGCAAAAAGTGGAGGATGTAGTGATTGATGGGGTTCTTACATGTGTAGTGCCAAACCGCAGGAAGAGCACCTGGTTGAACGAGGACACCACAAAAGATGAGGCAAATAGAAAACATCAAATTGGCAATGTTACCACCAGTTTCTAGTCATCATACTTTAGCACATATATTTTTATCAAGAGGACATAGCTTTGGTGTACAACTAACCTGCAAGCTCGACACCCGCAATAACCATGGTACCGAAAGTTGAGGTGAAGAGATAGAATGAGAGACAGTAGAGGAAGAAAAGACCGCCACGCTCAACTGCCGTATCAGTGACGAGAGCGTTTTTGTACATTCCAGTGGGGAAGTAGAAGGAGAAAAAGACGAAAGTAGCCGCGAGAGTCTGCCAAGGGAGCTCGACGAGCAAATTTGAAACCATGAAGGCTGTCCATTTGTACGTTCTTGAGGGCCGTTCACGGGCCTCATACAAAGATCTCTGTGTGACGAAGTGAGGCATAAGCTGTTGGACCAACTGTCCGAAAGTCGTGAGGATCAAGAAGATTGAGAACATCTGTCCTTGCAATCCAGCAAGACTAGTACCGGCGTTGTAAAAAGAGAAGCCAACGAACAGAGAGGAAAGAATACAAAGGATCAATTTGGCGTAAATATAAGACGGGGTTCTCCAGTATTGTTGCCAAACGCGGATGAAGACATAGTAGAGCTGGGTTCGGAATGGAACGGCGAAGTCGTTCTTGCTGCTCGGGAGGTTGGACATTGGGCCTTCGACGATTTCGTGCGGGAGTTCCTTTTCCATTCGGTCTAATTCTCGGAGAACCTCAGCGTTTTCGGGAGATTCACGCCATACTTTTGGCCACTCAATATCCGAATGACTTCCAGGTGCCGCTCCAATGACTTCCAGCATCCATTCCGCGGGGTTGGCGTCTGCGGGGCAAGGGAAACCTCCATTGCGTTCAAAGTATTGAATCAAAGTTCGGGAACCTTCGCCAATTTCACCAAAATAAATTTGTCTACCTCCAGCGGCCAAAAACAAAAGACGGTCGAATTCCTGGAAAAGAATAGCAGACGGTTGATGGATGGTGCAAAGAATCGCCTGACCATTTCGAGCAAGTTTCCTCAAGAGCGTACAGATAGACCAAGCCGTTTGAGAGTCGAGGCCACTGGTGGGCTCATCCAAAAAGAGGAGTAATTCAGGTCTCGCGGCCAATTCGACCTAAAAAAAAAAATTCCGTTAACAACCGACTAAGTAGAGAAATATGGTTAAAATGGTAACCTACGCCAATAGTCAATCGTTTACGCTGTTCAACATTGAGACTAAAATATAAAGGACATTAGTAAGGGCATTACTTGGGGCTACAATCCAACCGACTGAGAAACATACCCCTCACTATATGAGCTGTTAGCTAGGACTCAATGATTCAGGCACAGGGAGTCAACTTACCCAGGAACACCAACAACCGCATCAACGAATTCCTCCATCTCAAGAATTTGAATAACCTCTTCCACATAAGCGAGCTTCTCTTCATTGCTAAGTTCTTGAGGTTGCCGAAGCAGAGCAGAGAACTCCAAAGCTTCTCTGACAGTTGATGTTTCCAAGTGAAGATCCTGTTGTTGGACATAACCCGTTTTACGCTGGAAAGAATTATCTCGTTTTTGGCCGTTCACGAACATGTCACCGGTAATGACACCAGTAGTCTTGCGGGAAGCCAAAACGTCGAGAAGAGTTGTTTTACCAGCACCGGAAACTCCCATAAGGGCAGTGAGTGTACCAGGCTTAACCCATCCACAGATATGATCGAGTAGTCTTCGCTCACCACCCTTGACCGGAATATCGTAAACAACATCTTTCCAATGAAATATCGAGGTTTGTTTTTGAATAGCAGCAACGGAAATTTCTCGAGAGATAACAGCACCGAGTTCTTGTTCTCTAGCGGCTTCTTTCGGCGCGGCACCTTCAATATCGTCGGAATTTTTCTTCGATTTCGAGGGTAGTTTTCCTTGCTTGAAAACCAAGACTTCACCCTTTGATTTAGCAGCAGTGATCTTATCCGAAGCGATGATGTAGATAGCGCAAAAGAAAACAACATACGCCCTATTGAAATAGAAATTAGCACTATAACTAAATCCTTCGGTATTAGGAGTTTCAGGTATTACCAAACGATGCCCAAATTGCGCCACATATGAGACTTGTAGTACTGGAAGGAAACATTGATATATTGATCGCCACTAACTACTTCTTGGCCCGCAACGGAAGAAGTGGCAGAGCAGACGCGAGAGTTTCCAGAAACATTTTCATATCCAGGGCCGCTGGGGATATATTGCGAACATGTGAAGTTTCTTCCACTGAATTCGTTGACAACCAAACTTTCAAAAGAATAGGATATCTAAGTTTCGTTAGAAGCAATCGAACAGAGTTAATTTTCGGCTTTGAAATGAAACATACCGGGTTAACATAACCAATCCACCTAGCCCAACCACGCATTTCAACAACGGGAATGGCAAAACCGGTATACATGATCAACCCAAGAATGAAGATAGCGGCAGGCGTCAGAGCTTGATGCAGTGTTCTACTGACGGAAGCAATTGTTCTGAAAATCATGGACATTGCCATCGTAGTGGAAAAAGAGAATAACAAAAAGATGAAGAAGGCAGCGGGTGTTCGTCGCAGATGCGTCATGAAGTATAAAATCAAGTTGAAAACAACTGCTGATAGGAGCTTTTGGGGCATGTCGACAATCATAGATGAGACGGCTTCAGCACTGGGACGATATAATGCATATTTGTCGTGTTTTTCAACAATTGGTCTATTTCAGATATTAGATTTCGGTCGAATGAAAAGTTAAGTCATTGGATTCACCTTTGAGCGTAAAGTGTCAGGATTTCCAGGGCACTTGAGAAACCATTGAGTAGGACAGCGAAGAAGAGTAGGGAACCACGGGCGAAGAATGAACCGGTATTCGGCTGCAAATTGTAAAACACCGATGAGACAATCAAAGCCATGATGCTATTACCGAAGATGGCGGTAAAGGCGAGAGAGAGGTCACCTGGAAAGGAGGAAATTTAGCTCGGTAAATCAACAATGCCGTAAAACGGGAATTACTTACCACGCAAGCGCTGGAAACCACGAGTCATGCAAAGCTTAACTTGCATGGGGAAACTGATTGTATAGGGGCTATTTGAAGACACATTCTTGGATTTGACAACGTTTCGAACCTGCTTAAACCTATCGATGCTTTCTTTCCCGAAAGGGTTCTCTGCTTCGAACTCAGCGATTTCTTCTAACAGTCTCTTACGCGCATCGCTTTCCTTCCATCGTTGGGCAAATTCGTCAGGAGTTCGGGGAACCCTGTCCTCGAAACCAGGCCTGATACGACGCTCAACAGGATTGGTAAGTGAGGTTAAAAAGTCAGCAGTAGTAGCTCGATCCTCGCATTCGAAACCCATGTCTTCGAAGAACTGCTTGGCCTCCCCAGTGGGACCGAAATATATTTGTCGGCCTTCATAGAGAACGATAGCTTTGTGGAACTGGTCATAGGCACTCTGGGAGGCCTGATAAATAGCCACAAGAGCTGTGCTACCAGTAAGCTCGGCACTCAAACGCAGCGTACGAATGAACTCCAAAGCATTGGCGGAATCGAGACCTCTAGTGGAGTTGTCCCAGCACTGAATAGGTGCGCCACTAACAGCAACTTCAGCGATAGAGACACGCTTTCTTTCACCACCGGAGACGCCACGGATGAAATCGTTTCCAACATTGGTATCCTCCGTGTGCGAAAGACCGAAGGCGGCCATAACCACATCTTTGATATGATCTGCATATTGTTCACGAGTAATTCCACCCATTCGATTACGAGGTGCACGTGCCAAGGCAGCAAACTTAAGGGTTTGACCGACGGTAAGTTGAGGGAAATGAACTATTAAAATCAGATCATCAGAATGAGAATGTGGACAACCTGGGGAATGCGGATGGTTTGTGTGTAACATACCATCGGTTTCAGCTTGGTAGATGACTTCGCCTCTGAAAGCCTTGTGCATCTTCTCCATCGGGATACCTTGGTAATTGATAACAGTCTCATCGGAGAGGTAAAATCCGTAGGTATCACCAGCAATAGTTTTCAAAAATGTGGAACAACCACTATATCACGATGTAAATGTTTTATTTGGTACTTCGGTCAGACAACTTTTTTCAGACATAAAAATAGGCGGAGACAAATTCGAAGTGAGACGTATTTCAGCTTACCTTCCAGGTCTACCCAGCACAACGCATAGTTCAGAGCTTTTAACGAGACCTTCAAAATCTCTCAAAATTTGAATCTTACGTTTCCTACCGATAGTAACGGCCCGTTCTAAGAAACTGAATCCGATATTTCCAACATTCTTCTGGTAGTCCGTGGCACTACCAAAGCCGTGAGCGCTGAGGTTCTTGAAAGAAACACCTAGTCTCAACGATGGATATTTCTCGGGGTCTCTGGCGGTCAGACTGATGATTGATTTGAGCCAAGCCTTTGGGTTAAACCGTTCATTTCCAGGTTGGAGTCTCGGATTGGTAGTGCCAGCGAAAGGGTTCTCCCCTTCAAATTGACTGTATCTTGTCTCTTCTTTGGTGAGATCGGTGTGGTCAGCGCGGGAAAGCCTGCGAGCTAGCTGAATAACACGCTCTTCGTCTCCAGGCCCGAATTGCGCCTCGTGGTTTTCATCTCTACTCTGGTTGCGACTGTTGGTCGACTCGATGCCAGACTCAACCTGAGTGGCTGAGCCTTCGTCTATCGACTTGCTCATCTTGAGAATATCTGGTACTTTGAGGTATGCATGCGATAATCAACAAATGCTGTCGAGTGTGCGCCTGTACTACAATCGGACCAAGTTGTGGAAGCGTAACGTTATCCTGGTCTGGTGAATGATCGAACGAGGAGTCGAGGAATGCAACCAAAGTTGTGAACAACCACGTGGGTGATTTATTAATTGGGTCGAAACGCTGGGACGTTAGCTGGCTTTGTTCAGAAGTTTCTACCGACGTATTATCAATTTTGCCAGATTATCAAGTCTTATGCTAAGTTGGAGATACAGAACCGGTGATAAAGAGCCAGAGTAACAAAACAAAAAGTCGAGAAGATATAGGGTGGGCTCTGCCTTTGTTATATGTCGAAATGATATTTTGTTATTTGTGGCTTCGGCAACTCTGCCATCCGTGTCAAAAAAAACAAAGGCATGGCGATGGGCCTTTGATTACTTTCTAGCGTTATTGCGACAGGCCGTTCAAGAGCGCCGGGATGACATGGGGCAGCTAATGGGGGTGCAGGATTCTAATACAAACGGCGCCCAGCTGGGAGAGAGCCCCCTGCAAAGCAACCCAGGCTCTTCCCATCTCAGGCACATCCGGAAAAGGGACTCCAGTCTCGGGCGACAAAAGGGTAACCACTCGATTGACAGTTTCTGGAGCCCTTTTTAGCCTCCATCCTTCCTTCTTTGTTGGATATCAAATTTTCGCCCAGGGTTGGTTACCACATCAGATACTGCATCTATCATCGATTGCACTTGTACACAATACGATGCCGCAACGACGATAATAGAAGCTTGCTGTTTGTGAGTGCCCCACTCGAGACTCAATAGTATCAAAATATATTACATCTCCAACACAATACCGAGATTAATCGGATCATAAAAAATGGTGGGACCAACGATATCATATTTTACTCCCAGACAGAACCACGTGAAGTCAAAATAAAACCGTAGAAATCTCGAGAACGTGTCGAGGATATCGGAGCTCAAACTACATCCCTAACCCGCTAACGGAGACTTCTCAAGCAAAGAGATATGAGCTATAGTCTCATGGCTGCATCCCGTATGCAAGCCCTACTTTGGACGAATACGTATTTTCGGAATCGTCGAGATCCGAGATCGCTAAAGGTAAAAACAATGAAATGATGACGATACAGATAATGAAAAAGGCCCACCCAATACCCGGGTCCTAAAACGAATAGGGATGGACGTGCTTCCTTCGGAACGAGAATTATTCCTGTTCCATACTGCTGTAAGAGTGGCTGCTGGCTCTCAGCTGCTGACCCTTCCTCTGCCCGGATATCACCACATCCGAAGAAAATTAAAACAACCCCCAAAACACAACCAAACACTAAAAAAACCGAGCAGTTTGTTTTGAATTCAAAATATTGATCCCGTATTTCGGCATTTTGGAATTGCTGATGCCCGGGAGGCAGTCGTCACACTGACTACGTATTTTTTTTGTAACGTCGTGTGAGCTTCGGGTCACATATAGAATCTTCGACCGCATGATACTCAGGTATTTTGTATCGATAAATTCGTATTTTCAGTTTTGATCCAAATGCCTTGGATGACTTGGCAAGCGAATTTGCTGACGCACTACAGCTTGCCTACTACAGCTTGCCTATCATTCTGCTCTGCCGCTCAACTTACTCACTCTACCCAATAAGATCTACCCTACGCATTTGATATCCCAATTGATTCGGAAAAACTCATATGATACAAATAAGCTCAGGCAATGGCCAAATAATCTTACAATCACATTGATTCAAAATTGATATTTGCTAGCCAGTTTTCAAGCTGAGAAAGGGTAGTATTGCTTAAAACCAGCCAATAGCTAGTTCCTGGTTCGTTTCATTGTGACCGCCCCGCTTCCATCATTCTCTGCAAATAACCAAGTTCAATTCTATACTTCTCATCCAGTCCCCTTTTGACCTTCCTTGCCTCCGACCTTGCCAGATCCAAAGCATCGTACAGCATCTGGGCAGGAGACTTGTGTGCATTCCTCACATATGTCCGATGCGCATAAGTAACCAACAACCTCCCCATATTCTCGAATTCACGTCTTGGGTTATGTGATTCGAATGGCGGTAGACTAGGGGCTGATGCTGACCGTTTACGGACTTGAAAAACACTGCTCGCTGGGGTCAAAGGTCGAAGTCTCCCGTCTTTAGCCGTACCAAAGTCGCTATCATCATCGCTTGTGTCAATGACAGACTCCGTCGACGTCCAATAGGAATTCATTCCCGCGTGTTCGTGGTCGTCTCCCATTCTTTCATCTTCATCCTCGACAGGCAGCAGGTACTCGCCAATAGTAAATATCCCTTCCTCGAGTTGCCGTATTCCCCCGGCTACCTGCCATTTCCCCCAATCGGCGTACACATTTATTCCGGTTTTGATATTCTCCTGAGGGCGGACGACCCACCGCTCGTAGCGCTTCTTCATGGATCCGACGCGAGCCTCCACGAAATTATCGGCTGCCGTCAGGCTGTCATCTACAGCGGCGTCCAGGGTGTCTGGAAGACTCGGTGCATTGTCCAAGACTAGCCCCGGCAAACCGAAGGGAGTATAATTGTTAACTATCTGGAAGAGTGGATATGTAGCTATATGCGCTCGCGCTCGGGAGCGTGACAGGCGAGAGTTGGTCTTGTCGGCCGATTCGGTAGTGTTATCCATGATAAGATATATCTGGGTTGAATTCCGCGGAGTCCGTGGTGCCGTGAGAGTTTTCAAGGATGGTAGGCGACTGAGGTTAATGTTCGGATTGGAAGAAGATTTCTTGGAAATGATCCGGAAGTCAAATGATATTGATACTCCTGTTCGTATATCTCGCTGCTTTGACTGTACTGGCAATAGTGATACAAATGGTGGCGGTTGTTCACTGTCAATGGAATGGAACAAGGTTCGCTCGTGATTGAGATCATGATTGCGATTGATCGATCGCGGGAATTCGACCATGACATCAGCCGACGTCCCTTCAGATCGCTGCTGAACGTCAACACACAACGCAAGACCGTGTTGGATGCAACTCTTCGGTTGATTTCTGCGGGAGCTTGTGATACCCTCGGTTTCAAAAGCCATTATTAATAATCATCAATGTGAGTGGAGAACCCAGATCGCGATATCATCGCCATGCTCTGAGATTAAAATCTACCACGTCATTTCATTCTTTTCATTTTTGGGGAAAATTACTTGAATATAACGAATACTAAATCAAGCGCCAAAGAAGCAATCAAGTCATTCTAAAATTCAATGCCCCTCCCACAAAGAATTTCCCTCTCAGGGTCCAACTATGAGGTATCCCAGTCTCCATATGATAAGTTACTGTAACAAGTGCCTTCATAAGAATTTAAATGCTAGAAATTGACATAATGGTTCAAAATTGATTCTTACTCAAATCCTAAATATGAAAAGATCAGGTACACCCATGGCGAATCCTTAAAATCTCAAATCGCCCGACAAATAGACATATACTACCGCATGTTCGAAAGTAATTCAAAACTCAACCGCAAAGATGTCCGCCAACGCGCATCAGAGTACGAAATCACGATTCGGAACGCAGTACCTCATCTTCAAGAAGAACTAGTCGGCATAGCAGAAGGTGCGGGCGTCGATATATTAGATGTAGTTGCTCTCAATTCCAGAAGTGAGATAGCTTTAGGGGAGTTCAAAGACGGTTGCACGGGTCTCAGCTGGAAGGTCCAAAAAAAGAACGGCAAGTTCGTTCAATACCTTTCACAGAATTGGGACTGGGTGAGGCCTATACGGGAGAATCTTGCTTTTGTCGAAATAAAACAGGACGGAAAGCCAACGATCAAGATGGTAACAGAGGTAAAACTACAAGCACCCTTGCACTTCAAAAACACCTAAAGGTGATTTACAGTTTAGTTAAAGATTGTGATTCTACGATAAACCTATAACTAAACTCAATACCCATCGCAGGCGGGTATCATAGGCAAGATCGGCTATAACGATGCTTCCGTCGGGGTTCTCCTAAACGCACTCCGCTCCAGTCCCATCGACACATCGAAACTTCCAATCCACATCATCCTACGTTTGTGCCTTGAATCCTCATCTCCAGCCGAAGCGATTTCACAGATCGAAAGGTTTGGGGCGGCGTCAGCACAGCACATCCTAATCGCCGATCCACACACGGCGTTAGGGCTCGAGTTATCCCCCATCAAAAGTCATTATACGGTACCAATCGAGAGTGGATTTCTAGCACACACCAATCACCCAATAGAGAATACTTTTATCAAAGAAACCGTTCCGTTCGAAGGATCTAAGGAAAGATTAGAGAGAGCGTATGAGTTGATGAAAATGATTCCAGCGGAGAGTGTATGCACCAGTGTTCTCAGAGAGAGGATATTCTCTGACAAACTAAACGGATACAAAGCAATATGCGGAGTAGAAGATCCTCATAAAGGAGAGTGGATTCGGACAATGACCTTGTTCAATATCGGTATGCGCTTCAGTGAGGGCGAACTACCTACTGCTCAAGTCGTGTTTACCATGGGACCCGAGAACATGTTTGATAAGGATATCCTGGATTTATGAGCTCTGAAACATTAAATTTTTGGGGTATATTCAAAACATCATGTTCGTGGGGTTGATATAATCATTACAAATAGCTACCGTACATTTTCGGACACTCCCGTCCGTGTTCTAATCATATAATCATCCAAAATTATGCTACAGAATTGCTTTTATAGAGAGCAGAAACCCCATGCGCCAATACCAATGCCGGATGAACTTGCCAATTGCAACCAGTGGCGTATTCCTGCCCAAATAAGTAAATAAATAGATAAGAAATAAGAAATAGCAGTGAAATAGAAAGAAAAAGGAGATAAGGGTATTGAAGATTTCGGAAGGAAAAAATTGGGGAATTAAGAGAAAGTAAGAATAAAAAGACAGAGAAACGCGAATTAAACCCTTTGTGCATCTCGACTGGCCTACGAGACAATTTAAATCCCCACCATAGAATCCATAGTCGGCGACAAGCTCATCTCGTCTTCGTCATTTCCTAGCGTACTTGGCCCCCATCCCATCTCTCCTCTCGCTTTCTTGCCATCAAAATCGCTCTTTCTAGCCTCCTTTTCTAACTCCAAATGGAGTTCTTTCATTGGCTTCATCATGAAATTCGAGTATGATTTCCCTAGTTCCCTTTCCCACGTTTCGATCAACAAGTTCTCGATGATATAATCGCAAGCGATGTTTCTGGTAATTCGCGGTGATGTGGATGTTTCACTGCTGCCAAATATGGACGAAAGTTCGTAAATGTGGTCGAGGCCGACTGTTCTGAGGAATGCGAGTAAGTTCTCGATGAGTTCTGTTCATAAGTAATTCCGTTAGTAAAAATGAACCCCCTTGAAAACTGGTTTGCTGTTTTCTTCATGGGAAACTTGCCGTATCGGTCTTTGATGTCTAACGGCTGGTCATCAAAATATACGTCTCGTCGGAATTTATCCGTCAATTCGACAGAATAAGCGATCTCCAACAGGGGCCGCAAGAGCACACTGATGAGCCCACACATCTCAATCATAGCAAACAGCTCCTTCCGGCCAAAGCGTGATAACCAACGTCGATGTTCTCTATGACAGTCTTCGGAATCTGTGTAGTCGCCGCTAAATATCAGCGAAAAACACCAAATATTCCAAAGCGCCATCCTCATGCTGCGAACTTCGTCTCTGTTGAGCGGGTCCAACATTTCTCTTCGCAAAAGACCCGGGCACCTCCTTCGGATTCGCGAGATTAGGCCATCGATTACTCCCAGGCAACTATTGTAGGCTGATCGAAATGATTCAAAGTTATCGTCCCCAGGAAAAAGAATTTGGATGAGACTGTAGGCACTCGGGTTTATAGCTTGTATGAAGGCCATCGTGTTTGTGGATATGATGTTGTTAAACCGAGAGCTAAGTAGGCGAGCGGACATGACAGAATCGAGAGATGGCAAATTAGAGAGAATCTTTATAATGATTTCATTAGGCAGTGAGTTGATGTGTATTGGCGCTCTTTTTTGCTTTCGTACTGCTTTTCGTTGGATAGTTACTGGAGGGGCTCCAACAGGCTTTCGTGCAATTCGGGGAGCATTAGATGGAGTAGATGGTATCACCGGGGGGGGAGTTTTTGTTCGCGACTCTATGGAAGTTGACGTAGAATTCGATGTCAACGAAGGCGACGAAGAGAGTGTGGAATTAGATGAAAAGGACGGGAAACCCGATATTCCTGGGACGATTCGATCGTGTTGAAGTGGTAGTGGTGTATATTCAGAAGATCCAGAAATCTCCTCCGCTTTTTCAGACAGTGGAGAAACTGGGGATGGTGAGAGGTTACGATCTCGTTCATCATACTGCTCTTGCTCCAGCCATGCTATGGTCTGTTCGATCGTCTCTTCAAGATCCTCCTTTGAAGGTCCTAGTCGTGGCGGTACCTTCTCGATCCGAATAGGAACGGGTTTCCTCTTTGGAATATAAATGGGATTGTTGGTATGGTCCATTGATTGGCCTCTTGTTCGAACCACGATGGGCGATCGTGGTGTGTTCTCGGGTATGAGCGAAAAGGAACGTTTTTGTAGCGGTCTGGAGGCTGGAACGCCAAAATCTTCAACATTCCTGGCGGGTGATAAGTCTCTGCGAACAGTGCGAATAGGTGTTTGTTCAGGCGTATCGAGGAAAGCGAAAGGCTTCGTTTGTGGAACTATAAGACTCGGGACGGGCTTCCTCATTACTACCGGACTTCTCGGAGTCGGCGACAGTACAATCAGCTCCTCCATTTTTGTGGTCGGTGACACAGCAGAGTTAGGACTCGTCGAAGTAATTGGAGTTAAGGGTTGACAGTCGTCGGGTGGTGTCATCAGACACTGTTGCATTGTCTCTGGTGGGAGTTTGGGTGAACGTAGACGGATATTGGTGAATGACCGTTTCGCAAGATTCAAGAATCGCGGTCGCTGCTTCTCGGCCTTGCAAGTGCACAGGTGAGCACATTGGCAGACCGGCGATAGGTCCTTATTAGATCCAGGGCAATCCATCGTGAAATATTCGGGCTTCTCAGTTTTAGTTTTTTTTTTTTTTCGGTCTTTGCTGTCCTGGGCGGAAGCCGCGCTTCGTTCGGCTGTTGATATGACTATATGTCAGAATGACCTCGCGATCTACGAAAGTAAAATTCGTTTCGAAAGAAAAGTGGGCTGCCAGGCCTGGTTATATTCCCACCCCATGCAGCTAGGATTCGTCGGAATCGATCTGGATAAGATGACTAAGTCTCCAAGAAGTGGTACAAAGCTGGTTTCAAAATGAACGACCAGCAAAAAGTAGTAGCCTCATTTGGGGAAATTCATCTTTTCAAGACAAAAGTCGGAAGCAGGCATACGAACCTTTTTTCTGCAAGTGAGGCTCACAGTTTTCCCGCTGCTGACTGGCTTGTCCTCGAACGTCCTTGGCCGTGTGCATGCACGCTATGGCAAACTCCGCGTCAGAAGGGTGGACTGCAAGAAAGAAAAAAAAAAAAGTCGAAAAGCTGCAGACAGACGTGCGGTATTCCTAATTCTGCCTGCCCACTGGATCAGATGTGGGCCTGTTATTGGCGGGACGGGAGACGAGGAGAAAGAAGGTGCCTCGAGCGTCAGCCTTCCGAATAGACCATTGCCACAGGCCGATAGCTTTCGCTCTAGGCCCGAATGAGGACTGGTCTGTGCGACCCGAATTCCAAATGGTGCTTTTGTTGAACAGCAGGTGCTAGCATTCAGAGCAAGGTGCTAGAAAGCAAGATAAATCTGTGGCTTCTCAGGTTGGCAGGCAGGTTGATTGAATCCTTCGATTCTCGTCTTTCGCCCTGATCGATCGATCCAGGTTAGCGGAGTAGAATAAAGGCAGACGTCGACCGACGCAGTCACAACCGGTTTCGAGTTTTAGGGGTGACTGGCTGGGTGCGGCAGTGCAACCTGCCGACCTGTCGCCTCGACGGATGACGACGCCTTCGTCGGGTTGTCACTTTTGACGAACCGGTCTTCTCGCATAATAATATGCAGAAGGCCTTTCGTGCAACCCCGGTCAACTCGACATTCTGCTTGTCCTGACACAATTGCGGCACGACGCGATGCTGTCGAGTTAATGCGTTTCAAATGTCTGACCGAATTATCCAGGCTCAAGCCGACCCAATTTTGGTTCGTTCAAGACCGCGAAATTTTGGCTGGTCGCGAGGACCAAATTTTTGGCACTATCGCTCACTCCACTACAAAACTCCTTAGCACTGACAAATTTCGAGGGAGAGAAATCATTATTTCAAGGAGCTCGAGCTTTGCAACAGCACGTTTTTGCGATCGAGATCCTTCCTTCGCTTTTTCTATAATCTTGGCGATTCCACGTGGCTAGTTTTAATACTAACGAAGAGTTTTTCTCAGACATTTTTAATTGCGATCTTGCGTCCCTGGTTTGTTTCGCTTGCTTCTGCGAAGCGGAGCTTCACTAGCTGATACTGACATTTCTTTCCTTTTCGCAGTTGTCTTACTCAGATCCTCCGTCGTCTCCAGGCCGCTGGGAGCGCCCTGCTTTGAAGACTCGCTGTCTTTGGACAATCCGTGATCTCGCTGCTTTTCGACGACCGGAGGCCTTTTTTCAGCTGGGTTCGTTAACCCCAAAGCAGCTTGTTGTCCAAGAACCCACCCCACCTTTTCCACACTTCCAGCGCCAATTGCAATGCCCTTGTTCTCGAATGTCAACCTTCTACACAGGGTTCTGACCCTCTCAAAGAATTCTGCATATTCCTTTGCATTATATGCGATCTTCCGGTTCCATCCTCCTGATGACTTTGATTCATCCATCATGACCCATCTAAATGCTTCATCAGAAAACATTGGAATCGTGTCCGGAAACACAGTTGATAATACTGCTGTAGCTGTCGCAGGGCCTATGCCCTTGAGCTTCGTTAAATGCTTGATCATTGCCGATACTTGAACGAGAGCATTGTTGTCCTCTTCAGCCGTTCCTTGAGCAGTCACCTGTTCGGGCGGTGGCAGAGAGAGCGCCTTGTTCACAATTGACTCGAGCTCCTTCGTTGGATTCGATGCCACTAAAGGTAGGATGGTAGGACGGAATTGGCCTCTTTTCCTAAACGTAGCAAGCATTCAATTAGTCTTGAATTCCATATTTTCCATATTTTCGGCGTTCAATTAGCTAAGTCATATTACAGTTTCCAGTTTACAATTTCCGTAATAGTAGACGAGTGCAACGTCTTCTCGTCCGATTTCGCCTTCCCCTTCGAGCTTCCCTGTTGTTCAGATCTCTCCGAAACACTGTCCCTCCATTTGTCGATTTCTTCAAGGGTCTTCGCTTCGCCGTCTTTGGGCTTCTTTGATTGCTTTTTTACTGATACTAGCCTCAAAACATCTGGGTATTGGGAGAGAATCTTCTCGAAGTCATCTAGCGAGATGTTGGAGCAAAGTGGTGGCGATGACATTGTAATGTTTAATTTAAAAGGTTTATTCAAATACTGGAACCGCTTTAAGTGTGACCTAATTATTTCGTCTACAGTGCATGGTATTGCGACGGTCTCGTACCCAGTTATTCCAATACTGGTAAGTGTTGGTGTTTTGAGCTCATCGACGCGTAGAATCGCGCAAGGTGGTTGCAAAGGAGAGAGTTGAAGATGCAGCTGCCAGTCGGATTGGGCCTTCTATCCCATCTCTCTCAACACAATACCTTCGAAATTCCAACACGAGCGCGCGCAAAACAGAAAAACGGCTCACATACAAGCTGGAGCTACCGTCCAGAGACTAGAGACTAATTTCCCCCTTTAGCTCTGTATTATTCATAAGTCAATGATTTTATGCGCGTATGACCATCTTTATTCACGTGCTACGTATATAACGTAAAGTATAGATAGGAATATGTGGTGCAAGACTAATTAGTACCAAAATCAAATGCTGGATTACGACTCAAGATACAACAGGGTTCCTGGTCTGATTGTTCGCAATAAGACAGTGGCAACATAACACACAATGTACCTGACTACCCGCTTTGAGTCGTTGAAATGTCCCGCCAGAACCTAAAGACTTTCCCTCTTTTGTAGCTGCTTGAGACTTGTCGTTTGCTATTGTGTGCTGGTACTATGTAGGCCTAAAGGCTGCGTCTATATCGCTAGTGTCCCATAAGCCACACTAGTAGGCATAAGTTTAGACAACCAGCTTCACGGAGGTTCACGATTCTAATTCCGTCTAGGTTCTAGGAGTCCCATAATCCTTGCACATGCCTAGTTGGTAATTGCCAGCAAAGAAAGCAGGTCCTATAATACTAATTTGGAAGACTCATTTTCCATTTAATGACAATTCCTGCAATAAACCTAAATATATTTCGTAAGACGTCGAAGAGAAGATTGCGGCTGACTAGAGGATGTTCACTCGGCGCTATGGCAGCTTTTTGAGTCTTGAAGTAAATTAACCTTGCCCCTTCTTCCCTTTCTTTATGGAACATGTTTTTTGGATATTTGAATACGGAGATCCTAATCCAAACACTGCAATACTGAGTTATTCACACCTTCTCTACTCTACTAATACTTGCCACGTTGCCGACTATTTCAACTACTATCGATGCGAGATATGCATGTGATCAAGCGAATATACATTGTGGTAATATTGAATTGTATCATGTCTACAATGCAAATTCGAAAGCTCGGCGGCGGTATTATTGACTATCTTTTACAGGATCTTATCAATTTCGTTTAATATACCAAGTGCTATAATTACTTTAGATAAATTAAGTTATATTCAAAATATTCAGTAGCAGCAGGATAAGGACGACTGTGAGTTATGTATCAATGTTCAAGTGTTTCGACAATCTCTGACAAATTTCAAAATTTTCGATGTCAAGAGGCAACAGAGGAAGCGAGACGTTCGAAGTAATTCCCCTTTTCCTACAACAGCAACATCTAATATAGGAAATAAATTCCAAACGCATCAATACGCTTGGCGCAATCATATGAAAGTCTATCTTTGTGTGACACCCAAATTCACAGGTTAGTTGAGCCGCGCCGGTGTTAGCAAAAGGACTCAAATGTGCTCTTTGACCATCTAAAGTCATGAACACGTTGACTTGCTTGGAATCGCGGGTTCAAGCTTCCTCGCTGAAATTAAGTTTAAATCCTAAATCGTCCAGGAAGGTCCATATAAAAATTGACCGAAATTGAAAGAATGGATTCAAATAATGAGTATTATCACTTATCGTCACGACCATTGGCAGTATGCTTCTACCCGAACAATCAATGTCAACAATGGAAACTGAACGGAATATACCAATCTTTGAAGAAACAGGTTTGCTAGCCATGTTGAAGAATGGTCAGGTTAACTGGAAAGGCTTCTTGCAACCCCGACAGGAGTTTCTGCGCGCCAATGTTGGGAAGGCCTGGTCCTGGAGGATACGACCTGTGTATCGAAATGTCCAAGTAGTTCAGAATTATTTGAGAGACACCAGCATCCTCCCAGAGGTCAGAAGAGTCCAGAATGTCGAAGACTTGTTGGAAAGGTTGGCTAGATTGGATAATCATACTACATTAATTTATGCCGCCATAAACGAAATATTTGAGACGATGTGCAACCAGCAGCGGTCGTTAGAGTACAAACTGTCGTCTCTCCGAAAAGATCCCACAACGAACGAAAAGTTGATACTGGAACTGAAAAAGCATATGAATCTAGCTGGAAAAATCTGCGAACAGACCTCAAGGCGCAAAAGGATGTACTTGCTGTAGAAGAAGACCTACGAGCCTCGTTCATGAAAGAGCTTAAGCTTGTTTTTAAAAGAGGTGCTAGCAACTCAAATAGTAGCTGGTGGAAATCCAAAACCAATAACCCTCGCTAAGGATTACGACGTGCGCGTGATGAACATTTGGTTAGATCTTGAATGGTACAATCAGTCTGGATTTTTTTTCTACCGCCCAATATAACCAAGTTTTCGAGCGAATGAATTAAACGGGAATAAATAGTCACACCCGCGCTGGGTATCATTAGAATGTATATATACAACGTGGTTGCCTTCGATCATTATGTCATTCATAATCGTATAGTCGTATTTTTCCTTGTGCTTTTTCGAAAGGTAAGAGAAAGATGGGGAGATGTCGAGCTTTAAACCTCTCCAATCAGCAAGCTAAGATAAATAGTCCAACCCAGTGATACCAAGCTACCAAATAAAACTCTTCTTTCGAAAGGCACGACGCTAAAGGAAATCAAGGCAACAAGAGGCCAGAGCTTCCACCCAGCGAACTGAAATCTCCAGAAGTCCTAAAAAAAAAAAGACGTCAGTAGCTAAATTTTACAGGTCTTGACTGCAAAATGAAAGCTTCTTACCCGTCCAAGATTCCATTGGATTTGCTCCCACGGATTACCATTCAAAATACCCATGCCGATGATGAATATGGCATTGTTGATCGGACCAGCGCAACCCTGATCCAGCAAGAGTTTTCGGGCAATATTGCCCTTATTGATCGTCCCTGGTTCTGCAGGAACACCCGGTGCACCTATTGGTGATACAGGCGCCTTCTCTTTCAAGCTAATATCGTCGGTCTTTTTGGACTCTCGGAGGGAAACCGTTGGATATGTGGGGAAACTCCTCTCGAGGAAAGCCTGCCATTTATAATTGGGTGGTGTGGTGACGAGTGTGAAGATAAAGAACCGAAGAATAGGCGCTATAGCAAATTCAAAAGGTTTCTATGAAGTATAAGCTTCCGTGATATAAGTATCTTGTAAGAGAATTCCAAACGTACGCTTGCTTTCCATGCGGCCAGTATCTGAGCGAGAAAGTTCGATAATCCTGACAGGAGCGCGGCCTGGAATGCGGCCACTATGCTTGGTGGGAGAGCCATAGTCGAAAGAGGCGAAATCGGAAAAAAAAGCAGCAACTTGGAGCAAGAGCAACCGGGCCAGGAAGTGTCTTTCTCAGAATCAATCCGGGTAGATTCTACAGTCGACGCGGAGCTGTGGCCGAGTGAGCAAGTTGAACGGAAGGCAGGAGTACTGTAATCCGCTTAACAATTCCGAATGTATGCAACGTATGTTTGTTGAAGCCAATCTGTCCAACATGGCGCCGCTGTCGTCGGTGTTTGCGTTTTTGTGTTTGGCTCGTGTCAAACGCCCGAGCCACGCACCGCCACGCAACACAAACCGTCTCATCTCTCGTGATGTTCTCACCCGGGTCTGTCCTGTCGGTCTACCTCTCGACTGGATAGGCCGTTTCGAACGTTTCCTTTTCATTTATATTGTTAAGATATAATACCCTCCCGACTTCTTCTCCCTTATTATATACATATATATATTATGTTCCATTCTTTGAGTTTGCTTCAGGTCGACTCAGCCTCAACGTTGGATTGTGGAGGCTGAGTCAAAATCCGGCTAGCGGGATAACCCGAGTAGAAATCGAGGAAAACATGATCAAATTACCGTGCTTACCTGTCACAACTTAGCTTGAATTTATCGGTCCCCTCGAGATGTAACTCTGGACTCATCTTTTTTCACTTCTTTTTATGCTTCGGCCACCAAAGCAATCGCGAGCGACGTGTAGGTGTAGGTCTGTTTAGATCCGATACCGTTTCCGGCGACACTTGGGCGTCTCGACTCTCTGTTTGCGGGCTAAGTAGATATTCTGCGACAACTAATGCAAAAAGCCGCCGCCATTATTGAAACTAGACTTCTAAGCCTTTTTGTCTTTTGTTACCTGCAGGAAATTTTGGGTACAATTTTACTCGAGAAAGTATAAAATTGTAGCAACTCGTCGCATTTTCGTGAATCAGTATCGATATACCACCCGGACGACACAAGGCACCTATCAATGCATCTTGTCTATATTCAGAAATACAACATCACAACGCATTAATACTCTGCTTCCTTCTCAGCCCAAGTCTTCTTTATTCTTGGTGTTTAGTATACAGATCCGCGTAAGATCCGAGGATGAAAAGGAATATCTCCATTACGACTACGAACGGGGTTGTGAAGAAAGGATCTATCGCCAGCGATTCTCATAAGTCGTTGGCAAGATTAAAACAAAATCGTTCTTCTTGTCTGTGCATCTTTGGCATCATCGCCCTGCTCGTTGTTGTCGGTCTCGGTGTCGGTCTCGGTGTCGGACTTACCAGGAAGTCGGGGCAGAATTCTCCATCTGATAGCCCCAGGGCGGACACTCAGAGCAGTATAAAAAGTTCGACATCCGCAAGCCTACTTAGTACGAGCAGTACGAGTACCCCAACAGCAACCTTTAAACCAAGACCCTCGCAAACCGCTGCCGCACAGTGGCAACCTACCGCTGGCGAAACATGGCAGATCACCCTCATAAAGCCCCCCAACAACACTGACTTAGCTGTCACGGCCTATGATCTTGATTTGTTCGACAATTCACTTGCCTTTATAGCCAATCTCAAATTGAAGGGTCACAGAGTCATATGTTATTTTTCAGCAGGTTCATATGAAGATTGGAGACCGGATGCGAAAGACTTCACAAAGGCTGACTATGGAAAAGCCATGGACGGCTGGGCCGGAGAGTGGTGGCTAGACACTAATAGCCAGAACGTTCGCAATATCATCGCAAATAGAATTGCCCTTGCTCAGTCCAAGGGTTGCGATGCAATCGATCCGGATAATATCAACGGTTATCAGAATCCCACGGGATTGAATTTAACTGAGGCTGATGCCATCTCATTCCTCAGATTTATGTCCATCGAGGCGCACGATCGCGGATTGGCGATTGGCTTAAAGAACGGCGGCGAGCTAGTAAGCGATGTTATTGACTTTATGGACTTTGCTGTTCAAGAATCGTGTGTCGCCTATGACGAGTGCGGGCCATATCGAACATTCCTCGAATATAACTCGCCGGTTTTCCATATCGAGTATCCGGCCGATACCAACGTAACTGTTGCGGAGATATGCGCGCCAAAAAACGGGGCCCAGGGGTTTTCAACAATTATAAAGCATTTAAAGTTGGATGACTGGGCAGAATACTGCTCTTAATATGCGCGGTCACAACTTTACACGCTGTTTGGTGTGCTCGTGATTGCATTTCATAGCTACGAAACTTTGAGTTACTGACTGGCGCTGCTTTTATTCTAGATTGTTGTATGTTGTATATATATACCACTACCCTTGGAGCTCAGGCATTTTTATATTAATTTTTAATTTGAAAATAATTTACGCGTGGAGGAGCAGGTCATAGTAGCCATCCTTACCAGCCTTGTACCTAGACGTCTTAGGGAAGACGGATATACACAGTATCTATTTTCCAAGCTTACAAAGTAGCGCTATAGAGTCCCCAAAACTACTTGAATTATATCTCCTGTCAACTGTCAAACACTCTATAACTTAGCTCGAGCAAAGAGCACTGCTACCATCCGACATTCAAAGGTCAATATAAATCTCCCAGCTGAATCTGGTCTTCTCTAATATATCTATATGAGTTCTTGCGGAGGGACTTTTTGGATATTACGCAGTTTTGATCGGGAAACTCTATCCTTATCACAGACTGTTATCATCTCACATATGCTTCGACATGAGTAACGTCCAACCATTGTGAGTTCCGATTTTGCATTACAGGTAACATCATCTACCAGACCCCAAGTACCCCAACCAGTAAATGGTTTACATTCATGTCGTACAAAAATCCTCTACCAAAGCATATCAGATGCAGGAGCCCAACTGACAGGTACACGGTATTACGATAGTGGGATCCTCGAACTATAACCTGGTCTTTCAAATGATCGGGGAGCCAGGGACTAGTTCCGACCATGGCTCGGACGTCCTATTCGGTCTATCTTGCAATCTTGAGTGCGACAACAAGATGTTGTGCATCGTTGAAAAGTTGGGCCAACGCCAGCATCATTGGTTACATGTTCCTACCGGTATACGACATTTCCTGTCAAAGTCTCACCTCTGGTATCGGATGTCCTCGACGGAGTACGGCAGCATAGGATATGAAATCAGCCTGTAGTTCTTGAAAAAGTATCACCAGAGGGCAATCCAGTAGCTAATATGCCGATATCTATCAATTGTCCCATGCAGGTATACATATAAATTCCGACCCTCGGCCGACTCTCCTTGCCGCTCTGGGCGGCTAATCCTGGGCATTCTTAGCTAGTACCGGAATTTAAGCCTCCCGAACCTCAGGATCTCGAGGAAAGATCCCTCGTTGATAAGTAGCAGAAATCACAAAATGTTGCAACTTAAAATGCGTAGTATAACGAGTCGGTTTAAGTCCATCAATAGGTTGATTTGCGATTATAGGGCGCTGTGGACCAAAGCAAAAGGGTTCGTCTTGCGCTAAGTTAGAGGCGAGAGGGGACTCGGTAAAGCTTTGCGGCTTTCTGAGTGGAGCGAAAATTGCCGGCAAAATGGAATTGCCCGGTTGTAGTGGAGCGATGCAGTTACTAGCAACTTTGTTCCGTGGCATCTGGGGAAAAATTAACATATACGATCACATCCTTAACCCCACCTCGGAGACACTTTGCCCTTCGGATAACACGGATGAATGCTCATGCAATGAACTTTTTTTCTTTGTAACATTAAATCAATAACCAATCCACTTGGCACAGCGGTGAAACGCCATTGATTCCAGTTAAGCGAGCTCGAGTAGAAATATGGGGTCAAGAACCAACAGAGAGCCTCGCACAATGAAGCCGCGCTTTTCTTTAGTGGAAATTTGATTGTCATAGCGAACTGTAGGTCGCTTCCTGATAAGATCATAGAACCGCCATACTTTCCTTACCCTGGATATCTAATATCAAGAGCTTTCATCAAGTCGGTGACTGTTAAAAGCTATGAGTCGGATGTACGGGTTGCTGATCAAAATTTGCTTGCTATAAACGCATCCGGTGCCGTACCTTCCCATACATTTCTAAATATAGGCGGGAGAAAAAGTCCCGGTTTTTGTTCGTTTTATGGTGCGAAAATTCAATTCGCTCCACTTTCAAGTGGTGTGAACGAGCTCAAAAAGCCAAGCGTGCTCCTTCAAGGGTGCTCGATGCATCGCAGCGTGGTTGACCTCCGTGTGTCGAGTTTTGCTGGGATATCACTGCAACTGACTTGCAAAGACCAAGGTTGAAGTTACATGGTCAACGGCAAGTTCTTCCATCAACCAGCGAGGCGTCTGCTTTAGTTTCTCTATGTGTAAACAAATAAGAGTTCCTAACTTTACATACAAGCTTTACGTTTCAATAATTGCTTCGATACCTGAGTTGTATAGAATGTGTATCATAGTATTGCGAGCCCTAGCTCCAATTGTAAGGCCCCAACAGGCTATAAATGTTTCCGAAAATATAAACAGACCAAAGAAAAGTATTCTAAAATGCTCTCGTTCTTCCAATAAATCGCCACTGGCAGATCGAGAATAAGTGGTAAAGAATTAAAATTATGCCACGCTTTCGACTGGACGCTCAATCGAGACGAGGCTTGAAGGGAGAGAATATGCAATATGCATGGTGGCACACGCTTGAAAAAACAAACAAAAAACGCCATGTCCTGCCAACACATCGGAGAAAATGTGGGAGGAAGTTGAACCCATGAAAAAACCGTTGTATGTACCCCAACATTATATTTAAACCCCCAACAGGAAAACATAAGGGAAATAATAAGAGCGAATGTGGTATCGTAAAAAACAATGCTTGAAACGACAAAAAAAGGAAAATAACGTGATTTTTTTTTTTTTGAGGAGTTAGAAAGAAAAGGTCATCAACGCTGGGTTAAGTGCCAACGGGAAAAGCAAATGAGAAACAGCGACAGTGCACTAAAGGGCATGTTAGCACCGAGTAAAAAAGTAACAGAGAAGGAATCAACTTACCATCGGCAAGATAGGAGTAAAGTCGGTAATGCGATAAGAGTAAGGGACGAAGGGAGCGACAGCGAGAATGATCACTCCAGCTATCGCAAGTAGAGCAAATATCATACTCCATTTGAATCGCTTCAAAACTTTTGGAACCTCAATAAAGAAATTGGAATATTCAACTTCTTTACCAGTGGCACCCCATGTCACTAAAATCATGAAACATTAGTATGTTATGCATACATATAAAATGACGAAGGCCAAAGCTTACTGTCAATCTCAAACATGTGGGCAAGGAGGGCTTGGGACACGTGCAATGAAAGGCCACCCAAGAATAGAGCAAGCATTGGAACCCATTTGAAGTTCTCGAACACTAGATAGGATTGTTAGCTTGTGCCGCTTTAATAAAATTCTCGGATCCTTAAAAGCGAGACCTACGAGCCCAGAGGAAAGTCCTTTCACCGATTCGGTATCTCATAACGGCAAGAGCAATATTTCCTAGGCCGTTGAAAACAATAACAATTGAGAACCAGACACGCCACGAGTCAATATAGTATTTGTCAAGATAACCGTTGAACCATCCGATCGCAAAGTAATTCGCGGTTGTCATGATCCAGGCGGCTCCGATAGCGTAATATGTTCCGATATAAGAGATAATAGTGATCTTGGAAGTCATACGGATGTTGGAGAATAGAAACTGACGAAAGAGTTGTGTAAAAGGTCCTCGAATGAGCCAAAAGCGGATTGGGTGGAAGAGCAATTCGTTACATCCGTATGCGTATTTTTCCCAACGAGCCAATTCGTCGTAAACCGTAAGCGACACTCCCTCCTGGAAACCGTCCCCGGTATATGCAGCCAAACGGATGGTATAACCGTTCACTTGTAAACGAAGAGACATGTCGAAGTCTTCGGACACATGCGACTCTGACCAAAATTTTTCGTAGCCATCCTCATCCATATAAGAGACTTGTTGCACTGCTGACCATCGGAGAATAGCATTGTGTCCAACAAAGGGAGCAACGTCTCCATTCGAAACTGTGTATCTGATAGCTGTATAAATCAGGTTGGTGAAGAAAGTAATGCCGTTTTCAAAGTAGTTGTGGACAACCTGCATGACGCCGGAAGAATATTGCATAATACCGACCTCTGGAGAACGCTCGAGTTCGCTAACAGCATCGAGAAGACAGTCTGCAGGAACACGAGTGTCGGAGTCAATGAGGATGATATAGTCGCCAACACGAATATTTCCATCAGCCCAAGCTCGGCCATCAGCTGTGACAACCTCTTTGAGGGCCTCTTCGTAAGCCTGAGCTTCATCGTGCTGAGTCCAGTCATCTGTACGTTCGATGGCAGCAAGTTTTTCTTCGACTTTGCAGGATATCATCAAGGCAAAGTTCATATTGGATGCCTATAAAGAAAGTGTTGGCCACGTGAGCTCACCGCACCGATTTTATATAATCATTTATTACTTGGATAATCAAGAACCGATGGTTCCAGCCTTCTCTCCTCAAAACCCAACCTCCGGATTTCGGATCAGGACCTGGTTCCATTGGTTCTCCCTCAAAAGGGCCGGGACCTTTTTATCCGGGGGGATTCATTTATGATATAACTCACCTTCTTGAACTTTCCTCGACGCAAGAAACCATTCTCACCATGTTTAGGACGAGCAACCCATCCGATATTGTTATCGGCATAAAATTCGATTCTAGCTCGTCTATCCTCCTCGTCGATAAGCTGGAGACCGTCATCATTGATAAATATGTTTGCAGAGCCACCCTGCAATTCGTAAGTAGATATCGCCTGTTTGATCGATTTGATCGTTGGCGCAATAACCGCATGGAGGCCTTCTTTGTAAACAGGGCACTGGATGGTAACATGCGGTAGAACTAGGCTCCTTATGCGAACGGGGGGTTTCGCTGAATAAAATTTAGAGTTGATGGACAGTTGTCGGACTGGACCGAAAACCTGGGCGATACAACCAACGATGACTTGACCGAAGAAGAGTGTCAAGAATACCTGGACTGGCGTCAGAGCTAAAAACGCTAGCCGGATGCAGTCACCATCGACAGCGATTTCAACAGCAAGTTGACGATAACCAGCACCCAGTGTGACGATTACGAGGATGAGAGTAAGCGACACCAAGACTGTGTTCATCAAATGAGTGGGTCGGCTTTCCAAGGTAATCTCTCCACTCTCCTCATCGAGCCCCTCCACGTACAAGTGATTTGGGTCCCTTTTCTCATTATCTGCCTCGATATCTTCATGCGATCTCCACACTAGCTCCATAAGCTCGCTCTCAATGGATTTGGCTCTCTGAACTATGTGGAGAGCATCATCATCCCATACGACCAAAATCTGTTCGTGAGCAATGAATGCAGCGAATTGATGCTTCTTCGCTCGCGGTAGATCATTTATCGACGGGAGGATCTGAATACGGAGGCCATTCATTAAAGGGACGTCAATAGCATCGGGAGACCATTGCAGAAACGTTTTTATAACACGAGAGTTTACTGTCATCGCAACCTAGAGGAATTTCAGCGAATGTTTTTTCCGAGCCTCCCGCTCAAGGCAATTAGAACTGACCTGAACATTCATAGCGGCGCAAGCGGCTGCGAACCGACTTCTCCCTAACTCTGGAGGGCAAGCCATATAATTATTCCGGCTCTTACGAAGTATAACACCCTCTGCCTCCCCTGTTACATCTCCTACCCACATCTGAGAACATTGTTGCTGAAAGAGATAATTAACCATGACTTCGTGTTTGATATCCTCGATTAGGGCCGATGACCGAGAAGATCCAGGACTGTTGAGCGAACTTCTCGATGACATCCCTGAAGGACTGCGCAAACCAGGCATCTCAAGACTGCCACCCAAGGCCGGCGTAAGAGCCCTCGGTACTTTCTCAGACTGAGGCGGGGAAGACGACTCTGGTGAATTCCCTTCACCACCAGAGCCAAGAGGGGCTTTGAAGTAGTTTTTGAGGCCCATGTCGAAAGCAGCACTTGGTGCTTTCAACGACCCTATTAATTGTCCCGGTTTTCCTTCTCGATTTGTTTCGTTCTCCAAATATCGTCGTCAAAAGTATCGTTATTCAATTGACGTCCTATTTACAATCCAGGTCCAAAACGTGAAACCAAAATGGGCGGAGAGGAAGAGGGGGGTCGTAACGAATGGTGGGGGGGAGAGAAACAGTGATTGATCTACGGAGCGAATGACGAAGATACTTTTGAATATGGCCGTCCAGGTCAATGTAATGCCTGGCTGACAATAGTCGAAAGGAATCTCAAATGTATATCAACCTTGCGACTCTTCGAACAAAAGACAGAGGGGACATGCCAGTTGATATCTCCGAGCGCGAGATGGTAAAAGACTAACGAGAGGCTAAAAAGCGAGAGAGTGACAAGAAAGAAACAAGGAAAAGAAGAAGGCGGATAAGGCGAGGGTGATATGGTTTTGGCCGGATCCCAGATGGAGCTGGTGAACGCTGCCTTGGGATGGTGTTAATTGGACCTTAACGCTGCTTTTCGCCGGGCTGCGAACACATGAACGTGTCTCTCGTTCATTACTTCGTATGTTCCTCCCAGATGCGCAGGACGCAAAGGGGACTAGCAGGGATTAAGGGTTATGCAAGCTAAGGAGAACATCCAGATTATCTTAACCTTTCACCGCCATGGGGAAAACTTCGAGAAAGCGCATGCATGGTAAATTTGAAAGAACTCAGCCGGCTCGACAGGGGAGAAAAATAACAAGGACATAAAAAGCAACGCCGGACTAAAATGGGACGGGCTAGCCGCGAAAAACAGGCCATTGGCTTGGCGCCAGATAGGGGAAATTGCCCAGAGACCCCGCGGGCTGGCATCCCGGTACCCGTCCCCCATGCATTGCTTTTCACACCCAACGGACAGGTTTTCCAACAAATGTCAGAAAGCCTTTGATTTGGTTATTAGCGAGTAAAAATAGAGTCTGGATAGCAATCTCAATGCAAAGATGGGGGTTTTTTTTTTCTTCAGTGTTCCGCTAAGTTGTCCTCTGGCTCGCCCTCCGGCATAGTGGTTCGTGTTGCACAGAGGAAATTGGGAACGTCGACATTTCATGAAGCCAATTTCCTCGCCGGAAGATATCATTCGAACGAAGCAGGAAAAAGGTGCACTCCGCCAATCGATTCTAAGATAACCGGTTGTTTAGTTTTAAATTTTGTTTCTCAGACGGCTTTTGGATAAGCACTTCCAGGCGGAGGACTATAGCACCTAAGTAGAATATGCTGCTATCTCCAGAATATTGTATCATAATTTTTCCCACCAAACCTTGGCCGGCAGCCAAACCAGCAAGGTAGCAAATATATCCCAATGATTCTCTGCTCAACGAGTCTCGTCTGGGAAGGTGGTTGTGTAAAAATTCACACCCTAGCCTCCAGCAACTCCGGGAAGGTCGAAGATTGCCTTGAATCTCGATCAGCTCGTTCTTGTGGCGATGAAGTAATTGAATTCTCTTCTGCCTAACAAAATTTGTAGCCCATGAGAAAACGGAATTCGATAAATTACGATTGAGAATCATGGATTGGGCAAAAAAAATGGGTATACACATTGTTAGATCAAGGTGGTGTGTTCGCTGTCCGCAAGATTAAGCTCAGTTGCACACCTTAGAACCCGTTAATCCGGTGAACGCCCACTGTCAAACTGCTATTTGGACTCAACTTGCCCAATATAATCAACCCGGCTATGTCTTTTTTAATCAATATAACAATAATGGAACAATACTGTAACAATAATGGAACAATACTGTAACAATAATGTCTACGGTCTTAACGAATATATATATGCACAAAAACCTGTTATTAATTATAGCTCCAACAATCAACGTCCTGGTTTTTTAACCTCCCCTTTGGGAGCTGGAGCTGGACTGTTCTTTTCCCGCCCCTTATGCCGCTTTCTTCACATTGTGTTCCCAACAGCGAACCACCACGGAGGAGTTTCCCGAGGGGGCGGCTGATTCCCGGCGCTACCCCAGTACCTGCCCCGGACGCCCCTAAAGCTTGTCACGCTCCAAGTCGAAATCTCCTCATGGGCTTTCGCCCTCCAAACTCCTTTATATTTTTGAATACTCAATCGCGATGTAAAGCTTCTCGAAACGGCGGATTTCATACTTCCTGCATATTTTAAGTATTTAGACGGAGGAGACAGACTAGCAATTCCGAACTCTCTCATTCTATAACTCGGTCCCGGTCATTTAGATTTGAATGTAGTTCAACGTTTAGGATGATGACCAACGAAATGCGCAATGCTAAAAGACTCGCGAGGAAGCAGGACAACTGAGACACAAACCGTCCAAAAAACGCCGACCTTACATGGGAGTTAGACCGATGTCACCAATCCGCGAGACGACTGCTATTTCTGTGCGTGCCGGTTCCGTCCTCTCCGCTCGAGCAGCGTTTGCTCATTGTTGCCAAGAATAATACCTTGCTCAGCTCGCCATCTCGAAACCACCACCTGAAATAAACGTTGCAAAAAAATATCCCGACAGGGCAGGAGTCTTCACCATATATTTTCAAAGAATTAGGGCTTTTTGTGACCATGAATCATTACACAAAGCCCAGCAACAAAATGTATGAACGGGTTTACTGTACAATGGCGCCCCGGTCTCTGATGAGGTACGGCTGAGTGAGACTTCAGTTTTTAGCTTAATCATTACAAAATATGTTACATATGTTGACATGGATCAAGATAATAACACAGCAGGGTTGACTTAACGACTTTTCGTTTGCATTTATGTTCCTCCCATCATCATCATCATTATTGTCTGTTTCTTCTTGTGCTATGCAGTGACTCCCTGCTATGCGCGACTTCTGTGCTATCTCCACAGTCCATTGCATCTCTCCCGCATTTCTTGCCAATTGAACCTGTGCCCTGTGAATATTTGAAGGCGTGGCGATACATACGCTAGCATCATTCATGTGGGTCTGACCCTTTTCAGCAGTCTCCACCTCGCTAACGCTTGTTTTGGATTCGAGCCCATCCGCACTCCTGCAGCCGTAATTTCCTCTTTTCACGCCGACCTCATTTACCGTACAGCGTCACGGAAACCACCATTTCATCCAGAGATATCCCACAACACCAGATTATCCTTTTAGATAACTGCCGCTCTCCCGTTCTCTGCGAATAAGAAGTGTACAATCGGGGCTGGATGTTGGATTTCTCTTGATCCAGACTAGTCATCCATTCGTGCACCACGGTCTCGGAAATCAGGCGAGGCCAAAGCTTGTTTTTGCACTGGGATGTTATTAATCGTTGGCATGACGTCGGAGAGCAAAGTTCGAACCTCGTTAGCGGGACGGAAGTGACAGGATCACATCTCGAGCTTTAATTGCAATATCAGCCTTATCCTGACCTGGAAATTTGCAAGATCGTCCATGACTTTCTCAATGGAGAATATTCGTGTTTCTACGATCCATTCAGCCCAAGCAAAGCCAGTCCACCGGGTCAAGCTTCTGAGTTGGTGCTATCAAAAAGTCTGGATCGTAGATCTTTTGCTAGTTTGAACGTCTGGATACGATTCAGAAATGCGGCTCGAACGGAATGAAGAGTTCGGACCAGTCAACCGGGTTCTTTTTGCTTTGAAACAATAAACAAAGAGACAAAAATAAACCAATGCTCTCGATCATACGATATGCGGAGGTTCGCACGAAGCGTGACTAAAGTTAGCGCAAATAACACATGCACTTGAGGCTTTAAAGGGCCACCTTCTCCCTGTATATGCATACTGAGTGCCCTCACAGACGCGATAGCACGGAGTATCATGATATAAAAATTCCTGCCTTACCTATCAGAGGCGATATAGTGTCGATCAATCGGTCGAGGATGGTTTGACATCCCTTTGGTTGGGTCCATTCCGGTTTTTGGGTTTCCACTCTGATGATACAACATCTTGGCAAAACTCTTCAACCACGAGGGGCACTTCCAGACAACTGATAAGAGGAAGTGATTATACTGGATCACTTTGTGAAAGAATATTCCCCTTGCATAACCTTTTCTTTTCTTGTAAAAAATCAACCACGAGCGGCTCACCGGCAGAAGCTCATGTTGGATTTCGGAATTGTGATAGCGATAGCACTCAATCGCCAACTCATCGCGGCGGCTGCGAATATTGGCATCCGCATATTCGTTCCTTGGATAACGGGAGATCAAAACTTAATGCCGTCACCAACTCGCGAGCTCACGGAACCAGTGATTGCGAGCTGAAACAAGACAATTGCTCAGAGCTCGATTCCTGGGTTTTAACTTTCAGTGTAAATTAGTACTGGTCGTCCGAATGATGAGAACGTGAACCAAAGTCACCTTATCACCAATAGCTGCTGCACGCCCATTAAACTCCATGATACGAGGCTCCCAAAAACAGGGCCCTCATTAAAAGCTGCCATGTCGATTTGGTTTCACAGAAATGCCGAGAGACGTAGAGTTCTTTGGGCTCAAAAGGTTGAGGCCTCAACTGCATGAAACTAGTGTGCTTTATGAAAAGTGGCTGCATTCGTGTCTTGGAAGTTCTGCCACGGCTTTGACTTCTAACATGGATATGCTTTTCCGTTGACTTTCAGGGCACAGAATGAAGTGATATCTCGGCGTGCAGTGCAGGATACATGGTTATCTCCGCTACCGCGAATGGGAAACCAGATTCATCAAGGAGGTATAGAGAGGAAGTGTTAATTGCTAGGATCAAGTCGATGGCTGAACCCCTATGAAGGTGAATATATCGAGATGCTAGTCGAAATAAAACTTCAGACGTGTCTCGAGTGGGGGCCTACCTTAGCTTCAGAGCACAGACTAGTGGGGTTCTATAAACCTCTCTGCATGTTGAATTGGCGCAAAGATAAACTTTTGCAACTTGGCGGTTAGTGGCAAGCTGATAAGTACAAACATTCATGGATTCGAGAAATCGCAATAAGGGCTGCCAAAAGCGAAAGAGCCCAGAAATCTCCAAAATACCGCAAATCGTTTTTTTTCGTGCATATTGACGTCCGATATCAAATAATAGACTTTCTGCGTTGCAATCTGGGTTTTGAGATGACAAGCAGGGGCCCTTGTTGAGCCTGCCATTTTGGGGCTGAGTCGAGGTCTATCGCAGTCCCAAAAGCGAAAGGCAACAACTCGTCGAACATGAGGGTGGAGCTCAAGCCAATTGCATTTGCAATCGCATGCACTGCAGTTGTTGAGAAGCATAGTATTAATACGTATTAGCGGCTGATGGGTTTAAAATTAACAACGCCAGTACCGAAAATTGAAAAAGTACCCCCACAGCATTCGTAAGTTCGAATTCTCAAAGACAAGTTCTAGGTTGTGACATATCGAATCTCGGTGTCAACAGTTTTTGATATCTTGCAAGCTGCAAAGTCACCTCGTAAATGCAATAACGATTGAAGAGACCATAATGTTAAACGATTCGGCCAACCAACACCCTGAAGCTTTTATTTGTCTATTTATGTTGCTATTGTACAGCTTGATACGTGACTCCAATAGAGAAGGCAAGCAACCATGTTTGGGCGCTAAAGAATCTATTCCGTGGCCAACAGCAAATATTTAATCATCGAACCCATCCACTATAGAAAGCAAAGCCAATAAACCACGCCAAAGCTAATGAAACCCATGATGTCAAATGCGAAAATCAAAAAAAAAAATAAAATAAATAAATACCGGAAACCCACCCCAAACTCGTGATCAAAACGTGATTAAAAAAATAAATGAAAATCCCGTTTCACTGTGTTGGATACTCAATAAGAGACGGTATCTTGCAAGCAAGCCGACGCGGAGTTGCAACGTTGAGTTACCCTCAAGGAAAAGGAAATTTGGTAAAAAGAGTAGGCATGCCATAAGTTATGAGCAATTCTTCATGAGGAGATGTGAGAAAATCAACTCGAAGGAGAGCCAGGAGCGCGTACTCAATCGCACTGTTGCCACATTTTTACACTCTTGACGACCAAAGCGTGGTTGTCATTCTTGTCCCAGTCAGATGCCCACATGTACCGTGCGTTCCAGAAGTCTTTCTTCGCAGTAGCACTCCCATCAACCCAAGGTTTATCATCAATGCCATCCTGGAACCATCCGTTCGTGCCACCCACGGCAACGTTCATGATGAGATAGAACCTTTGATCGAATGGCGCGTTGAGATTCTTGCTCTCAATCCAGGGATTCTCATAACGAGAGCCGTTCGCGCTGCTTAGCGGGAAGTTTCCGCGATCCCAGAGGCTCTTCCCTCCGAACTTTGTATACAAGACTTGCTGCAGTCTTGAGTTCACATAGGTGAATAGATAGGTATCTGACCATTCTATTCCAAACGTATTGAAACCTGCAGAATATGTTGTGTGGAGAGCACGATGCTTGACATTTGTCATCCACCATGCATCGTGGGCATGGTCTGGACCCCAGTGAAGGGACGATGACACAATGTCGTTGCCCCCTTGCGGATACAAGTAGTTATTTCCTCGGCTTTCCATAATATCGATTTCTCCAGATCGTGGCCATGGTCCGTATGTGTTCTCGGTGGGCAACATCCAGATGGCGGGCCACAGCCATTTCCCAAGGGGTAATTTGGCGACGACTTCAACACGCCCGTATCGTATGCTGAACGACTTTTTGGTATTGATGCGAGCAGACTTGACGGGGTTTACGATGGTTCCATTTGTGGTGTTGGTAGCAGTGACGCAGTTCTGGGGGATATTCGATGTACAGATTCCTTGTTTGATCAGATTGATAGTATTATCCTGGACGATGAGTTTTTCATCTTGTAATGTCGGCTTGATATACAGCATACCATCTTGGACATATGAGTTCTCGTCCGTGTTGGTGGTGTACTCGAACTGCCCGTTCCTGACAACACGGATGTTTCTGTTAGTTCTAAAGACATGAAAAATATACGGGTCAAAATGCGATTTTATTTCTTACCCGTATCCGCCGACTTCGACTTCTCTGGTCCAGACTTCGGTATTGAAGCCGTTGGCCCAATCCTCCGTCAGTACTGAACAGTATTTGTGCTTTACGACAGAGGTGTACCCGTCATAAACCAGATATGCAGAGACCGCCAACCCGATGAAAATTCCAATCAACGGTATGATTGTGACCCATTTTTCTTTCGGGTCTCTCCTTGCTAGCCACGGCTTTTCTACAGTTCCTTTCGGCACCCGTCGTGAATGAAAATACCGCTGCTGCGGTCCGAGTATACTTGGCAGCGCCGATGTCGAGCCTCTGTTAGAATTCGGTTCGGAGTCATATGTATACGGCGTGACACTTCCCACCGGGGTTATAGGGTCTACAAAAGGGGAGAACTGTGACCGATCGGGGTCCATTGTGATGGGTCTGAAGAATATCTATCTCAGAGTTGTCTTTTAAAGCTTACTGAGAACCTGCGCCGTCAGTTGGGTGAAATTCGGTCGCAATGGCGACAGGTTTAAGTCGCGAGAGAAGGAAGGGAATGAATATGGGGTTGAGAACGCCCGTAATTAACCATGAAAGAGAGGCAGGTGGAATCTGATCAATCAGTCAATCAATCAATTGAATCAATCAATCCACGGCGAACTCGAAGAGAAGCGGTCAGGATGATTATTCGATTGCAAAGAGCTGAACAAGAGAGAGAAGCGAGTGACTGGCTGGCATGAGCCAGGGGTTCAAGTGGAGAGCACAAGAGGGCAGGAGGGAAGGTGGCTATCAGAAACTATGGCTGAAAAGAAGAGAGGGATTCGAAGGGAAAGGAAACTAGAGATACACGCGCCATATTTGGCAAAAGGCCAAGAAGCTCAAGTTTAGGCTAGAAAGTTGGGATTGTTCTTTTCTTCTTTTTCTCTCGCGCAGGCTGTTTTGTGAGCAAATCCGGCCTTTGTTGATAGAAGTTTCCGAGAATACTGCCACCGGAGTCCTCTCGCAATCCAGGGCTCTCCTCCGGTGCAACCGAGGGCGACCACGGTGCCCGGGGACATATATCGGCGGGGTCATTGGATGCAGCCATGTCGTACGCCCCTGGCATCGGGGCAGTTGGACGTCTGTGCAACACATCCACAACTAGAAAGTTTCCGAGCAACGGACGTTCTCCTGAGCGCCGGACGGAATTGAAGGGAGCATTCGAACCAGCCGGGATTTGTTTGGCCGTCTTGCCCTTTATCCCACGTGTTTTCCCACCCCGCTTAAATTGGTCTGCGCGCTGGGTTAATCCGTCAGCGCCCAGATCTCCAAATTGAGGAAGCATGACGGATCGCTGGATGGGATCGCAGTACCCCGTATTTCACAAATCCATTCTTTGTTTTCGAGTACATACCGGTTCGGATCTCGCGATGGGCTTGTTCTCATCTCTGCACATGAACATATTTTGTTAAAGCGTGCTCTCCTTGAGGATCCTTCCGTCATTCCGCGAGCATTTTCTCAAGAAAAGGGGTCTCGCTTTCTAAAGATGCAGGATGCCGTTCGCGCCCACCTCCTCGAATGCTCTTTGCCACGGCGCCGTAATTTCCCGGACCTGCAGCATGCTATCTTATCTTCTGCGCTGGTCTCCTCCTTCCTTCCTGCGCTTTTCCCCCCTTCTGTTCGCGCACAAGGCAATGCAACCACAGACTTTTTCTTGGGATCTCGAGCTTTATCCCTGATCCCCACTGTACCGTATCGCGCAAAAGAGCATCAAAAAATAGATTAATATATCTAGGCTTTGAGCGCATTTGAAGCTTTGTTCATGTGAGTATCCCTGGGACTTGTGCTGTCATATCGCACATGGCATATGGCATCGTTGTTGAGAACCCTACCTTCGTTGGACGTCTCTTCAGGTGGGGCTGAGGGAAGGAATGGCCTGGCATCTGTTGTAGCAACCAGCCCATGCCTGCCGTCAATTTTCACCCAGCTTGGTCTCTGCAAAAAAGGAGACTCAACAGGAATGAAGTTCGGTTACAATCGACATGCATTATGCTAGAAATTTGCGCGGTCTAGTATTAGAACGGAATGGGTTCCTTTCACTGCATTTTTGTCCCTTGTCCCTTTTCTGATGCATTATGTTAGCAAGGGCAACCCTTCGTATCTGCAGACGACCTTGCATCCAGGCATGGATTGTGTTAAATTTTTGTCAATTGATTCCCAGGCACAGAACCGCGTCGAATTCTGCCAAATTCTTCGTTT
The DNA here is from genome assembly GCA_036971345.1 of Dactylellina drechsleri. Taxonomy (NCBI): domain Eukaryota; kingdom Fungi; phylum Ascomycota; class Orbiliomycetes; order Orbiliales; family Orbiliaceae; genus Dactylellina; species Dactylellina drechsleri. Next base: position 1,177,328 of record JAJTUB010000007.1, read on the forward strand.
CATCGAAGGAGTGGCGGCGCGGCACACACGTTGAACCTAACACCTGCCCTAAAAGGGCAGCTGAACTAGAAGTTTGTATAGTTTAGATTAAGAATTGGAGTATTCAGGCTTGCTCGAAACATCGGAGTTCACCAGCTCAGAATGTTTCAATGCGATGCTCGATTCGTAGACAGTCGTGAGATTCTAAATTTGTGCACCCGGATGTACGCCCATGGTTTAACAGATTGTTACTTGAGTTATTAGCTCTTAATTTTATTAATCCCGAAATTAAGCGCCAAAAATACAGATTACCGGATCCCAATTTCTGGCAATGCTTCCGATTCAACATCTCTGGCTGCCCCTCTATCATGGCAAATTTGCTGAATCGGGAACGAAGCCGACCTTTTGAATAGACGCACAAATTTAAGTTTGCTCGATCACCGTTTGTGGCGACTCGTTTTTCGGTCTTCCCGCTTCTCAAAATGCAGAAACTATTGCACCTCGTATTCGCGACTGTGAAATCGGCTCCACTTACTTTGGACGCTGAGTCGGGCCTTTTATGATTAGTTGACAAAACATTTCGCTCCTTAGTATAGAAAATACAGTAATGTAATGGAGCATGCAGTGAATTTGTGCAAAGTTTTCAAAAGTCTGACTTGTTGATATAGTTCAAAAATAGGAATCAAATTTCCTTTTTTAATTGTTAGACAAAAAAATATTAAAAAAATTGATACTGCGATACGACTTATTCGTTCTCTCAATGAGGACTGGTGACTTATCTTTGGGGTACGGACCAGGTTTATTTAAATTATTACCTTCAAAGATGATTCGTCAGCCGTCGGCCTAAGCGATGCAATCTTGGTTGGCCAGGAAAATTGCCACGCTGGTCCATATTGTGGAATCATACGTGTATCTAGATTCGAGAGAAGCCTTCGAATCAATTAATCTAGGTTTTATGCATCAGGAAACGAGATATTGAATGTTCACCCGAAGCAGCCAGAACCTGAATCTCAAAGCGAATGTCCACCTACTTTGTCATACATCTTTGACGTTCCCAAGTTTGAATGAAAGATCTCTATTTTTTTTTACTGAAAAAAGCATACGATACAAAGGAAAGAAAGGGAGGGCAAAGATGGATAATAACTCACGACCAAATGAAAAAAAGGGAAAAGAGTGCGGTTCACGTGTTATATACATATATTCAACATGGTCTGTGTGAAATATGTGTTGAGTTTGTTGTAAATTGTTCGGCATCGGGCCGCCACCCTCCGATAGGTTCAACGGAGCTACATCGGATATCTTGATCAGCGGAGCGCGTCTGTCAATGAGGGGAGACACTCCGTCGAGGTTGAGAAGAAGTAGCTAGCTTAATTCTTCCAAAGCAACATTTAGCCGAAGGTAACGTCCAGTTCACCCAATTGCTTGAGGCTTCTCTGAGCTCTCGTGTCGCGACTCGTAGACGATTGGGTAATGTGCTTACGGAAGCAATGCATGACGAAGAACGTGGGAATCGTGGGGTAGCAGAGACTTTTCAATCGCGTGAGCTTGATGTTTGTATCTTCTCTATTTTATAACTTTTCTCCTTCTTTAATGCACTTATTTTGATCTACGAGCTTGGATATCGCAAGGTTGAGGGCATTAAATCTAGTTGGAACGCGACAACGATACTGATGAGTTCTCCTCGGCAGACTTGGTCCCAAAAAAGGGAACCTTCGTTTGACCGACTATTGGACGGAGACGATGCTAGGGAGGCCTTGTTATCTCAATCTAACCGCGATGGCAAGGGTAGTCCTAAATCTTCTTTTGAGAAGGAAAGGGATATCGTCGTAGGACGTGTCCAGGACAAGAAACGTTCCAGGAAACTAGTAATCGGATCTGGAATTCTCTCTGTTCTCTTGGTTGTTGGAGGTGGCTTCATTTTCACGCCAGCATCCGATTTCTTCTTCCCTTATCGATTGGCAAGCCCTCCTTGGTATCCCAGTCGTAAGTACATTCTTGTTTCAATCGGTCCAAAACGATATGAATGCTAAATTTGTATAGCTAAGGGAGGGACTGTGCGGTCATGGGAGGACTCGTACAAGAAAGCTCACCAATTGGTATCAAAGATGACGGTAAGTGATTTAGCATCCGTATGATCTGTAATAAATAGCTCACGAATATACGAAAAGTTGGCGGAAAAGGTCAATATAACGACAGGTATGCTGGCTTGAAGAGCTAGGCTCTTACTCTAAAGGGATCTCTTTCCTCACAATATTTATTTGAAAATAGGAACCGGATGGCAGATGAATTTTTGCGTCGGCAACACTGGACCTGCCAAGTTTGTTGGGTTTCCAGCTCTCTGTTATCAAGACGGTCCTTTAGGACTAAGATTTGCGGATAATGCTACTGCATTCCCGGCTGGGCTGACAGTAGCTGCGACTTGGAATCGGGACTTGATGTAAGCTTTGGAAAACTATGGCAATGTATGAACACAGTCTCACGAAATATATAGGTATAAGAGAGGGGAAGCACACGGCACAGAGGCTCGTGGTAAGGGCGTGAATATATTACTAGGACCAGCTCTGGGACCTCTAGGAAAACATCCAGCTGGAGGACGGAACTGGGAAGGGTAACTGCATGTTCCCTGAACCGTAAATCGTAGTAGTTGCTGACAATTGCGTTCAAGCTTTTCACCGGATCCCTATCTGACTGGTACGAGTTTTGACCTCATCCTGCTGTGATCCATTTGATTAGCTAATAAAAATTGTAGGAATCTGCGCTGCTCAGACGATTAGGGGAATACAAAGTGCAGGAATCATTGCCACAGGTATTTATATCGCCAGAGACTGAAATACATCATAGAAGAATCGCTAAGGCGACAAATTTTGTAGCCAAGCATTTTCTTCTAAACGAACAAGAGGTATTTCTGCACGGAAGAAGTTTTTGGGTACATAGTATGAGGCTGATTAAGGATATAGCACTTCCGCCAACCTTGGGAATGGGGTGAGTTCCATCCATTTTTGTTAGTTGGGAGAAGTATCTAACGTCTCGCAGCCACTCCCGACGCTGTCAGCGCCAATATCGATGACCGGACTCTCCACGAACTGTATGCGTGGCCCTTTGGAGATTCGGTTCATGCTGGAGTCGCCTCAATTATGTGCTCCTATCAGAGGGTAACACTCTATTGAAAGAGAGAACAATGAAAAATAACTGCTAAGGAGGCAATCTAGGTCAATAATACCTATTCATGTGAAAATAGCAAGCTGCTGAACGGCATCTTAAAGGACGAGCTTGGGTTTCAAGGATTTGTCCAAAGCGATTGGCTTGCCCAGAGGTCTGGCGTAACCTCAAGCCTGAACGGGCTAGATGTTACAATGCCGGGAGGTAAGAAGTGAATAAAACTCTTCAATTCATAAGTACAACCTGTAATAACATTGGGTTCTGTTTAGATGGTTTACGTTGGGCAAATGGTGACTCTTTATGGGGTCCGAATCTATCCAGAGCAGTTTTGAATGGGAGCTTGAGCTTGGACCGCTTTAACGACATGGCAACCCGGGTGGTGGCAGCTTGGTATCAACTGGGACAAGATGAGTTTCCCGAGGATTTCGCGCCAAACTTCTCGAGCTGGGTTCGCGCGGAAACTGGATTGTTGCATTTTGGTGCCGGGGAAGGTCCGAAGGGTATTACGAACAAGTATATCAACGTTCAGTCCGACCACAAAAAGATCGCGAGGGCCGTCGCTACCGAAGGTCATGTGCTGGTGAAGAATTATGACAAAATTTTACCTTTGGACATTTCCAAATATAAAAAGATCGGTGTTTATGGCTCGGACGCTGGACCATCTCCGAACAATAATCCAAATTATGCGAAGGATCGAGCTGGAAACCTGGCCACCCTTGGATCCGGATGGGGCTCTGGTGCGGTAGCATTCCCATATTTGATCGATCCGCTTGAGGCTCTTACGGAAAGGTTAAAGGGAAACAAAGATGTTAAACTCACTTCTATCCTGGATAACTATGCTATCAAGAAAGTGGCATCCTCGGCTGCGGAACAAGACCTATGTTTGGCATTCATCAATGCTGATGCCGGCGAAGGTTTCTCCAGGGTCGATGATATTCGTGGAGATAGAAACGATCTTCTCGCACAACGTAACGGAGACGTTCTTGCCAAGACGGTTATAGAAAATTGCAGGAGCACCATAGTAGTAATTCACAGTGTCGGTGTGGTCACGGTTGAGTCCTGGATCGAAAACCCGAACCTCAAAGCATTGGTGTACGGTAACCTCCCAGCCCAAGAGAGCGGTAACGCCCTAGCAGATTTATTATTTGGGGACATCAACTTTTCAGGCAAATTACCTTTCACCGTTGGGAAATCCCTCGAAGATTACGGTCCTGGTGCACCAGTCATGTACTTCCCCAACTCCATCTCTCCCCAGATGAACTATTCCGACCGGATGTACATCGACTACCGACATTTCGATGCAGCGGATATCCAGCCACGTTTCGAATTCGGGTTCGGACTCTCTTACACAACGTTCAAACTATCAAACCTCAAATTCATACCCTTGCAGAAGAAGTCCGCGGTTCCGCCTCCGCCTCCAACACCGCTCGATCCACCAAGGTACTCTGATAAAATACCGCCTATAGAGGAAGCCATCCTCCCCAAAGGGTTCAAAAGATTGGTCAAATATGTTTATCCTTATATCGACTCGCCCAAAGAAATCGTCACGAAACCCTTCCCGTACCCGGATGGTTACAACATCGTTAGACCTAAATCCGCGGCAGGGGGTGGCGAGGGTGGTAACCCAAGGCTCTGGGAGGCTGTTGCGGAAGTTGAGGTTACAGTTGAAAATACCGGCGATGTCACTGGGAAAGAAGTCGTTCAGGTATATGTGGGATATCCTACGAATGAATCGAGATTGAAGACAGGAAATCCTGGAGATGAGGGGCTTGGAGACTTTGTTGATTTCCCCCCAAAGCAGCTAAGAGGCTTTGAAAAGGTTGAGTTGGGGAAAGGAGAGAAGAAAACCATCAAGCTCTCGATTTTGCGTCGGGACGTCTCGTAAGTCTATAATCGGTTAACAGGGGCTGAACAATCTTGAAACTGATTCTCCATTTACTAGATATTGGTGTGTCGTGAGGCAGAACTGGATCATGCCAACATCAGGCGAGGTATGACTGACTTTTCCTCCAGATGCATATGTTTTTTTTTTTTTTGCCAAGTACACATTACGCTAACCGTTTCGATAAATAGTTCACAATTTACGTTGGAAACAGCTCTAGAAATTTGCCTCTCAAAGCGACATGGTAGTAGAATGAGACCAATGTATGAGATTATGAAGATTGTTACCGAGTAATATACTAGCATGGCAAATATTCCATAATTTTGAGTTACATTTGTAGACCAAATCGAATCATACTCGAAGGCTCTAGGGACTTTAGGGGATCAATGGCTATAATTTGGGACCGTATGCCTCAAGTGCTCTATGCGCTGCCATTAATAGCTCAGTTAGCAACTCTATCTAAGAAGCGTTTAGCGTAGGAAAATAAGCTTACAGCGCCTTCTTGAAGAAATCAACGACTTCTGTGTATCCTTTCTCGAAAGCCTCTTTTTCTGATCGGTTCTTAAGATCGCTACGAGCGCCCATCCATCCGTGGATGTTATCGGAATAGATTGCGCTGTGACTGCCGTCAAGACTGGTTAGATGATCAACGACTTGTTTCGCAACATCCTGGTTTTCATCTTTCGAGGAAAGGCAGATATGCGGTATGCCGAGGTTTTTGATTTGTTCGAAATCAAGCATTGCTGGGTGCGCCTGCCCGGAGGCAGTGAATTTAATTCCGGCTTCTTCACCTCCTGATATCAGGGTGGCAGCCTTCCCACCCCAGCATAGGCTATTGGAATTTTCGGGGTTAGAAGTGGATCTAATCTACGGAATTATTTTTTCTATCTTACCCGAAGATACCCCACTTGGTGATCTCAGGGAATTTCTCCTTGAGACCAGTCACGACTTTTTTGGTGGTTTCGGTGGTCAATGGGAAACCAGCTTCCTTGGAGAAGAAGCTTCCAAAGGCGGCCTTCTCCTCCTCTGTCTTTGGTGGGAACTTTTTGAGGTCATAAGGCTGAAACGGAATTGTTTAAAATTTTAGTAAAATGTCATTGTATAGAACGAATATAGGAAGGATTGGCTGTGGAGGTCTAACTTTGCCAAAGAAGTAATCAGGCATGATGACAACATGACCTGGATCTGTGAGGGCAAGAATATCGGCGCCTTGGAGAGTTTGCTTGAAATACCTAAGATAGGAGTCGCTGTTCAGTCCAATGCGGTTACCAAAAGAAAAAAGAATGTGAATGTGTCTTGTACGCACCCGAATATGTCGTAAATGAATACTATACCGGTCTTTGGTGTTGGATTGGGGGCAGCGACATCTGTAATACAATGGCATTAGATATCAAGATATATACGGAAGCTTTGAAGGTAGAACTCACAGCAATTGATGCCACCGATTTCCTCGTAATGGCCTTTCTACTCAATGGGTCAGCGAGAGATAGATCATAAGGCGAATGTGTGAAATCAATGAGAACATACCTCCTGATAGCTGTCTTGGTCGACAACTGGAGGGATGGTTTGGCAGGCTTTGCAAACTTGATCCATTTTGAATCGTGGTGTCTGTTAGTTGATCAATGGATGGTAATTGGCGGAAAGAATCTGTACTGGTAGACAGATTATAGTAAAGGATATGATGGTGACGATGGACGAAGGTGATTGATTTATATCCCCAATGCAATTCCGACATCCGAGTCGAAGAAATACCCCTCCGCGCCTACTCCAGGCTCTCGTCGACCCCACTCGTCGACCATACCTCCGGTGCTATCTCCGGCGATACACGCTCATGACATCATGATAAGCATGATGAGCACCAACAACAACACCGATTACAACGACTCCAACACTGCAGCAATAAATCCGCATGTTGGTTTCAATTCATTTTAAGCCTAGGGAATTGATGCTTCCCTGCCAGCTCGATTTGTTCCTTCTCATTCAGCTGTAAATATTTAGGCTGGCCTTCAGGTCACCCATGCCTAACCTGCAGGGTTTCCTCGGGCTGGTGTGGTTTTCGCCTAGCATTGACCGTCGGGCTGATAACTGCTCCGCGCGTGCCCCTCATTGTAAAGCTTCCCGCCTGGTGCTTCCAAATGCAGGCTGTCCTATTGGCTGTGAAGGCCGGGAAGGTCCCATTTAAACTCCAATACGTCTCTTGAATGCATTCCTGATCATATCATTTACTTGATCAACTTCCATACTCTTGATATCTGAAAATCAATCAAACGGTAGAAACACAGACTGTTCGCTTGAAAGTGGGCTCTGTTCCCTTCAACCTAAGCCTTGCAAGCCATCGGCACAAATCGATCGTACACTCAGCGAGTGGCGCCCGCGCATCGCTCAAAATTCCAACACCCCACAACACATTCAACTCCCCCACTGAACGACCTTTCAAAAAAAAACATGGCGCTCAATGCCCTCTACCCAACCTCCGACTATGCGGAAGAGCAACCTCTAGGCCACTTTATCCTAATCGCCCACGTCGTACATAGAACCCTCCCAATAGGTGCATTCATATCATCTGCCATCCCCCTAACCTCTAAATTCATATTCCGCTGCGCAGCAGCTCAAGCCCTTCCAGCGTCTGCGTTGCTCTTACGGTCTAATTCCACCGGATTCTTCGTGAGCAGCATCATAGGTCTCGGTATGACATTCGGACGTATGAATGGCAGAGAAGATATCGAATGGAAAGATCGAAGCTGGAGGTTGCTGCGAAATAAAGGTCAAACCGAACTCGATGATTTTTCGGCTGCGGGTCTAGTACTCGGTAGCGTCATCGGGGCGGTTCAGCGAGGTCCGCTGCCTCTTTGGAGAGGTGTGCTAGGTGGAGCTGGACTGGGAACTTTGGCGGGAACTCTCGTTTTCGCATCTTGGAAACTTTCCACGTCGAAAAAAGAAGAAAAGTGATCCGTGACCGCACTTTATCGGATCGATCGTGACTGCGGCTATCTTTTTACACATTCTATGTCTACGAATGATTTATATATTGTCTCTATTAGCATTGGGATTTCGATACTCTCTGCTTTAATTGATTGTACCAATACTCTTTATTCTCAACTTAATATTTTCTGATCCTACTGGCAATGTTTGGAATTCCTAGAGTCATGGTAGTGTATGCGCATATGGTATGAAACTACTTTGACTGTACTATGGAACTAATATTTCTTCTCATAAGAAATTGTATATACGCATGAATACGAAACTTGTACATAACTCAAACCAATTTGTTCTATTGCGAATAAAACCAAAACAAATTTTGGAAGCTGACCTCACGTGAATAAACCTCTATCTTCTAATCTAAAGAATTTAGCCTTGTCGCCGCCATTTTTATCTCCAAACTTATAAACAAGCAAAGCATATATAAAAGGTTTATAAATGTATTAAAAGCTGCGTCGCCAGTGTAAACGAATGCCAGAAAAAAAAAAAAAAAAAGGACCGAAATCTACCATCTACCAGACATGTAAAACATAATGATATGTGACCACTTAGAGATATCAGACTAAATTGCCCGATAATTTCTTAAGCTTCATCGTCTGTATCAACGGGCTTTGGTGTTCTAAGTCACATTGTAAAGTTAGCGGATGGAAAAATCATATAGGAACCTGGAGCATGGTTTAGAATTCTAGGACTTACCCTTTCGGACTTGATAGCCACTCGAGATGGCGCAGCCGTCTCCTTGCCTCTCTCTCTTTCATCTCGTTTCGAGTAAGCTTTTTCTTCTTTGGCTTCTTCGCTTTGAAACCCAAGCTTGCAGAGGGCTCTGCATTATCCTCAACACCGCTATTAGCAGCACTATTCACAGCAGAGCCAGCCATACTAGCAACTCGCGACGCTGGACCGCTGCCCGGTCGGCTACCACCTGGCAGCTCAAGTTCGTTATCGTAAACACCTCCCTTCGTCGCAACATTTCCAGCGTCAACAACCCACTCTTCGTTCAGCAGACCCTTCAAAAACTCAGAATTATGGGAAATAATAACCACACCACCCTTGAAGTCTTTAATAGCGTGTGAAAGAGCACCCATACTCTCACGGTCTAGGTAATTTGTAGGCTCGTCGAGAACCACGATGTGAGGGTTGTTCCACATTGCTGCCGCTAGAACGACCTTGACTCTCTGTCCGCCAGATAGACCTGCAATTTCGTTGTGCGCCGCAATATCCTCGGGTAAGGCGACATCCTCAAAATGTTGTTTTAAAGCTGTAATTGTCAGCTCTCTGAACCCTAGGCCCTCTCTCGCCGATTCTTTATCGTCGAATTCTTGAACCATCTTTGAAAACCCATGCTTAATCAACGTTTCTCGGGTGATCATGGTGTTGTGCTTTGGCAAGAGGTTCTGCCACTTGACCTCGTACATGAAACTCTTCTTGAACTTTTGTCTACCGATCAATTTTTCGATTTTCTTCGGGCCCTTTCCATCACCGATATCAATGGGTGTATCCATTAGTTTCCTCTCTTCCTCGCTGACGATACGAGTAGCCTTCATGTTGGTCTCACGGTCATCTCCATTCTGGAATCGCCATCGAATATAGTCAAGAGGTGTCTTTTCGAGATGCATGTTGACATATTCCAAGGAATGTTGTGGCACGTACGCCACTCGAATATTCGGATGTTTAGATACCAGTCCCGTTTGTGGCTAACCATCACATCAGAACCGAGCAATTTTTAGAAATAGCAAACTGTCAGGATTGACTTACCACTAACTCACCGGTAAGAAGTTTAATCAGGGTACTCTTACCGGCACCGTTGGGTCCCAGGATCGCTACACGACTTGAAAGGGAAAGTTGCACACTTACATTCACCATACTCGGTTTTGATGCACCTGGGTAGGTAAATGTAACATTCGTCATCTTCATGATACTTCGGGTCATACTTTTAACTCCGCTCAAAATACCCGGGTTGGGGAATTTGAACTGGACTACCGAAGAATCTAGGCTGTAATAAGATTTCGCCTCCGGTCGTTTCTTCACGAATACAGCAAGGTTTCCTCTATAATGCACCAACTTTTTGTTCTCATAGTGGAGAATATCGGTGCACACCTCGTCAAGAAAAGCGCTGTCGTGGGAAACTATCATCGAAGTGATCTCAGTGTGCTCCTTAAGATAGTCCATCAACCATCGGACGTTAGAAACGTCTAAATGATTGGTAGGTTCGTCGAGTAACAAGATATCAGCTCTAAGGAGCATAGCTCGAGCCAGCTCAACTTTCATCTTCCATCCTCCGCTGAGAGCGCCAACTGGCTGAGCTTGACGGTATTCATCAAACCCGACAGCCTCAAGAGCTTCTTTGACCCTTTTCCTCCTCTCAGCTTTGCCTCCTTCCGTAGATATCTCGGGATCTTGTTCTATAAACTCAATAATACTGAGCTTGGCTTCCTCTCCTTGAAGCTTATGTTCAACAAAACAGGTCCGAACCTCGTCCTTAGAAGGGAACCCTTCAAGTTTCCCTTCCGCGATAGATCTCATGAGTGTCGACTTTCCCGCACCATTTCGCCCGCAAAGACCATATCTGTGACCCTTCAACAACCTCAAATTCGTGTGTGAAAGCAACAGCATACCACCATACGCCAGAGAGAATGGAGTGTTGACAATTTCAATTTCATGCGCATCGTCTTCCGGGGTTGGCGCTCGCGATTCCCATTTTTGATCCTCTTTGACAAAGTGATTCTGAAGGTTTTCGGCGATGGATTGGGCTTGCGGGGCTCCTTTCAGGTCCACAAGATAAGGCTCTACCGAAGCCCCAACCCTTCTGGGTTCCCGAATATTGACAATTTCGCGAACCATGGAAACAACGTAATCACGAACATGTTGCTCCCAAAATCCGGCATCGTTCGCATTCTTATCTACCCAACCGGTCCCAACTTGATCCACGATGACTTTCCTAACCTGTTCAACGCTGACCCTGTAATCCACGAATCCTTCGCGGCCACCCTCACCTCTCATTGCCTTTTCTACTACTTTTAGGGTGCTATCTCCCAGGACGCGTACTTCGGGTAAGGAAGCGTGATCTCTCACCCTCTGTACACCGGGTAGTAACTGTGGTAGGAAAGTTCGTGCTTCGATTGGGTTATGGACGAGTTTAGTAAGATTTTCAATGATGACGACCGTTTGCCTCAACATCTCTTGAGAGGTTGTTGGATTAGATAGCACTCTGTGGAGCAGCGGGGTGACAAGGGCGAGCGAAGGTGAAGTGACCGGATGTATGAAGGTGGTGTGGCTGAGATCGTGTATAGCTTTTTGCAAGAGCTTATCGCTAGGTTTCGACATGTTGTCTATAAGTAGCGGGATGTGGCGCTTGATGTCATCATTATCAATAAGGCCGCAGATAGTTTGCATTGTTTTGATGGCTTGTTTAGAAACCTATACAACAGTTAGATGTTCTGTTTCCATTCATTGTTACGGCGTAGTTAATCATACCTCAGCTTTCAAGTCGTGCATACCAGATTCAACAACTGGGATCAATTCTTCAAGCTTGGACGCAATTATTTCAAAAGATATCCTGGCCTCTTCGTCTCTTCCAATTGATTTCTTCGCCAGCTTTGCAACCAGTTGTAACGCTCCTATCTTTCCTTGCCATTTCGAAGCTGGCCGTTTGAGATACTCCATCAAGATTGGTAATAACGCCGATACCAAAGCCTCGATTGGCAATAGAGAGAACATGATGTCGACAGAATATTGGGCGGATTCTTTAACAACAGCTCCCTTGTCTGCCAAACCATCGAGGCAGACTTCCAAAGTGTCTAATAGCAGAGGCTCTGTGCACCGTGCTTCAGGTATAAATATCGAATATAACGACGAGTATGCAATCATCGCACTCTCTCGTTTGGTCCCGTCCTTCTTGTCAGCGGCGGCGGCGGCCAATATGGGCAGAATGTTAAAACGAGCCAGCGAGCGGAATGAATACGGCTGGGCGACAAGTAAAGCGAAAAGCTTGTTTGCGGCATCTAGGCATCCTTGAGAGGTCGACGATGTGAACATTTCGTTTGTCAGAGCTGGAATGTCATCTTGATCCATCAGAGTGCCGTTCGCAGGCTCTTTCATGTGAATTGTAGTGGTCATTTTGGTGTATTCGGCCGACAGAGCCAGGCGTCGGAAGCTTTGAATAGGTAATACGTGTGGTCTGAGCAGATAGATATCGTGGCTGGATACCTGCGAGTTGGATGTATCGGGTTGCTGTCCCCGTGGAGTAGAAACGGGCGAGGAGGTTTGAAAATTAGAGACCCTGCTCAGCGAAGGTTCGAAATTTGCAAGCTTTCTTTAAATTTAGATGTGTTGACAGATAAACGACGATAGCCCCTCCAATCCTTCTCGATCGAGTTAGTATCGACGGCCGTGGCCGTGGGGTTACGGACCACCAGACAAAAGAAATCTTCGCCGATTGAAGAAGTCCGAAGTTGATGGTAAGGATAGGAAGACGGGAGGGGGGAAAAAAAAAGTTTGATCTTCTGGAAGATAGAAACGAAAGGGACTCGAGCAAAAAAAAAAAAAAAAGTAATAGCTGTTGTATTGTCTCATCTAGCAGCATAAGGCTTTTTCTTTTTTTTTTTTCGTTCTCACTGGCTCGTTTGGGATATCGTCGGCAAACCATTCGCTGTTGAACAAAGTTGCAAATAGGATTCCTGTCGAGTCCTTCGCGCACTCTTGAATTATTGCATTGGCACTATATTACACGCTTAACGTGGGACGAAGACTATGGCGAACGCTGATAAAGGCCAGGCTCATTACAAAATCTAGTGTCTATTCTATCACCATACTTAAACCCTGTACCTTTTGTGTGAAACGCTTTTGTACGTATAGCAGACACTTAAGCTCTTAAGTTGCACCCGTTCGCTCCCTTGCATTGCAATATCCAACAAATATGAAGGAAATCGAAAGCTATTACTGAGGTACCAATTAAACTCTATAGTGCTGAAGCTCGAGATTAGCTTGTGAATGGTATGCACCAATCTAGCCGATTACTCATATTACCTGTCTTTATAATCCTACTCAAATTCTAGAGTACTCCACCACCCTCCCATTCATCGTCTGTTTTCTCCAAATGTCTCCGAACCGATTCCATGACGGCGCCAACAAGTTTTGGCGGAAACGCATTTCCAACTGCATGCAATTTTGATATCAGCATCCGTTGATAACATCTAATTGAATCACCACGATGACGACAAGGATAATTTGTATGTACGCACTTTGTCTCATTTTCTCTCCTCTCTTGCCATAAAACAGATGATCAATCGGAAACGATTGAAGACAAGCCAACTCTCTTAGCGTAAATTTTCTGTTACGGGACGGATGGAGATTATATTCACCCCCACCGCACTTTATCGTCGACCTGAACGGTTGATCCCATTCATGTGGCGGGAGCTTTAACGAACTGGGAGCTACTGTTTCCAAGATTTCGATATCATGGTCTGGCGAAAATCTCGGGATTCTCGTAATTGCTTCACGAAGGGTAACAGCCCGTTGAAGCCCCACGGGCATCGGTTCGAATGGATCCGAACTGTAAAAGTGAGTCGGGTTCGGAAAGTCCGCCAACGTCTCACCGGGGCTGTCCATAAAAATCAATAAAATGCTGTAGAAATGGCAAAAACTTCTTGGAAATCGAGAGAGGGTATGCTTCTTACCAGCACGCTATCAAGACTAGGCGCTTTCTTTTTGAAGGAACCCCATACAGTGCTGCGTTCAGTACCGCGTACTTGACACTATATCCCATAGACGTAAAATCCCCCAGCATGCATTTGAAGTGACCCACAGAACGGCTCAGCCCGATCAGCCCATCCGTTTCCTCCACTGTTACCGCTCTCGGTCGACATGAATTCAGTGTATTCGGAACCACGAAGAAACTCGCCTCGTTTTTTTCATCATTTTTTCCAGGTATTGTTCGAGCCCAAGAGAAAAATTGGCAAGGCGGGGAAAGGTGGAGGAGGTCTACACGGGCCGTCGATTTGTTATGCCGGGAGACGAATTCGTGGACATCCTCCTGGTAGCCTAGGCTGCGTCCAAAGTTCGATTTCCAAGCGTTAATTGCGGCTTCGTCGTGGTCGATGCCCCAGCGAACTTTGAACCCGGCCATTACAGCACCACATGTAGCACCACCAGCTCCGCAAAATGCGTCCCCGAAGGTGTACTTGCGTCGACGCTGACAACGCTTTCTTGGAGCCCACTTATTTGAGAATAAAGAGGTTTTTTGGTCTTCAGCAATGATAATAGGAGAGTATAGGCTCCCAATCTTCTTAGTTTGAATGACCGATGGCTCACAAAGTTCGATAATCTCTAAATCTTCTCCAATAGTTGATTTGGACGGTGCGGCCTCATAAACTGGCTCGCAAAGTGAAATTGACGAAATATTAGGTGTTATTATGTTTTTCTTGATCATTGGAGATGCTTCGGGAATGGCCCTCCATGTTTTCGAGAGCTCCTTATCGCCAATCCTATAGTTAGGGTCGGCCTCAGCCTCGGTCAGCCTTCGAATGTACCCAGTCGCCCCGAGCTGCTGCATTCCAGTATTGCCATTGATGTTATCTTTGATTTTAGCTTTCCATCGACAAACTAGTCTCCCGTAATTATCATCCTTCGCATCTTCATATGACTTTCGAACAGAGTCCCGGCCCAGAAGATTGGTGAGTATGATCTCACGGACATTAACAACATCTGAAGCGCGGACGTCTACCCTCTCTTGGAGAAGGGCGACTTCCCCGGCTGTCTTAGGTAGGATGCCATCCAAGTCTCTGTGTCTACGAAACAAGGAGCCATGTAACCAGAGTTGGGTCATTTCCGCTCCGTTCGTGTAAACTTCATGGCGGCGAAAGATCTTTTTGATTCTCAGAAAATAGCCGTTTTCTAAGATAGTTCGGTCGGAAAGCAGAGCCCCATATCTTAGCTGAACGTTGGTTTGCGGTTGCAACAGGAGGCCATTGATTTTGGCCAGATCGATAAGAGTGTCATGATGCTCAACGACCGAGCTGGAATCCTTTTTTGTACGCTTTGAACTCTTGCTATGAAGGGAGCGACTTTTCCTCTTTGTTCTCACTTTCCAATTATGTTGAAGTTAGCCAGCGATATTGCTGGAGGGACAGATATTACCACCCACCCACTTCGAAAACAAGATCATCGGAGGGCGAGCTACTATCATTGGGCTCTTCGTCGTCCGAAATAAAGATTGTGTCGAATATGTCGACACTGCTGCCGTTCTCTGAGGCATCATCGACTTCTATTATGTCAAGAGCTATCTCGATATCTTCTTGAACGGGCGGGATCGCGTTTCGTTCAGATATCGGGAAGTAATCGCGGTCAGCGTCCTCGAGGGGAGTGCTAGGCTGGCTGGCTTCATCTGAGTGTTTGGACACTGACTGTTAGACGCACAAATATCTCAAATCATTGTTACCCCAGCTAAATCTTAGAGGAAACGCACCGCCTAGATCTATCACTTCGAACAAACTCATGTTTGATTTTGGTTTAGGAGAAATAATTATCAAGTTAGATGATGCGGAAACACGGGAAGGCAAGCTAGTCTAGAATACGTGAGATAACTCTAGCGAAAGCTAAAAGATAGCGATGCGTTCATCTTGATCATGTGTGATGCAAGTTGAAAGTCAGGGCAGCTACCAACTGTAATGTAGCAGATGCTATGCTCAGCTTGGATTGATAGCTTAGAAAAATCTTGAAATGCTAGGAGCTTTCTGCATGGAGCGATCAAGCTCTCTCTGGTGCCCCTGCTGCGTGTTGATATTGTTGTATCCTGTTGTTTCAATGCAACCCACAACCGAATCGTTCAAGCTCTCCGATTCATTGTCACGCGACACACTGTTTTTACGACACGCGAGAATGGCGTGAACACCTTGTCAACAAAAGCTAAGCTCAAACTTGTGATGTAATAATCACTACCGATCTTCAAATTTGAGGGTGATGGCAGCACGGAATCAGAGCATGGAAATATGGCTGGTGCATCTGGTGAACGGAGAGGCGGTGTTTGTGGTGCGAAGTTTGGCAGCTCCGCGTTTCAAAGCGGGAGCCCTTCAAACCAGCGACGATTTAGGTTGCGTATAGCCGACCTGGTCCCGCGAGGAGGAGGAGGGAATCATTCGAAATATATTATCCTGCCACCCGTTAGGAATTGGACTAACCGTATCGACTTGCACACCTTTTGCGTGGTGGTCGTGTATCTGGAGCATGTCGAATGTCGCAAGTTGATGCGTCCCACTTGACCTCACCGGGCTAGTCAACTGGAACCGAAGGAAACAGGGACCGCAAAAGCAAGACCCGAGGACTTCAGGTTCTGACAAGACCAAGAAACGGAACATTGCCTCTTTGTTTAAAGGGCAAGTCTTGGAACTTTTTTTGTTACCATTCCTCTTTTTATCGCGGAATATTCGAATTTGACATAGCGGACGACGGTAGACAGTCTGGATCTGTGGCAGCTAAGAGAGCTCCTGTTTACCCCATTCGAAATCGCTTCGTATCGTATCAAACACTCCTTTGGCTCCATTGTTTTACTGCTCTTTTTCTTGTTTAGTCGTTTTCGTCCTTTCCGTAGGAGTCTTTGCCTTTGAGAGGCAGGTGTTTCTTGTTATATATTGCCCTCCGTTCCACCGACGTTAAACATATTCTCACTCACTCAGTCAGCAGTCAACCTTCAATTCACTTCCCTCATCGATTCGAGATCGAAAGAAATATATACTGTGTATATATAAGCCACACGCTCTTTAAGCTTCATCCAACTGGTTTGGCCTTTTCGTTTCTATTTCGTGATCTGGTTATCCGCTCTCAACCACAACACTCGTTTCAACTTATTTCCTTACGCTTTCTCTTATTTTATATTCTCAAAAACCACTCCCAAAAACCAACCAACCAGTCAAAATGAAGTGCCAAGTTCTCGGATTCCTCGTTGCCAGCCTTGTTGCCGTTGTTAGCTGCCAGTCCGTGGCCCCTTCCTGGGGTGTAGGTTAGTAATCAACACTCCATTCATGAAGGCCTAGTAGCTCTAAATGAACACACTCGCTAACCAATGCTGTTTTATAATTTCATAGGTGCCTTTGGAGGTGTTATCGGTAGCTTTGATTCTAAAGTGACTACAGCTGCACCTATACAAACTGACGGTGCCCTGGTCAGTGCCAGCGCCACCAGCCCAGTACCCACCAGCACCGGTGGCGCTGCAGCTGGGGACTTCACCTCCACTACGACCAGATTCGTGACTACCTATACCACCGTCACAGTTCCGGTCACCATGCAAGCCAACAATCGTCGTGCTTGAAAAAGATAAACCCAAAGAAGGGTAATTCCCGACGGCAACCTGGACTTGCTATACATACCCTACATCCCAAGCGCTGTAGCGCTGAGCAACAGGCGGAGCAGGATAGACAATAATCATCTCGAATACCCTCTCGATTCTTCTTAATCTTCTTCTTCACATGTACTTTGTATTTAATAATATGATACCCATTTACCTTCCGTATGACAATTATTTTTCTCTTTCCTTCTTGATATCATATGAATCCTTCATCAAATGCAAAAGTACACCCAGAAACTGCTCCCGAGAATGATCCGGAACTCTGACTAGCTGTTTGCACTCTCATTTGAGCCTCATCTGTTGTACTCTTTTTTCAACCCTTGGTGCCTGTAACTACGGTATGGTTTGGTGTCGCTTGTGAGAAACTAGCAAATAAATTTTTCTCGCGTGTGGGAGCCCTCTTTTCCCCTTTCAATTTAAATTAATTTCTCTTTCCTTTTTGCTTATCACAAGCCGCCCAAATTCGTAGTCAGAAGCGTCTAGATATGGCGGCTACCTGGGACTCCGTAACGATGGACGCCTTCGGGATTTCGCTGTCCTTCACGACAATTGCTTCGTTGGGGGCGACTTTGGCCTCGCTCTACCTTCTATACATCTTCTGGACCTTCGAAGGCTCCGACTTTGAACGCTTCAGTGTTCCCGTACCACCAGCGCTAGAGGAGGGCTATTCGGGAACACAACTCCACAATCCCTCCATAAAGGTTCGTCCGACAGTTTTATTAGCTACTTTTATTTAAACATCGAAACTTTAAAGCTCGTGAATTTAACTATGTTTCATTTAGACCAATGATGGCAATATCCAATGTTATTCGCCTGCTACGGGTCGCCTACTCGATACAATCCGCCCACACTCTCCACAGGATATCGACGTCGCCATTGCGAAAGCAACTGAAGCTCAAAAACAATGGGCATCAACCACCTTTAAACAACGCCGCAAACTCCTCCGAACTTTGATGCGATATATTCTCGACAATCAAGATCTTATCGCGAGGGCTGCTTGTCTTGATTCCGGAAAAACCAAGGTAGACGCGTCTTTAGGTGAAATTCTAGTCACCGTCGAAAAGATCAATTGGCTGCTCAACAATGGCGAAAGCTGCTTGCAAACCGAAACACGAGTCGTTCCCTTCTTGGTGATGTACAAGCGGGCGGAAGTTCGATACGAACCTATGGGCGTCGTTGCTGCCTGCGTTAGTTGGAAGTATGACTTGAATTTTTACTTTGCTTTTAATTATCTGTATAGATGCTGACTTGGTTAGTTATCCTGTTCGTACAAACCCACCACCACCATTATCAATCATATTTTAAAGATTTTTTTACTCATTTAACCGTCAGTTTCACAATCTACTCGGACCAATAGTAAGCTCGATATACGCTGGGAACGGCATCATAGGTACCAGTTCAAATTTCCACAACTCCGTTTCCCCTTTACGACCTGGACCTGACAAGCGAAATAGTTAAGGGCTCGGAAAGTACCGCCTGGAGCAATACCTTCTTCACCGGCATCGTCTCACGAGCGCTCTCGGTTTGCGGTCACAATCCCGACTTGGTCGCCGTAAGATCAACCTAGAAACTCTACTTGGAACTTGGTTGCAGCTACTAACACATATCTGTCTAGAGCATAAACTGCTGGCCCGAAGTAGCCGATCACCTAACATCACACCCCGGAATCTCTCACATCACTTTCATCGGTTCGCGACCCGTGGCAAAACTAGTTGCTAAATCTGCATCTAGAAGCTTGCCTGAGCTCTGTATCGAACTCGGTGGGAAGGACGCTTCAATAATTCTCGATGACGTCAAGGACCTGAAGAAATTGAGTTCGGTTCTCGTTCGTGGTGTCTTCCAAAGCGTCGGACAGAATTGTATCGGAATCGAGCGAATAATCGCCCTCCCCAAGGTTTATGGCAAATTGGTCGACATTCTAGAACCCCGCATCAAGGCATTACGAGTTGGATCTATTCTGGACGATCCTAAAAACACCGATGTCGGGGCTATGATTTCTGATGTAGGATTCGATCGATTGGAAGGTCTCATTGCTAAAGCAGTAAAACAAGGAGCGAGGCTTCTAGTTGGAGGCAAACGATTGATTCATCCGGAATACCCTCAAGGTCACTACTTTTCACCGACACTTCTCGTCGATGTTACTATGGATATGGACATTGCGCAACAAGAGCTTTTCGGACCCGTTTGTCTCGTGATGAAGGCGAATAGCGTCGATCACGCTATAGAGATTGCAAATTCAACTGAGTATGGGCTTGGAGGTTCAGTATTTGGTGGCAACAAGGCGGATCTTCACAAGGTAGCGAATGAAATGAAGTGTGGAATGGTAGCGGTCAATGATTTCGCTGTGTTTTATCTTGCACAGCTGCCGTTTGGCGGTGTTCGTGGCTCGGGTAAGTGAATTCTAAAGCTCCTCATAGTAAGGCTAAGACTTTTAGCTAATAAATTGTGCAGGCTATGGTCGGTTTATGGGCGCAGAGGGTTTGCGTTCTGTCTGCAGTATGAAGTCTGTCTGTTTTGACAAATATCCTGGAATCTCAACTAGCATCCCGGCCCCCGTGGATTATCCTATCAAAAATACACAACAGGCCTGGGATTTTTGTAAAGGTAAGTAGCTTGGATCGTGGTATTTCGGGTTTCTGGAGCTAATAATAATAATCATAATAGGTCTGGTCGAATTTTCCACTGGGACTACCATCAGTTCAAAAGTAGCAGGGCTTGTAAGGTTGCTTAAAAACTCATAGGGTGGTAGTGCTCAGGAAACGGCATAGCAGCATGAAATTCTGGTACAATACATTTAAATGGCTAGAGTCAGAGTTGTAATCTATAAACCAGTAATAGTACTATAATTCGCCCTATCGTTAATATTATTTTCTCGCTGTAACGGAGCTCCCAGAGCGATACCGAAGTTCCTCTCACCCGTATTGCCGCAAGTGCAGGCACCGAATCCGAAGTAACACATGTGGGAATTCGTTGCGGGTGAACCGCGGCAAGCCGACCAAACATCCCCAGATAATCCCTGGGCTTCCACCGACCACCCAAAAATTCTCTTGTCCGAAGCAGCAGTCCGTCAGATCTAGATCTTGTAAAAATATTAAAAAAACCAAACAACTCCATTATCAATTCACATCCCTTCCATCGCCGCTAGACAACCCGGTTTTATTCTTCCCGTTTCACCTTTACCAATGGCCGTCAGTTCGAGAGCAGGACAAGTGGCAATGCGCCGCCTCGGCGTACAGGTAGGTGTTGGGTTTCCGACAAGCATATACGTGTAAACGTCTTTTTGGCTCATACCAAATTGCATGATAGAGCGTGTTTTCTAGCGTCTCGGGCCGGCTGGCTGGTCGCAGGTTTTTGTCCTCACAGCCTGATCTCAAAACTACCCTCAAGGAAGTCATTCCTGCAAAACGGGAATATCTGAAAAAGATCAAGACAGAATACGGCCAGAGGAGCCTGGGAGAGGTGAAGGTTGAAAATGCAATTGGTGGCATGCGGTACGCAAATTTGACCGAAAACTAGAAGCCTCAATGCTGCTCGTCACTAATACCAAGTTATGCGTAGTGGTATCAAGGGTATGGTCTGGGAAGGATCGGTTTTAGACGCCGACGAGGGTATCCGCTTCCACGGCAAGACCATCAAGGAATGTCAAGAATTCTTGCCAAAGGGGTTGTCCGGAGAAGAGATGCTACCAGAAGCTATGTTCTGGTTCGTTCTCACCGGAAAGGTTCCTTCGACGGAGCAAGTCAGAGAATTCAGCAAAGAATTGGCTGAGAAGTCATCCCTCCCGGAATTCGTCGAGAAGATGATGGACAACTTCCCGACGACTCTACACCCCATGACACAGTGTGAGTAAGTCTGCATTTTTGATAATAGCTTTGTGAGATGCAACTAATATCAACAATTAATATTCTAGTCGCTATCGCTGTGTCCGCATTGAACCACGAATCCGTCTTCGCCAAGGCATACGAAAGAGGTCTCAACAAAGCGGACTACTGGGAGCCAACCTTCGATGACTGTATCTCCTTGTTGGCCAAACTTCCTACCATCGCAGCTAAGGTCTACCAGAACACATATCAAGGCGGCGGCCCTCTTCCCGGCACAGTTGACCCCAACCAAGATTGGGCTTACAACTATGCTGCCATGCTCGGCAAAGCTGACAATATCGGATTTGTCGATTTCTTGAGATTGTACCTCGCCTTGCACGGCGATCATGAAGGAGGAAATGTCAGCGCTCACACCACCCATTTAGTTGGCAGCGCTTTGAGTGATGCTTTCCTCAGCTACAGCGCTGGTGTTCAGGGTCTCGCAGGTCCATTACACGGACTGGCTGCCCAAGAAGTTCTCAGATGGATTCTTGCAATGAAGGACAACATTCCAGAGAACTATACTGACGAGGATGTGTCTGGATACCTCTGGAAGACACTTAAATCTGGCCAAGTCGTTCCTGGATATGGACATGCGGTTCTACGCAAGCCCGATCCTCGATTCCAGGCTCTGATGGAATTTGCAAACAAGCGACCAGAAATCGTCAAGGATCCTGTTTTCCAGCTGGTGCAGAAGAACTCAGAGATCGCACCTGGTGTTTTGACCGAGCACGGAAAGACCAAGAATCCACATCCAAACGTGGACAGCGCCTCCGGAGTGCTGATGCACCACTACGGCATTACCCAGACACTCTATTACACCGTCGGATTCTCCGTATCTCGAGGTAAGTTTCCACGTACTTGAAAAAGTGTGAGAACGAAACGAAAGACTAATGTATGAATGTGTAATAGGAATTGGTCCTCTAGCACAGCTTATCTGGGACCGAGCTCTCGGACTCCCTATCGAGGTAATAATATAGCGAATTTGTTATTTGAGAAAACCTTTTTCTTCATTATGAGACCCATAACTAACGTAACTCACTTATAACCAGCGACCCAAGAGTTTGTCATTGGAGGCGATTGAGAAGTTGGTCACTAAATAAAATGAGGCGGCCACTTGATGAGCGAACACCAACATATTTGTACAATTAAAGCTAGTAGCTATATGCTAGGATAATATGTCAAGATATTATGGAAGAACACTTTTAAATCAAAATTTTTGATGTAAAATCCTGCATGTGAATAATTATTTGTGTTGCCTGAGTGGTGGCAGAAGAGCTCGAGAGACGAAAGAGCCGTGCCGATGATAGCCACCGGCTGGGCATGCGAACGGCCGGATTCGTCTTGTTTTTCTTTCGGTTTCGGGATATCACAGTACAATTGCTGGGCGTCTTCCCTTTTTTATTCCCTTCTCCTTTCTCCCTTTGTCTCTTCTTTCTTTTAAACTTCAATTGCACAGTTTTCCTCGGTCAGCGCCTGTTGTACGACGTTCGGATTGCAGACTCGCAGTGGGTGTAGCCACGAAAAACCCCAAATTTCGCTGCCGAGCTGTTGAATCAGTAACTTGTGCTTTGGTTGCTTGCCTCGGCCCAGCCCCGGAGCTTAAAAAGGTAAGAGGGATGAACCCAATCCCTTCCCTTTGGTAGCTCGCGCGTCTTCCGCCAAAGTATACAATTGGGACCAAAAAATTTTTTAGCTCCAAGAAATCAATTGTCAAGATCAAGATACATCTTTGCTAACATTGGGCATCATCTTTGACGACAGCCATGTTTGTGGGAAGACGCGCCTGCACTCGAATCTCGGGCTTGAAATCTCCTCGCTTGTATTCGACCTCTTTCGCTTCTGCTGCTCGGCGCACTCCCGCTATCCTTGCCCGTACAAGCTACCTTCGAAACCCCACCGCTACTCAACAGCTACATCGAGCTGTAGCTGCCTTCTCAACCAGAGCATTCGTCATGTCTTCTCACACCCCCGCCCCTTCCTCTCACGAGGCGGACAAGGTCCTCACAGATATTGCGGACTATGTCCACAGTTATAAAATCGATTCCTATTTGGCAGTGAGTAACTTGCTAGACCAAAGATAACCTTTGGCTGAGCTTGTGTGACTTATTTTCCTAATTTAATGCTCGTAGTATGACACCGCCAGATTGGTCTTCCTTGACACCCTTGGGTGTGGTATGGAGGCCATGAACTTCAAGGAGTGCACCAAGCTGCTCGGACCTGTTGTTGAGGGTACGTTGAGCATTCTTGCCAAGATCTAGACCTAAATATTCACGTTCTAACTCTTAGTTTGATTGAACACAGGCACAACTGTACCAAATGGCTGCCGAATCCCTGGGACCGACTTCCAGCTCGATCCTATCCGTGGAGCCTTTAATATTGGTACCCAAATCCGATGGTTAGATTACAATGATTGTTGGTTGGCCGCGGAATGGGGTCACCCATCTGATAACCTCGGTGGTATTCTTGCCGTCGCCGATTGGCTCTCACGAACCCACAAGGCACAAGGCAAACCTGCTCTCAAGATCAAGGACGTTCTCGAAGCTATGATTCAAGCTCATGAAATTCAAGGTTGTCTAGCTCTCCTCAACAGCTACAACAAGGTTGGATTGGACCACGTCGTACTTGTCAAAGTCGCAACTACCGCTGTCGTATCGCGATTGCTCGGTTTAACCAGAGACCAGACAGTCGCCGCTGTCAGTCAAGCTTGGGTTGACGGCCAGAGTCTGAGAACCTACAGACACTCTCCCAACACCATGAGCAGGAAGAGCTGGGCTGCAGGTGATGCTTGTTCTAGAGCTGTGAACCTTGCTTTGATTGTCAAGAAGGGCGAAACCGGTATCCCAACCGTTCTATCCGCACCAGTATGGGGCTTCTACGACGTGCTCTTCAAGGGCAAGGAATTCGAATTCCAACGTCCTTACGGAACTTATGTCATGGAAAATGTGTTGTTCAAGGTTTCTTATCCAGGTAGGACAATGATGATGGAAGTCACCTCAATTCTCACCAGGGTAGGACTAAGTTTCCATTTTCAATTCTAGCCGAATTCCACTCTCAAACTGCCGTTGAGGCAGCGAAGAAGATCCATGCTACGCTCAAAGGAATGGGCAAGTCAGCCGAGGACATTGATAATGTTGTTATCCGGACACACGAAGCTTGCGTTCGCATCATCGACAAGCAGCACAAGCCGCTGACAAACTTTGCTGATCGTGATCACTGCGTTCAGGTAAGACCAAAAATTCTATAGCATCTAGGCTTCTTGAGAGCTTGACTAAACGATAATATTTCGAATAGTACATGGTTGCCGTTATGCTGTGCTACAACAGACTGGAAACCACTGATTACCCAGATGAGTCCGAGGCAGCTCAGTCTCAGCTCGTTGAGTCTCTTCGCCGACGTATCTCTTGTGTCGAAGATCCTCAATACACCGCCGATTATCACGACCCCGCTCTTCGAACAATTCCAAACGCTCTCACAGTCACCCTTAAAGACGGCACTGTTCTTGACGAGGTCGCCGTCGCCGCACCTCTCGGCCATAGGACTAGACGAGAGGAAGCCAAGCCGGTCATTTTGGAGAAGTATAAGAGACATTTGTCTCCTCATTTCTCGGAATCGCACGTCAAATCTCTTATCGACCTTGGCAATGACTCTGCTAAGCTCTTTGAAACCGATGTTGACACCTATGTTGATATGTACATCAAAAAATAGACTGTTCATGTAGTTTAGTCTAGGTGGGAATATACACATTGTAAATACCCTGCGCGGGATTTCAAACAAATATAGACCGGATGTTCCATAGTTCTAAAGCACAATAAAAAGATATTTAATAATCAGCCACCTCTAGATTGAGAACGAGTTAAATGCAAAGCAGCATTCGCGTCTCGTTCTTCCTTTGAACGAAACGTTCTACGGCCTCTCGCTACCCAATATATACCGAGAAATGAGAAAACAACAGCGTACACCACCGAAACGTAATTCATGCTTCCCGCAACGACTGGGTAATAGTATGGGAATGAGTACATGACAAAAGTAAAGGCAGTCCAGAGAAGAACGACATAATTGGAGATGAGACCGAATTTACCTAACCAAAAGGGCCCTCTTTTTAGATTCGCACGACCTTTGACGAACAAGAGGAGAACAATTGGGATAGAATACGAAAAATATAACAAAACAATACAAGCCGTTATCATGCTAATATTTAGGTCTTATATTAACCAACTTTACTGGATAATGTAAATTCATTATAGGGACCAGTACGTACCTGTTAAAAGCTGCTGACGATGCAATGTAGAGGAACCCCAAAATAGCAACTAGCACGCAGCTTAAAATGTGCGCATTCAACGGAGCATCAAACTTCTTGTGAATCACGGCCCAGTATTTGCTTCCGGGCAAGCCGCGATCACGAGAGAACGACCACGCAAGTCGCGCTTGCCAGGTATGGCATGAAATCATGCATCCAAAGCCTGTACATATTATCAATACCTCAAGTACCACCGCTCCTGGGATAGATACCAACGCTTGGTTGAATATTTCGAGTATCGGAACACCAGTTGGGGAATAGTATACGCTGTTGATATCCTTGATTGCAAAGAACATCGAAATGCTATATAGAAAGGAAGTAACGAATCCAATACCCACCGTACCCAATATTGCGATGGGTATCACTCTTTCTGGCCGAGAAACTTCTTCCGCGAGATGGGTCGCAGCATCGAGACAGGCAAAAGACCAGTTCGGGTTAATGAGCCCTACTACGAAGGCGATGAATGGAGACGGCCAACCGTTCTCGTTTTTGAAGGTCCCAAAGACAAAGGCGGGGCTATTTTTCGGATTTGATTTTGCGAGGACTGTTATTGTGATTACGACCATTGATATCAGCGATGTGTATAGGGCAGCTGTTGCAGTAGCTGGAAGAGCTTTCCCGTAGCAATTGAAGAAATAAGCAGAGAAGTTGACGAGTTGATAGGCAGCGAAAATTGGCCATCGGCCGTTCACCTCGAGGCTGTTAAATGTACTTTAAAAATTGAAGAAGTATATCAGTTTTTCGATTCTTAGGCAATTGACTGAACGGCTACCTACAAATCCGGGTTACAGATCTGATACACGCCTACCAGAGCGCTTCCAACGGATATGGCAACGCTGGCAGAAGTGAATACTGATCCCGCCCATGCGACGCCTCCCGTTAGATAGGCCAAAAAGTTAGACCATCTACGGGGTGCAAGTTCGCTGGCCCAAAAATACTGCCCACCAGCATTAGGCATAGCGGATGCCATTTCGGAGAGGGAAATCGCGACGCATCCTGAGATCAGAGCTATGAGACATATTCCATAGATGGTAACAATGGTGCCCCCGGAGTAGATGCCCTATTCGTGAGATCTCAAGAATTTTAGTCTTTGTAAGCTATACTGAACTATATTCTCTTTTTAATTGCATCGTTGTGGGTAACGGATTTATGTGAATTTGGATGGATGTGAGAAAGGGTTTCAAGAAGGTGTGGACATACGGTGACAAGACTAGCTGAGATGCCAAACCAGGAATTTGTGATCGAAAATCCAAGTGCTAGTACAGAAAATATGGAGAAGTCTCTCTTTAACTCTGATGTATATCCCATTTCTGTACAATACAACGTCTGACTAGTTAATACCTCTTCAAAAAGAACGATTGCATTTAATGTTTTTATTATTTCCATAATTATAAACAAAAATTTACGTACGTGCTAGCTTGAGATTATCTGAGTCTAGAGAAGTCTTGTCAAAAGCTTCATTATCAAACGATCCTTTGGCCTTAGGCTCCGCGTTATTACTCTCCATGGCCCTTTCTGTGGCAAACCTTGTTGGTTTTGATGAACAATACTAGCTAATAGTCTCGAAACCAAAAAGGTGACTTGCTGTTGGTACGAATTATTCGCTTTCGAGTCGATGTTTTGACGGGTTTCATGAATTAATAAGGGGGAATAAGTATTTCGTTGGCCTCGAACCCAAGTGCCCAAGGGAGAGATATTTCGTGATTGGTCCGTTGAGTGTTGCACGCATGATATAGAGAGAAGGGCCCTTGCAAGAGCGAAACTGGCGTGGCTAGTTGGCAATTTAAATTAACATCAATAGCTGGCGCGAAGAATTGACACTAATGGATGCATCTCTGCTCCAAAATGATAGAGCCGGGGTCGTATTACCAGGTTCTCGAGCTGAACTGTAAACCCTGTCACTTCGGTTGGGGTCTTGTATCCTAGGTACCGTGTCGTATCTTGATATCTCAGGAGCTCATAAGTGCAAAGCTTGCAAATGCAAAGCAGCCTTGGTGCAACCATCTTGTGCAATGTCTCATTTACGAATATCCTCATGTAGTTCCTTCGCCTTCCGGCGGTTGAGGGACAAGAATCCGACCCATATTCTTGAGATCTAAATATTTTCCAGACCTCGTAGGTTTCTCGCGTAACATTTTCAACCCAACTCGGATTTCTCGAATGAACGAAGTTTACAACACCGCAAAATCGAGCTCGCGGCCAACAACAAAAAAGCCTTTAAACGTCCCCTCTGCTGCATGCTGATATCCAGGTATGTCTGAATTTATTGAATATGTGCTAGTTTAACACGTAGATTATCATCAAGTATTGCACTATGCATTAGTTCGAAAATTATCTTAAATTAGGCAAGTAAAGCTCTTTGCATCGTCTTTATATCTCTACAAGGAGCTTCGCCATGTACATAGTTAAGTACTTAAGTAGCTGCTAATTATCAATTTGACATGAATGACTTCTCCCAAATGTTAGAAATCTGAGTGATATTGATCACTAAAATCATAAACCACACGAGAATGGAAGTTGAGTCTGAGTTTTACACCAGATTTTGAAAAGATATATAAATATTAGCTGCAATACTAGCCCCGAGTTGAGACGTTCTCGGAGCTGCGAAATATTATTTCGCCAGTCCCTGAGCGCGAGCTCAAGGGCATGCCTAAGAGCCTTCGGAATTTCCGTTGTGATCAACCCAATCATCATCTGTGCTATACTAGATTCCAACGAGTACTTCGATATCAAAAGCCTGGTCTTTGATATCCGAAGCATGTTTCTTAATTACCAAAATAGGGGAGATAATATCTGCATATAAGTGGCGTTCTGCATCCGTCTATTGACATCCCATAAGCAACGTAGATATTGCACTAAAGGCATCAAAGGTCAAACTTGTGAAACAATGATGATGCTGGTTCGAGCGTGGCTTACAGCTTATTCATCCGTGAAACAGAGCCTCTAATGTTTGAGCGAATATAATCTGCAGCAAAACACGACGGAATGGGGGCGAAGCCAAGTGTACGCCGATTATACCAATTAATCAACAAATGTTGTTATAGCATTACTAAGTCCTGAAGGAATGGAGGGCAAATAAAGCTGCACGCGTGGAATCTAATGATTTGGAAGGGATCCTCACCCAGCCTCTGCACAGGGGGTGGCAGCCCTCTAAAACGGAAAACAAAAGCGGAGGCCTAATAACAAGAATATCTAGACGCTGGGCCTCGACTTGGAACATTTTGATATTAACAGGTAGTCGCTCTCACACTTACATAAGCATTAAATTTTGGACATATTATTCGAGATGGAACATCATGACAGATTGATTCGACGGGAAGATGTAGCCAATTTCCAACAATGTAGCTCCAAACAAATAGTATATTCAAGGGAGTCAGCATGTTTGCATTCAGCTTTGGCTTGGCAACCCCTGTATTGATCGAAGATATTCGAAGCCAAGCTGGCCAAGAAAGTGAGTTAAAAATATCGCCATTTTGTTCCCAAAGATCTCGGACAGAAACATATAGAGAGTTGCTAGTTTGAGTGTAGATTTATACACGAGTTGATGAACAAGGATGGGCATTACTAAGCTAAAGAGCGCTTTAAGCTATCTATGCACTGACGCGTGTGCCTATGCTGTCATAATGCCTACTTTGAAAACTTGAATCCCACAATTGCACAAGATGGGAAAAAAAAAAAAAAACCAATCCAGCGCCGTACGAGACTGGATCGAATCGAGGGATCTCACCCCCGCGAACCTCTTTTGCTTTTAGAGAAAAAGAAAGGAAATGAAAAATCGGGGAAAAGATAGTCACTGAAGCACGGGATATCTGGTTAGATTTTCGATAAGTTTCATCTTGCCGGAACATGGGGTTCATAGGGCTGCGTTGGCGACGAAGGCCAAGGGAGCTCATCACGCACCATTATGCAAACCACGATATTATCAATGATTGTTGGGTATAAATCACGTATGGTCTTGTAAATTGAGTGTATGCTGGCGCTATCAACACTTCGGCTGAGGAGAAAATCACGTTTTTAGATCGGATCTGGAATAATAGGTTCGGCAGAGCACCAACTGCTTTGGTGGACGATTTCTTTGATTGAGGAATTTGCACAACCAATCGCATGCAATGACCTCGTCTTAGTGGGATCGTTGCATGGTACATGTACGTGAGGATGTGAATTGCATCGGTGTGTAGCCTCGATACCAAAAGTTGGTCAAGTGAGCAACCTCGCTTCTTATTTCTCTCTTTGGACTAGTCTCTTCCAGCAGCACTCTCCAATCACATTCTTGCGGACCGGTAGTTTCCGCATCTCTCAAAGATTCCATATTCCTTCTAGAAGCACGAAAGAAAACTCGCGTCAGCCCGAGATTTGCTGCACGAGTTATCTGCGGGATAAGATGTACGGACTGTGTTTGATACATTATTGATTAACCGATTGAATACATGAACATATACACAGAGCTCGAGCTCGAGCTCTTCGAATCCAAAAACACCTGTTCGCGCAGGGGCCTTGGAAGAATGAAATCCCGACTCTTGGGTACGCCTCCCTTGATATTTCAGAAAAAAAAATTGTCTCACCGATAATCGGAAGATCCGAACAGCCTTACCGCTAATGCTTGCCCGTTAAAAGAAAGCCTGTGTGACTTTTTTTTTCCATTTTGATCATTGCTAGTTCGTCCTTTATTTTGTTTGATATCTCGCAAGGAGTTGGTGGACCCAAGTGCGATTCCAAATACTGACTTGGGTTTGCGTAGTGTCAGAGGCGTCAAGCTCACGACACGTTAAGGAGATTAGAAGGAGCATCTCCACGGAGCTGGAAAGCATTATAGGTCGCCTAAACTTTCACAAAAAGTTCGTATCGTTTTCGACCAACGACGTTGAGGCGGCTCGACTTGCAGCCTACAACCCTGTGACGTGCCGTCTCCTTGGGAGAGCAAAAATTAATTTCGCACCTCCATTTCAGCATCGAAATCAGACCCCTTGTCGATTGCATCTGCCCCACCGCGACAATTTTAGAACGCTAGAAGGGTTCTTTTCTTTTTGTGGAACTTCGATGCATCTTCTGCTTTGAGCTACGTATTGGAGAGTGCGACGAAAAATATATCGAGACCTCGTGGAGTGATCTTAGCTTGACGGGCAAGGTACGGGTAATTGGGGAAATGCGCCGCCTCCCTGGCTTTCCTCCGCCTGGAGCGAACGTCGGTTCCATGCAAGAACAATACCTCAAAACGAGAACCTTAAGTCGCTTAAATTGGTGAAAAAAGAAGAGCAGAAAGGTCCAAAATCAAAATTCGTCCTCAGTTTATCAACCGGTAATATGAGCAACTCTGCAAGAGAGTTGTGTAACTCAATTTCTTCTTGGTTCTGAAGTGCTAGACATATGCAATGCCACAATCTGCAAGAACCCTCGGACTGGGTTTGAACTTGTGATTGCTAGAGAATGGGGGCTCCAAAGGGCCCCAAACTCGCCGTACGTGCGTCTTCAAATCAGCGTCTAGGCAACGCTGCCCAGCCGAGAGACCAAAAAGCAACTTTCAAGACAAGACCTGTGCACTGCGGGAGGTGACAAATGGATAAAAAGCAGCGTCGCAATGGACTGAGATGCTGTCTGTTGGATGCATGGTAGAAATGTTCAGTTTAAAAAGCCGGGGTTTGACGCCGCTGCTTGGCAAAGCAACTACAACAGCAGCCAAGAGACCAACCACTACCTCCTGGTACATGCAGTTACCCTGCACATGCGCTGAGAGTCGTGAATAATACTTACAACTTCGACACCTCGGTGAGGGAGGCGCGGAAATGCCTCTAGTTCTATTGGAGCTCTATTAAAGACCTAGTCGAAGAATGATGAAAATTTGGGAAGACGAGAAACCGATATATCTTGCCCGATATCTCCCTCCTGTCTCCGCTCGCATGCAACGAAGATCCTCTGAAGTTTGAATATCGAAATTGCATAACCATCTTCAAAGCTTGAAACCTCTAGTCACACTCTGATATCTTCCACAAGACATCATTTCTACTCAGCTTCGAACGTTTTATAATACCCCCCTTTGACTAGCCCTGAATCAGATATCAATCATAATCTATACCAACAGCTCTTTTCGTCCTTTCCACTTCTTCTATCTGGAATATACATCGCCAGTCATCGATAAATAAGATAGCACATTATCGAGACACACACCATTTCCCACTAGCGCACGACTTGACCCACCCTAGGGCCCCTTCAACCTGGTAGTTTAAGAGAATGGCGGTGATCCTGGATCACCCTGTAGCACTGCAGCCGTACTTGCTCAATATGTCTTCCTCACCCTTTCCACCTTCTTTCTCGTTTCCATCAAACATCGAAAGTTCGCCGATGCCACCCGCCAGATCAAAATCCAAGTCACAGCCGGGAACATCAGCGACAACAGCAGCTGGTCAGTCCGTCGGCGTTGTTGTCGCTGGTGTAACAAAGCCCAAACAGAGCAAAAGTCGAAACGGTACGGCACTATACATCATCATTCATGGCCGTGTCTCGAAGTTCTCTTCATCGTGGTAGTTGCGAACGCTCAGCTAGCAGTTGTTAGCAGGGATAGGTTGAACAACTCGAATCATTGAATTCCGAACCTCGAAAATACAACATGAACAACACAGTTTTTGGAACAACCAAGCTAACATTTGCTCGTAGGCTGCGTTACTTGTAAAGCGAAGAGACTAAAATGCGATGAAACAAAGCCCACATGCCTGCAGTGTAAGAAAACCGGGGAGGAGTTTTTCGGAAACTCATCGATTGTTCATACTCGAATTTACTGACAAATAAATAGGCGAGAAACGTGGTGTTCCTTGCGGCGGGTACAAGAAGGACTTCAAATGGAGAGCTTTCGAGGAATCTGACCTCAGTGGAAAGACCTCGAAGTCCCGGCCAAAACGTATGTCACGCATCTTAGTTTCCTCTCCAAGTTAATTGCTAAAACGAATCTATCATATTTAGCTCTATCGAATGCCCCCGCCAAACACAGAAGAGCTATCTCTTCGGGGCCATCAAGCCCAGCGCTCTCCGAAGCGTCCCTCGGCTCTGTCCATTCACCTTTGCAATCACCTCTTCCTTTGACGCCTCTTAATACCCAATTTGATGCACCTTCTACGCCGCCTCTGCACCAATTGTACGTTTCGAGCATATATTCGATAGGAAACCTCGAAGATTCATATATTCCAAACCCACCATTTTCAGGAGCAGAAGTTCCCCGCTCCCACCCCGTGTATATGGATGAAGAGCGCCGAGCTTCAATCTCACCAAGACTAGAAGATCTCTTGATTCCAGGAAGCGTGCTTAATAGGCCGATTCCACTACCCGACTGCATTGATTACTCCCAAGACGTCTCTTACCAGCCAACAGGAATGGATATAAGTGTGGCAATGTCCGTAGACGATGAGCAAGTCGAAGAAATCCCGAGAAATCTTCTTGATGGAGGGTGGTCGCTCGCTACCATCTCTGGCTCAAGTGACCCTACCGGTTATCAAAACTTGTCCGATATCTTTCGAAGACCCCGCGTACAAATCGATAGCCCAGAAATGCTCATTCTCCATTTTGATAAGCAGACCTGTGGAATCATGTCCATCAAAGATGGTCCTACAGAAAACCCTTGGAGAACACTGATTTGGCCGCTCGCTACTCAAATCCCGGCACTTCGCCATGCGATCTACTCCATGACCGCATTTCACATGTCCCATAGCAGGCCGGAGATGCGAATGCAAGGAATGGAACATATGAAGAATAGCATACGCCACCTCGCTGCAGGACTCGGTTCTGGGGAAATTCTCCCGGAAGCTGTATTAGCTACAACCCTCTCTTTGGCATTCGCGGAAGAGTGGGATAGACATATCTCTACTGGGATTGAACATTTACGGGGAGCTAAAATTTTGATGAATCAGGCTTTGATCAGATATCAACACTATCCAGTCAACAGTATCGAAATCTCTCGATTGAGGTTTCTTTACAATGTTTGGGTTTACATCGATGTTCTTGCTCGGCTAACCTCTACCGACGACGACGAATCGCATTCATTCGAATCCATATCACCTCTTCTCACTGCTCCCATGATGATGTCTTCTGAAGTCGATCCGTTGATGGGATGTGCTACTACTCTATTCCCATTGATTGGAAGATGCGCTTCTTTGGCCAAGAGAGTAAGAAAGAATAAAAAGAATAGCGTTACTATCATTTCGACCGCCCTCGAGCTCAAAACAGCCATCGAAAACTGGCAACCGGACGCGGTCTACGAGCCCATCGAAGACCAAACGTCAAATATTGATCATTGCATGCAAACGGCCGAAGCCTATAGGTGGGCGGCATTACTCCACCTTCACCAAACAGTTCCAGAGATCCCCTCCCCATCTTCTCACGAGCTGGCTGAAAAGGTCATGTGCACGATCGCGTCTATTCCGACTTCTTCCCGTACCTGCATCGTTCATGCCTTCCCGCTTCTCGCTGCTGGATGCGAGGCTGTTGGTGATGAAGAGCGTGGGTGGATCGAGAAACGCTGGTCAGACCTTATGCAAAGACTTTGGATTGGAAACATTGATCGAGCGTGGGATATTGTTCGCGAGATCTGGAACCGGAGAGACAACTATATGAACGAGAAGCAAATCACTTCTCTCGTTCCTGATATGGAATATAGCATTCGCCCGCAGCTTTCTTCAAATGGTAGTACTCCTGCCCCGTCCGGAATTGAAGATCCTACGATGTATCTTGATTTCCAAAAACTCAACGATGAACTCAACGGACTTGCTAGCCAACACGATATGATGTGGGGCGCTGGTGTTGCCAGCGATATTAGCGGTTCGGAGCTGAGGAGGTCCAGTCCACCCCCTGGGTCAAGGATAAAGGGCTTAGAGATGGATGAATGGGATTACGAAACTTCAATCCGGGGACGTCTCTCTTGGGTTGGTTTGTGTGCAGAATGGCAATGGGAAATATTTATCGGATGAAACCCAACGCTAAACTTTATATTTGATAAGTCTTTTTTTGAGTATTCGTCCACTGGAGTTGTTTGGTTGTTTTGTGTATATGTACATAAGTTCTTGTATATATGAAGTTACTTTTTTCTGTTATTGTTTTAGCTAGTTAGGGAGTTCATGTTTTGTCTGCATTTCACAGGAGCTTTGCAGTATGTTTCACTTTTTATGTCTTTTTTCTATTTCTGAACTCATATCGGGATCTCGCACGTTAGTGTATAGATATTGTAATTAATAAGTATTTACTTACCTAAGACCTCAATCGATCATAGACTAAATCATACTAAAATAGCAGAATGTTCAATCATCGTTTTCAATATTATTTTAACTACTCCAAAGCTAGGTTGTGACGATGTAGAATTGGCCTTGGTAAGACCTTCGTGGTTCGCCGTTGATTGGATGAAATGTTGTTGTATGTTGCTTCTTCCGACACTGAACTCATATGGTTGCCTCGTCTTAGGTAGTTTTCTAATATGCCATCAAAAAACAAAAGCCGAGGCCCAGACCACATTAACCCCTTATTTATGCATCTAGGGTAAAATCACCGATCAAAGGACACATGTGATTCCAAGAGTATCGTAATTTCAGTCTTCTAGGATCTGCGGCTGTCTGATCCTGAGAATCAAGTGCGAGTTATATAAAACTTCAATCGATAGGCCCCACATTCGTACATATTCCAAATAAGTATCTCTTGGCTTACGAGGGATTATCGACATTTAAAACAAGCCACTATGGCATATTTCATGACCAATCTTACCTCACACTATTAAATGCAGCTGAAATGCGGACTCAGTCTATACCGGACAGAAAACTTATATCATATTCTTGGTCTCATTTGTCCCCAGCGAGGATAGTTGAATTGAACGGGAAAAAGTGGTTAACAAGCAAACGACCATCTAAAACAATAACGCCACATGCCAGATGGATATATTTGCGACAAAAGAAATGTAATGTTGTGTCTGTTTAAACGGTTTCCATGTAGCGTCGTGTTTCCCTATCGAACGACGAATAAAATGTCAGATTTTTCGGTGTCACAAAAGTTGGTTGCCCATGAGTGTCAAGATATTGCCAGTGACCATGGTAGCTTACCAGTCAGTTACAGCCTCCTCCCACTGCCTACATTCATGTTCTCTTGTCCCTCCAAAATGCTCGACGAAAGCATCGCCCAAAACCTCCCTCGCAATACTATCTTTTTCCATGAACTTCGCAGTTGCAGCTTGAAGTGACTTGGCTAACCTCTCGCCACCTGTCTCTTCTGTCTTGCCCAGTGGTGGAATCGTGAGTTGGAGCTTCTTTTCGACCCCCCGATAGCCACAAGCCAAGATGGCCGCTAGTGCATAGTGAGGGTTACAATCTGCTCCCGGAACCCGAACTTCCAATCTTGTTGCTTTTGCCGACGCAGTGGGTGGAGTTATCAAGCGGATAGAGGCCGCACGGTGCTCCAAACCCCATGATACTGTGACTGGAGCCCAAAAGTTCTCCACCAGGCGCTTGTAAGAGTTGATGGTTGGAGCAACAAGTGGCATTATGTAGGGTAGTCCCTCGAGGACACCAGCCAGGAAATGTCGACCCAAATCCGAGAGATATGCCACGTCAGAGTATGGGGGATTGGGATCCTTTGTCTCTCTAGCAAAGAGATTTTTACCTGTTTC
Source organism: Dactylellina drechsleri (assembly GCA_036971345.1). Taxonomy (NCBI): domain Eukaryota; kingdom Fungi; phylum Ascomycota; class Orbiliomycetes; order Orbiliales; family Orbiliaceae; genus Dactylellina; species Dactylellina drechsleri. The sequence continues at coordinate 1,213,451 of JAJTUB010000007.1, forward strand.
TTTGTCTACTATAGAAACGTGTAGATGGCCAGAATTTCCGGGTAATCCTTGCTTTGGTTTTGCCATGAAGCAAGGTATTATACCGTTTTTAGATCCAAGGGCTTTAACGGTGAGTTTGAACAAGGATGCTCGATCCGCCATTTCTGCGACATCAGTGAATGCTAATGCAGCTTCATAGACACCCGGTCCAGATTCCGTATGCCATCCCTCCAAGGGGACACGAAAGGCTTTGCAGTTATCGTAGACTCCATAAAAGTAATCTTGGAAGAGGACTGGGCGTGTCAACGAATACCCAAACATCCCAGGCGTTATGGAAGGGATCGATTCAGGCTTTTCAGATCTGATATCGCTTGGTGATGCAGAGAATTGGTAAAATTCATACTCGGCTGCTCGGCAGTAAGAAATCTAAGCGTTAGCCAACATTGTGTCCTGACTATACTTTTGACTTTAGGGATAACAACCTCCAGCCATAGCTCCCATGCCCTCTTTTTCAAATTTCCCCAGCGCAGTTTTAAGGAGACCTCTTGGGCAAGGCGCTATTGGTTCGTCGGTGTCGGGGTCGAAAAAGCTAACCTATAAGTGCACATCATTAGAATGCACATCATTAGAATACAGTTCGTAACGGGGGATACTAAACCACGTGTTAGATTTACGACATACCAGGAAGAAGGGTACATTGTTTTCCCAAGGAATCCTGCGGAATGATTTTAGATCGACCTTGGCAATGATATCGTGGTAGCCGTTCTCCTTATTTGATATCAGAAGTTCTTTGAAATATGTCTATTAATGATAACAGGTCAGCCCTAGAACCTCTCCGCGACCTAACACTAGATGAATAATTACCTGGTCATGCATATCCCAGCCGAATACCACCGAGCAGAAACCGAAGCCCGTTGTTACGATGCTTTTGAACTTGTCTAGCGAAATCATCTTGCCGCGTAGAATTCCATCAACATCAAGACCGGCCAGTTTGACCTTATCATCCCTATTCTCCTCGAGCGCTTTCACGATCGACTCAGCTGTGTGAGTCTCGGCCATAGACATTTTTGCGTAAGCTGTGTGATAAAGACAATTCCCGTTGGTTTTTCGAAGTTTGGCGATTGGTTTTTGTATTGGTCTTTCGCGACAAACTTTTTAAACTAACTTTTTTTTTTTTTTTTTTGGCAGCCGGTACTATGTCGGTAGACGGGATTAGCCAGACGTAGAAACGAGAGTACCAATGATCTCTATACTGCTGACGATGTAACTACTTTGACCAGATCGAGGATATCGGCGGGGAGCTTGAAGCCCGAGGCGACCACGAAACGAGGCTGCGTTGCACGTGCGCGCTACTGATGCCCGAGGAAAGGTTGGTTATAAATCGGCGGGAGGAAATGGCTCCTTCCCTCTCTCTCAAATCGTTTTTGTCCGTTGCTGGGAATGAGAAAGATGAAAAAGAAGACGTAGAAAACATCCAACTGAGACGAAAGGGTTCAGCGACGGGGACGTGACATACAGCCCCGTATTTAACTCGTTGTCCACCTTTTCAGAGCCGCTTCTAAGAGATCGGTCCTAATTACTTGGTAGGTAGGTAGGTACGCAAGTGCTCAAGTAGGTAAATTGCAGCAACTTATCGCCTTCTTACCTCACTATCTTCTATCCGTCCGGACCAGGTGGGGCTACGATAGCACCTTCCAGCACGGCCAGAATAAATATAATAATAGGGAAAACTAATGAAAATGAAGACAACATATTTACAACAAGCAAGCAAACGAAAAACAGGAAAAAACCTGGTTAGATTCTATGCAAAACAAAATACATTCCTTTGCTTCCCTGTTACAGCAATGGTGAGCGCGAGCACGAGACGTTGGATTTGAGCTCGAAGAGAGTTGTGATACCACAGGTGGGGCGCGTCCTTCATGCAGGTGGCCAGCATGGTGGATGGAAGATATGTCATTCACGAACCATTGATCGATGATTGCGTCTGGTCGCCATTCGGTGCGGATATCTGGACAGAGAGTTAAAAAAGGCTGCCCCGCCTTCTCTCAGCCTTCTTCTGCATGCGAACTGACGCTCGAAAATTCTGGCGATCTCAGTTGGTGAGTTAAATAAGTACAACCTGTACGACAAGTGACAATATCCTGCTGCCTATCTGTGCCAGACCGGGAAACTCTCAGGAAAGAGCGGAGAGTTGATTTTGGATGGGTTCATGTGCATGCAGCGTCCAAAAGTCTCCGTCGCTTGCCCACAGTTCTGTCAGATCGTAGATCCAGAACACCAAATGGACTTCTCCGAGGGGTAATATTGTTGTTGCTGTTCAATTACACTCCTGCTATTCCGACTTTGAAAAGCTGAGACCTTGACTTTAGCTCGTGAATCCAAATCCCTAAGGCCCTAAAAGGAGAGATGATATATAAAGATAGATGTGAACAGATGCCAAATTCATAGCTCGAAGCTTAGAAAAGTGAACCTCCATATCTTTGTACCCCTTGGATAGCAAAGCAACCTCAAGCCTCGCATAATCGTGACACAGTCGAGGAATGCAATAATAAATGGTTAACCATGAGGGTAACTCCACCTGCAAGTGGGTAATCACCCGCATACGCGTTTGGAGGCATTGGCTTCGCAAGCCCGAAGAGCTCCAGGTCAGGTCGAAGTAGGTCCATTCCTTTCGAATGCACCCAGTCGGTGCCGAATTGGAAAACGAGATCCAGGTTGTGCGTTCATCGTCCTTTCGTTCGGAGAATAAGGTTGCGAGGACCCCTGGCGGTCCGCCGGACCCAATATTGCTTCGCATGCATTCAATTTTCGCGTTTGGTCCGGCTCCGTATCACTGGCCCCTCTTCCCATTATCGGACGAATCGAAAGCGATGTTGCTCGCGAGGGGTAGCAAGTGCAGGCCAGGAGTCTCGATTCCAGGCCGACAAGGAGGTGAGAGATAGATAGGCTCGTTCGGTCTGTACGATCAGACACGAAAAGCGGTATAAAGAATGCTTCGTTCGCCGTATACGAATACAGGCCAAGTTCGTCGAATTCGACGCGAAGAGCACAAACTAAGTCGGTTAAGTCTGTGTTCTACTGTCCGTGTGATTGGGAGCGCGAGAGCTAGACCGTGAGCTAGCTTGGAAGCATCTGGGGCAGAGGAATTCATCACATCCTCAGCATTCCCTTACGTTACAAAAATAGGGCGCTCTCCGAGGCCTCGAGGATGGATCTAGCCTTTTCTTTTAAGGTCTAAAGTGTCTAAGACCCTTACGGTCGCCCGCTCGCTCGGAAATATTTTTCTTGAACTTAATTCTCACCATTTTATTATCTCAACATCAACGGTCAACTGTATTCATTTTTGTTGCTCAGAGAATCACTGTCTTGATACCCTCTTGTCATATTCATTTCACTCATACGCAACAACCGATAACAATATGGTCGGACGATTGGCTGGAAAGAACTGCATTGTGACCGGTGCCGCTGGGTAAGGAAACTTCTCTTTCGTACCATTAATTGCATAGACCCGTTTAATCGGAAACTCGCCTGCTGACCGTTCGAGCAGCGGCATCGGCCTGGAAACATGTATCTTGTTTGTCAAAGAGGGCGCAAACGTCGTCCTCGCTGATATTGACGCTGAAGCCCTTGAGAAGGCGCTTCAGATCGTTAACCACTTCAAATCCGACACGCAAGTCAAGACCGTCGTTTGCGACGTCTCGAATGAAGAATCAGTTCAAATGCTCGTAGCTGCCGCGGACGAGTGGGGTGGCGTCGATGTCATGTTCAACAACGCTGGTATCATGCATGGTAAAGATGCTGATGCCGTCGACACCCCGGAAAAGATCTGGGACCTTACTCAGAACATCAACGTCAAAGGTGTCTGGTTTGGCTCGAAGCATGCTGTGCTGAGCTTCAGAAAACATAACAAGAAGGCCACCAGCGTTATCAACACTGCTAGCTTCGTCGCGCTGATGGGAGCCGCAACACCGCAGCTTGCGTACACTGCTAGCAAGGGTGCTGTCCTTGCCATGACCCGAGAATTGGCCATGATTCACGCCAGGGAGGGATTTAGGTTCAATTCGCTTTGCCCAGGGCCTCTCAACACCCCGCTTCTGCAGGAATGGTTGGGAGATGACAGGGAAAAGCGGTTCCGTCGCGAGGTTCATTTCCCCAGCGGAAGGTTTGGAGAAGCTATCGAGCAAGCTCATGCTGTTGTCTTTTTGGCAAGCGATGAGAGCTCCTTCGTAAATGGCACTGACTTCTTGGTTGATGGAGGGTTGTCAAAGGTATCTCGTCTTGGAGTCTAGTTTATCTTTGGGATTACATGCTAACTTTGAGTAATTTTTTCTTAGGCTTATGTCACTGCACTTGGTTCGCCAGCTCCTGCCCCAAAAAACAATGCCTTTGGGAGCGAATGGTCAGTCTAGCCATCATGAGTATTTCCGGTTTTAAATTAAAGCTAATGTGTTCTACCAGGCCCCACAAGGACAAATGATTATGATAAATTCACAAATGCTTATTCGCGGAGACCCTTCAAGCCTTACCTTTTTGTTGAAAGCAGCTCTCCATGCTTGTTAGTTGACTAGATGATGCTTTTGAAGACGGCGTTTACATTTATCTTTGGATTCGATTCAATGCTTGGTTATGATCACAGGCGTTTCGATCTCATGTCTGGGGCTTTCTAGTTTAACAAAGATCAATTTTAATGTCAGATACATTAGGTTCGGTCTACCTCAAATCGCTATTATTATCATTATTACACTGGTATTCTAAATATATGAAATTCTGGCGCTTACGTTACTCCAAAAATATTAACTCTGGGTCTTCTTTCTTGTGTGCTCATTGTACATCAACGTAAACATCTTTCAATGTATACTCCCCCTTCGGATGTTCAGCATTCTTCTCAGGGTCAACAGCAGTCTCTAATGAGATCCCATCTGATTCTCGTTTCTGGAGCTCTGCATCACAAATATAAGGACAGCTTTTCTTGGCTCCAAACATATCGTCACCCTTGCAGCTAGTCCCGTATATCTCTAATGCGACAACGCTTATCGTCATTCCAGTAGTGATTGATATGAGATGTAGAGAGTTCAGTTGATCCCGAGCGGCGGGGAGGCACAGCCAAATGATACAAACCGCGAATCTATACGCCAGTCTGTACTTTTTAGAGATTTTTTGAGTATAGATATCTTTATGAAGATGAGACAAGGATATCCCGGCCATGCTGAGTAGTGCAGCCGCTATGTGATCAAATGACACCTTGTCAGCCATTTGTTCCACTGAAGAGCAAGGGATAAAACTGAATGCTTACCAAGACCACCACAATAAAACCATCTCAGAGCGTCTTCCACAGCCTCAAAACTCTTCTCTTCATACGTGGCGTACAAGTCCGCTACATTTGTATCCTGGCAGTCGTGGGCGAGTACTAGTTTCGATAGCCCGGCTCCGGCAATGGTAAACCCTAGCACGAATAACAGATGGGCGTTAACCCACAAAAACGAGGACCAAACTTTACGTCGTATCGCATGAAGTTCGTGTCCGGATCCATCAATATCAAAATAAATAGTGTTGAAGCAGTACGCTTGGACTAGGCCGAGGAGAGCCTTGCCGAGGAAGGCGTTTATTCCAAACTCCGCGGTGTTTTGATAGAGCAATGCTACAACGGAATAGCCAAAGACTAAGGAGACAAAGGCTCCCATCCGCTCTGTTTTGTGTTCAATATTCAATGCTATCGATTAATGTTAGTACAATATTAGAGCAAGCATATAACTACGAGTCATAGAGGGAATTCTAGTCCAGGAATTTTCATTTGAATACCCACCAGGATAAAATTCGAAAAGTTTGGTAAGTCCTTCACTCCATTTCTTAGGAATCAGAGGGAGCCCTCGCAAAGACATTACAAGAAGGGACGGTAATGAAAGATCTGATGGTTTATATGTTAGCTCGAGTGTAGTGTTGAGGTTTGTGTACTATGCTTTTGAAAGAGCAAGCTACCCAAAAATATTGCCACCCAAATCAAAGCCAACTTATTGGGTTCTTCAACATATATGCTGCCAATCCAGACTGCAGAGGGTATTATGATCGCAATAGTATTTCCATATAACGTGGCTCTTACCATAGGTACTAAAAGAGCACCACATACCCTAACCAATAAATGCGATATCAAGCTAGTTAGCAATCTCCTCATAATTCGGATGAGCGTCTTGGAGTTTGAACCTACAATGCGGCCGCAGTAAACAAGCGGGCTGTTAGATAGAAAGCAATCATTTGAGTATATGTTATCGTCTCTGAGAGGAAGATATTCGTAGTGTAGCCGAATAAACAGGCCAATATGAAAAGAATGATTAAGCGTTGGACAACATCGTCTGATAGTTTCGGTATCGTGATATATTAATGATAAAGGCATTCGAGTTTCATGATTCAATCTAAGACGAAAGCTCACCTGATTCGAACCAACTAACCATCAACCCAACATCGTTCCATAATTTGTAGGATGGTATCATTATTATCTAGAATTGCGATGGGTGAGTTTTGTAGGCCATAGGTTCGATCTTCAGGAGATTTGACTTTGGCTTACACAAAAGCGCATGAATGCTTCGGCTGACGGCTCCTCTGAGGATCGGTCGCCAATGACGGCGAGGATACCAACGTAGAGTAAATCTATAGTGTATTAGAAATATTAGACCACCCCCATTTCAAAATTCAACTTTTCCTTGTAGAACGATTGGGAAGTCAACGCCGGTAAAATGTACATACCGACGAATAGCTCAAAGCTAGCCACTTCTTCGTTCTCGCTTGCTCTCCATAGCAAACCCCTGTGGAAATATTGACGAATAACGGGTCGCCTGTTGGGAGGGGAAAGGTTAAGATGGAACATTGGTCCTCAGTTCAGACACACTCTCTTGCCTAAGAACTCTAGAGTATCATTTTGTTTACTCACTTCCAAATTCGTATAGTTGTGGATGTTTCTTTCTCGTGCTTCCTTTGACTGGGGAGATGAGTTCTGAGATTGGCAGAGTAACCAAATTTGCCAAAATTCGCTTCAAGATGCACATCGTGTTCGGTCAGGGCATGGAGATCGTTGGATATCTCGTCCATTTGGTCCTGTGATGGGGAGTGTGTGAGATAACGGATGTGACTGGAGAAGTACTGATATGCGACTGACCTGAAGCCGCTCCATCTCCTCAAAGATATCAGGATAGCGTTTGCGCAAGTCATCCTTCAGGGCTTCATGATATTTCTTGGAATCATTGAGAGCAGAAACCTAATAAAATGGAAGTTGGGAAGTCGGTTAGTAGGTAGGCCCTCTCTATACATATTAGTATACATTATTATTAAGTTAAGCTAAATTCTAGCAGTAGAATATACTATGTGGTTTATGCATTGAGATACGCGAACAGAAACATACATGGTCCGTTGACCCATGAACGGTAAAGTTAAACTCATCACCAGTATGTGTTCGCTGTAGTCTAAGGAGATGGTCCTCGTCTTTCGCGACATGAACTTGACGTCCGTTGGGAAGTGTGATGGCTCTGGGTGGCATCATCTTTTCTCGGATAAAAGTCGCCGCCGGTTATGATATGACGGCTAGTGCCAGCGTTCCACAGATATCTGCTCCGTACAATTGATGCTCTGGGCTGAAATCACTATCGTTATATCAAAAGTCGAAGAACAGACTAGAGATAGGTCGAAAACCGCGCGTGTTCCTCTTATCCGCCGGCCTTTGGGCCTTATACGAAGGGCTGAAGGAACGGAAAAAAGTCCAGACGAAAAGGGATCCCGTTCGAGATCTCGGTTGCGGGTTCACTAATCAACCCCAAGGAATACTCTAAACTAGCGCGACGGGGAACAAAACAAAATCGGGTCCAATGGCAGGGAGGCACCAAGACAAACCCAAGCTTCCAAGTCACAGTAATTTTTCTCGCCAAGGGTCTGCATAATGTTATCTCTATCCCAGCCAAGCACGACATCTACCGCGCTCCGTCAGCTTACGAGGTCGCATGAAATCTCTCCGTCCTTGCTCAGTCAGTCTCCACACGGCCGGCTTGACTAGCACGACAAACACGTGAATCCGGTCGCTTTGCGTTGTTTGTGTGTTCGTTTGTCGGTGTCAAATGTGTTGTCGGGTTACAAGGTTGTCTCGTGCGCTCGGTGATATCATTTCCAGAGAGAGAGAGAGAAAGAGAGAGAGAGATGGGCTACGACCGGGCCTTCCCGAACGGGACAGTTTACAGCGTTTGAAATTTGACGTCATTGCTTCTCTTTTTTCTACGCCAACATGATGTATTTATTCGCCTTTTTTGATGTCGTCGGGGAGTTCTCATTGGTTTGCGCTGCTTTTCCGTCACAAACAGACTTGGTATTTAAGCAGGTTCCCTGTCCTCTTCCCTTCATATAAAAAGTTTTTCATCAACCTTGAACTTCATTCTCCATCTACTAATTATCCTCATATTCCTCAAGTCAAAGAAGTTGAAAAATACTCCAAGAATCTCTTCATAAAGGAAAAGAAAAAGTACAGATATAAGAATCCCCTCACGTCAATAGATATGGGTGCTGTGGTTAGCTGCGTAAGTAACGCGATCTCGCTCGATATACATACACACACCTAGATTGATTGGGCTTGCTGACAGGGTTTCTCTTAGATTGCCGATGCGCTTCGCGCAATAGGTCGTGCTATAATGGCCGTTATCTCGGCTATTGGCCGTGCTATAACAGCTATCGTTAATGGTAAACATCTCTGCTCTGGTACTCTAATCTCCTAGACTAGCTGATTGCTAACTATTCATTGTGTGGTTGTCTATAGGAATCGTCGACTTCCTCATGATCATTGTCAGCTGCCTCACCTGCAACCGAGTTGGAAGACGCCGTCGTGGTATGACAACGTCAACAGTCTAGTCACCGCCCGTGGGAGCCTTTCCAGTCCGGCACAAATCCTAAGTTCATAGTTCACTCATTCAATTTTCGTTTGTGGCTTAGCCATATATTAAAGAGGTGGACAACGGTGATAAAGTATCGTTCGGACGGATGTGCTCTTATTGAAACGGGCGGCGACTGCAAGCGGAATGCTTTTCTTCTCACCTTCTTCCCATTTTTTCCCTTTAATATTTTTGTTACGACTTCACGACTAAGTGTTTTATACTGTTTGTGGGCGTCTGTGGGATCTTAGATTCGAAGAATGGGGATAATGGTGGATATTATCACATTGGTCTTTTTTCTTGGTTTTGTACTTGACATAACAATTCTTCGCTCCTCTCTCAGTGCACTTTCCTTTCCTATACCCTGATAGTCGCGTTGCATTTTATTCAATGCAGCTGTTTCTTGTTGTCTTGCCAATATCTTGAATACTACGAAGTGCTTTTAAATTGTAACGCCAGATCAATCGTACCCGAGTATCCAATTTTCATGAACCCGTTTTCGAAATAGAAACGTACGAGAGAGCCATCTCTCCTTACTATAACATCAAGGGAACCCTGCAACCACCGCCAACACGAAATATTGAAACTCTTGCGTTGCATTTTTGGTCGCACGGAGATTTCGGAATTAGCGCACGCCTATGCGGATCCACCAAATCCGAATTCCGGCCGAGGTTCCATAACACTCTCCGGACTTACTACTCGTCCTTACAAACTCGAGGAAATATCGGGAAGGGGTAGCATTGCATTGGGCACCCGTTAAAACAGAACTGTCTCTGCGCAGATTACTAAACTCTCGATTTTATATATACACTCTTTCTTCCCCGCTGCTACCCGCGTGTGTCTATCGCAAAATGGAAATACCGGCTATACCGAACACTTTTCAATTGATTTTATCTTTGGACATTAAAATTTAAAACCGATAATTATGACATTTGCTTGATCTTGGCATTATCTTCGATAATCGATTATCATCGCAGTGTAGCAGCCCAAAGTCGTATTCAAGCACAGCCTCTCAATCACGCAAAGAGCACGTACCGGTTTGCAATATAAAAAGTCAGTCTGTGTATTCGATAATAAAATTTTGATATATCGAAAATGAAGAATATATCACACGGAATACTTATTTTACTATCACCATATAGCAATATCTTCATAAAAGAGAAATACAATCGACATTTACCATGGCCTGCTACAAGTGTCCATCAATCCTAATCATCGGCCACGGAGAGCTAGGCCTAGCAATCATAGACTCCCTTCACAAGCATCCCGCCAAAAAGCCACTAACCTCTTTTACCATCCTCGCCAGACCGCAAACAATCTCATCCCTCCCGCAAACCGACCCGGCCAAATATTCCCAGCTGGATAAAATGAACGTTCACTGGCTACCGTTGGATATCGAATCCGCATCGCCCGAAGCTCTCAAACAAGCGTTCAAGCTCTTCACTGCGGTGATATACGCCTCGGGAATGTTTGCGAGGCTTGGGACCCCAACTAAAGTTACCACGGCGGTCAGAGACGCCGGTGTCAAGTACTATATCCCCTGGCAGTTCGGTATCGACTATGACATCGTCGGACCCACCGCCGCCGGTGGCTTGTTCGCCGAGCAATACTGGATTAGAAAGTTCCTGCGTGAGGAGAATCAAGGGATGCAATGGAACATCATCAGCAATGGACTTTTTACCAGTTTTATCTTTTACGAACCGTTCGGTATATTTGATAGGAAGGGGAATAGCGTCACTGCACTCGGTGGGTGGGATAACAAGGTTACTGTAACTGCTGCTGAGGATATCGGGAAGGTCACAGCAGCGATCGTGTACGAGCGGTTGGATGGAAAAGGAAGCGACGGTATCCAGTATATCGCTGGAGAGACATTGACTTATGGGCAAGTCGCAGATGCTATCGAGGAGAAAATGGGTGGAAGAATCGAGAGAAATGTGTTGGAAGTACGAGCCGCGAAAAACATCTTGGAAAGGGACCCCGAGAATAAAATTGCAAAATACCAGATTATATTCGGGGAGGGCGATGGCTGTTCCTGGGACTTCGCAAAGACGTATAACGAAGAAAAGAAGATAAAGACTCTGAACTTTCGGGAATGGATGGATACTCATCAATTTTGATACATTAGTTTGGTCCCGTAGAGCCCTGTTTCAATATAAATTCAAGCTAAGAAATTAATTTACATGTCGCTCCTATAAATGAGAAAACCCCATCGTTGATATCAAAAACCTATTTTTTTACAATCATTAGAATTCAATATTAGATAAAAAGCCTCAAATATTTACTCACTATGTTCAGTGCTATCCTTACCAGTGGAGCTTGTGTTTGAGCTTCCACTTGCAATTGAAGATAAGATTCCATCCAGATAGTTGGCACCACTCCTACAATTAGGAAGATCGAAAGATAAGCGCTCTTGTTCCAGAATTCTAGGGATATGCTGCACTTACCATTTCTGATGCGTCAGAACATCACACCGCAACTCTTTCTCCTTCCTCTGTACCAAGTCTACATAGGCCAACATTCCCTCCGTCTTGAACCTTCTCGAGAGCTCACATGTAATGGTTGCTCCAGAGTGCAAACCGGCAAGTGATATCAGTTGTAGCACGAACCCGCTCTTTGCGAGATCCCATATGAAACTCTTGAGGTTTTCCTGCGTGAAGCCTTCACCTAACCAGTTGAAACTCGGGCTCAAGTTGTACACTAGCCATTTACCCTCGTGTACATCACGGATCTGCTTGGCGAAGCCTGAGGCCTGTTTAGCATCTGGCTTCTTGGTTTCGAGCCACAGTAAATCAGCGTACGGAGCGAAAGCGAGAGAACGCTTGACAGCAGCAGGAACACCGGCTTTGAAGTGATAGAATCCTTCTCTCGTCCTCGGGATTTCCCAAGAGTAGAAGATGTCGTGTCCGAGGATCGACTTTGTAAGTTTCCGGGCGTCATAATTGGACATGTTGGCGGCCTTTTGGACAAAATCGTTGATTTCATTGCCCAGCATGCCTGATTTCTTCATTTCCTCGCTGACAGCTGTATTGTATCGCAATTAGAATCCCTTACTACAAAGAAATAGTTAGTAACATACCTTCCGTATATGTCATTAGCTTGTGCTCTTGTACCCATTCTAATTCCATTTTATTGATGTCTTCGGCGCTCCTTCCCTTGGCTTCCATTTCGGCTAAGATCTCAGCTAGAGGCTTAGTCTCTTTTGTTACACCCAGGATGAATTCGTGGTCCCGATAGTCGACAGTGCTAGAGAGTAACTTTCCAGACTCTGAATCTGTTCTCGCAATAACCAAGTTTTCTGTTCCCATTAGATCCCATTGGAAGCGGGTGGCGAGAAGACGGTTGATATGTTCTCCAGTCGGAACCAAAACCTTGCCAGATAAATGACCGCACTATCACAAACTCTCCGTTTTAGCTTATTTTGATAATATTTCCAGAGAAGTCGACTGACAACACTGGTTAATACCTTCTTGCCACCGTGCATCTGATCCTCCAAATGTATCGCGGCAGCACCATTCTCAGCAAAAAGTTTGGCCAACTTGATGACCGCACTGAGCCCACCGTGTCCGGTATCCGCATCTGCGACAATGGGTCTCATGTAATCGATATACGGTGTGTTTTGCCTCTGCTCCGGAGTCATGCCTCGCCTTGCGTCCCAGTGTCTTCGATCATGTAGCTGCTGGGCTTTAAAGAGACGTTGAACCTGGTTCGGCACCGTATTGTAGGGATAATCTCCGAAATCTGGGGATACTTCGTTCGTAGTCGTTAAAACCGAGGAGCAAGCCCAGCCAGAGACGTACAAAATCTCCTGATTCTCAGCCATCTGCGTCATCTGCACGGGGTCAATCGCGCCCACTAGATACAAATGGCCCAAATAAGTTCATGCACAGATTATACTGTCATTAGTTCGGCTTATCATCTTACTCGTATGTGCAGGTAATTGCTCCTTCACTCGCTCACTCAGCAAGCTGAATAGCTTCTTGGCCTGATGCGAACTGGGGTATGTTTGTGGAAGCGTCCCACGCTTGCTGACGACGTCTGCGGCTGTATATGTTCGTTTTATACCCTTATATCTCGGCGACGCCCACCATTCTTCTACTTCTTTTACATCGGCTTTGAAACGGGCATCTTCTTCAGCTGGGGAGGGCGCATGATGGAAAGTAGAAATCATTCGCAGAGAGGGTAGGTTGCGAATGGCTGGTTGGTGGGGCCTAATAGATTTGAACGACGAGGTGGCGGTGGAAATAGATCCACGGAGCATCATCGTGAAAGTTGTGGGATATAAAATATACCGTTTATATCGTATCACCCACCGACAATCAATGGGTCTACTGCAATACTCCACACTGGAAAACTGTTAACCTGGTTCAATTAAATTAAGCGCGAAATATGTAGGATTGGTACCTCGGGATGCGTACAATGCAAGATATCGATGTAAGATAGCTTGGCAGATTATTCGAGATTTGAGGTGCACGAATGTTCGAACCCTTTATAAATTTTATAACGAGTGACCTGACTAGCCCTCACTGAAAGACTTACCTAAATTGTCGAGCTCTTCCTCTTTTTTTGATAAGCCAATATCAAGTTTGGACTCGAGCTGCATAATCAAACCCGGCCGAAGCGTTTCCTCGGTTCACGCTAAAATATTTGCGGGGGAACGCCGATGGCAGCCGACCAACGCAATGAGACTCCTATCATCCGGCGACGACACTTTTAAATCCATGCAAAATTATCAAGGAACTAGAAGAGACAAAAGAATTGACTTTAGAGATAAGATCCTAATCGGTATATTGATCACAGTGATACGAACTAAACACAAATAATAATACATTACAGTTATTCCCTTTATCTTTTTGCTCCAAAATGCCAATACATAAAACAGCCCCATCTTCCCAACGTTTCGATATAGCACCAGAGGTTCGCATATATTACGAATAGAGTGGTGCATTCAGATAAATAGATGACTGCTTTTCACGCGAGGCTCAAAGTAAAAGTCCATTTATTAAACGAAATCACGTTGGACAGCATTCGGATGAAACTATCATAGTTGCTGTTCTTTCTCGATCAAATCACAAGCCAATATGTACCGCCCAGCAGTAAACCAAGACAGAGTGTCGTAAGGAAACCAGCACCGACTCTATCACCAGTTGTGGCTGGTTTGTTGGTTTTACCGGTCTGGATGGCATTACCGGTACCCGCATTTGGATCACCCGTGCTATTACCACAAGTGGTGGCGGTGCACGGAGGGAAGGACTTGGGCGCGAGTAAGTTCTGGAAGATCTCAAGAGCGGTCATTTGCTCGCCGACTCCAAAGTTTCCGTCCCATTTTGTGGCAACATCAGGGGTCCATCTCCCACCACAAGTTTGTTTATTCGTTCCACCGATACAATTTGCCGCGGCTCCTGTAGCAGATTGTGCGAGGTATCCCATAATTGTATTTGTCGTGAACGACGCCAACTGCGTGGTAAGACCCATCCACCGAGCGAGATATGCCTTGAAAGAACGTTGATCGACATTACACATCCCGTAAGGCTCGCAAGCCACTTCGTACATGATCTTTTCGTTTTGGAAATAAACTTTTTGAGCTTCAAGAATAGCTCCAAGTTCATTAGCCCAGTATCCAGTGCCGTTTGTCTGGTTGGATCCGAAATCGGGTTAGTTATTAGGGTAGATGTTATGGGGTGATTTGGTTATATTTTTACCATGTTGTACATGAAGGCGGCACCTGAGAGGAAAACACCTCCGTTATATGTCCACTGAATTTTATCCATGACGGTGCAATTGCCTGCAACATTGGCGCCGTCGTAAAATTTGTAGTCGCTTGAGATAAGACCGACTCCCCGAACCCATTTGTATGCCCTCTCGGCCCAATCAAAATAGGTTTGATTTCCGGTGTATCTGGCGAGACGTGCACCAAGATGGAAGAAGCAACCGTTCGAGATAGTGTTTTTGTAGTCGTAGCCGTTGTTGAAAGAAAAGATCTGCCATCTCAAACCACCACCGCAGGTAGCAGATTCCCATCTTACAGCCTGTGAGTTGAAAACACCTTGAGCTAGGGCGAGCCATTGCGGAGAACCGGCAGGAGGGTTTGGAAAGCCACGTTCGGCAGCCATCATGGCAGCGATCCCCCAAAACGATTGATCGTCATTACCCTATTTCACAACACCGAAAAAGGACGAACAGATTAGCATTCGAACGTGGAAAACTTCAACTCCAAGAG
>JAJTUB010000007.1:1228560-1383324 GCA_036971345.1 Dactylellina drechsleri
ATTGGGTTTGATTCGGAGGCATAAAGGCATTGTCGGTCCCGACTTGATGCAGCATGCCGTCGATGACTATCTGATTGAATTGGTCGTCACCAGTATAGTACCAGTAGTCGATCAGGGCACCGAACATAGCACCACACTCCCACCAATAGTACGGCTGAGGAAGATTGCCAGCGATCTGGCCGGGTTCGTTGCCATGATAATAATTGACCAATCCTTGGGCAGCTATTTTTGCAGCAGCTTTGATCGAATCTACACGAAACCAAACGATTCATCAATAACGATTCCATTCACTAGGGTAACGCGGAAGATATATATCGAGGGATTGAGGGGTTGGTACCATCATTAGTGACATCTAGGTCTATTGCTAGAGAGAATTTGGTAACGGTGGACAGGACTAAAGATACAGTTGCCCAGGTGGTGCCCTTTCCGAGCGCGAAGAATCTCATGGTGGCAGCTTGGGTCGCACTCCCCTCGAAATAGCGATTGACCTTGAACCTTTCCGGCCCAGTGACGGCAGTTTGTTTTTTTTACTCGGGACGAAGCGGCGATATATGCAGGCTCGTCTAACACCTTGACAACCCAATAAACTAGTCCATTTGTCAGTCATCTGTTTTTTTTCTCGGTTTTTCTCGGGGATTGGCAGAGTAGGGAAGGCGCGGTTAGATGGAAGTCCCAAAAAAAGGGTTCTTCGTTGTTCTGGCAGCTACCGCGCGGCCCCCCGCATCATTCGCACGGAGAACTCACATGTATCAAAGAATTGGTCGACGATCGAAATGCGAAAAGACGAGGAGGAACGAGTGGCTAAAAGGGTAAGTAAATCTAGAGAGAGATGGAACAAGATACGGCGTGAAGTCCCTGTTGTCGCGGAGGACGACGTCAATGAAAGTTGGCGGCAGCGGCGTGAGAAGCGAAGGTACAGGAGAGAGAGAGGAAGAGAGACTGGCGTTGGAGCAAAAGGCTCTCCCGGGGGGTACACTGATGTTTCAAGTCGACAGGTGATGATGATTGACGGTGATGATGGTGGTGATGGTGGTGGTGGTATCGACGCGGGAGAAGAAGCAACAGCGGCGGGTAGCAAGAGTGTGTAATCAACAGGGCACAGTTACAGCAATAATAGCAATTCCTCCTCAATGCCTGTTAATTATTGGAGCAGCGGGTGGTAATCGGACTGCCAATGAATGAACGGTGGAGAAGGAAAAGACCCCTTTCGTGAGACAGGGGTCTCGCACGCAGCACTACCTCTAACCGTTATCTGAATCGGGCGGCTTGGTGCTGCTGCTATTGGGAAGCCGCTAAGCTTGCGGACACACGTCGGGTTACATTACGAAACCGCGAAAGAATAGAAAGAGAGGATGCGGGTCATATAAAATGTATCTATCAAAGGGGCCACTTTTCGGCGTATCTGTACGAAGGCTTGTCTCAATATTAACGCATCATTCTTGGCATTTGAGAGATTGCCAGTGGTCATGGTCCTGGTCTACCGGGGACTATAACCACCAAACTTCTTGTCACAACAACAGTAATAAAAATATAAAAAGAATATAAGAAAATAAAGTCTGTGTATAATAAAATTAACTAGTTTTTTTAAACTTTTCAAAATAATTCTTTGGGGGCTGTTATTAGGGCGTAAAGATTTTGTTGTGGTATTTGTAGGTCTTGGTATAGTCCCCGGTATGCCAAGACTACCGGGCTTCATACCCAGGATCAATCTCTCAAATGCCAAGAATGATGCGTTAATATTGAGACAAGCCTTCGTACCTTACAAGCTATTCGAGGTCATGAACAAGCAAGCGCTGTTATAATATATACTTATATATATATATATATATTACAAACATCGCAAGTACCCAGCACATAAATTTACGGACCGACAGATAGAAAGACACAGCTCGATATCGGCATACGCTTAGTACTCATGTTGCTACCCGAGGACTTTGAGAGCTCAAATAGGTACTGACTTACTGAAGTATTCACTTGAGAGAGTGTGCTACTTGAGGAGCCTGTCAAGCTATTCTTATTGCTATTACCGTCCGGTAGACCAGAGGAGATAAACAGATCGATCAGAAGAGTGTAATAATCATCAGCCCGTACCCAAACGATCCGAGTGTCAAGGGAAGTAACCATACAATTTATCTGCGGCCGCAGCCGTCGCGCGGAAGGAACAGGAGTAAAAATAGACCGGGCAGCCGAACAGAGTAGCTGGAGTACTCTCGAGCGATAGCCGATAACGACCACTTCGTTCCCTTCAGTGTATGCTTACTCTGTTCAGCCCAAGTGCTGGTCCGTCCGGTCTGGAGCCCGCTTCGACGGTCTATCTGATTAGAATAAACTTGATGTAGATATATTTGAGTAAGTACTCATGTGCTTCGAGATAAAATACGTGTGGTGTTGATGGTGCTGTGGGGATGCCGTTTCCTCGTCGTCATCCCATCCATCATACTTATCCTTGCCGTATTCCATTCTTAGGTCCCCGGTCTCTCTTTCTTTTCCTCATCTTCTGTCTCTCCCTCTCTCTCTCTCTTTTTGCCTTGAGCTGTTGTGGCCCCCCGTTGCTGCTCGATTGATTATTTCGTTACCTTGCTGCTTTGCTGGGCTGTGTCCTGTCCTGTCCTGTCCTGCTCCATTCCGTTCGTTCTGGTCGTTCTATTCTGTTTCTATCCGGCTGGGCTGTCGTTTGGGTGCCTCGCCTGTTTGCCCAGCTCCGCCTTCCCTTTCCTTCCTTCTTTCTTTCTCACCCTCTTCTTTTCCTGCTCTTACTTCCTCTCCTCCTCTCCTCCTCTTCTTCCTTTCCATCCCATCCTCCTCCATCGCCGACACCAAGCAGTAACCCACTTCCGGGCACAAAAAACTAGATCGATCACCACCTCTCCACTCTTGCACATCCGGTCCTTCTCAACCCTGTGCTGCGACTTCATTTTTCGACCAACTTTGGTTATCTCCTGCCTAACATTTGAGCGCTAGAGCTGTCGCTCGCCTCTCTCCGACCGACCTTCGTAGAATATATTCGTCATCTTGCCTGAAGCCACACTTTCCTCCCCTTCGTTCACTTACATCACTTAATATCTCTCAAAATGTCCGACCAACCATACGACCCATACATCCCAAGCAACAATGCCCAGCCTCAAGGCAATGGCCAGAGCAGAACAGCTCAGATTCAAGCTGTAAGTCATCTCACCTTTTTTTGTCCTCTCCCTTCCTTCCCAGCCCCAGAAGCTTTCAGCCTCAGGAATAGACCCTCAAACATAACCCACCTCGCCCCACAAACAACTTCAGATCGTCGAACGGCAGCTACGCTGCTTGATCTTTCTTTGTCCAACCGTCTTTTTGTCCACTATGAAAACAATGCGCGCCATGTCGGGTCGCTCGGAAGTTTTAATCCTCTGTTTGCCGAAGCTTCATCTCCCAGCTGTTTAGCTTCATCTTGAAACGCTTGCCTACCATTCACTTGCTTCTTATGGATGTTTTTTTCCCCGTTGCGATTTTTATTTTTCTATGCTTTCTCTTCCCCTTTCGCAGGGACGAAAGGGTTAGAATGGGGCGAACCACAAAATTCTTGGTATTTCCTGTATGCTGACATCACCGTGATTCGCCTCCACAGCAAATCGATGATACCATTGGTATTATGAGAGACAATCTCACCAAGACAACAGAAAGAGGCCAGAACTTGAACCAACTACAAAATAAAACAAGTACGTTGTAGAAACTCCTCTTCTTTTTTTCTTAATATATATATTTGGAAACTAACACGGTGACAACCCAGATGACTTGTCCAACACTGCAAATGGCTTTAGACGTGGGGCCAACAGAGTGCGAAAGCAAATGTGGTGGAAGGACATGAAGATGAGATTGTGTCTCATCTTTGGCATCATCATCCTCATTGCTGTTATCGTGGTGCCCATCGGTACGAATACATCATCGCTTCAAAGAAATAATATCGCGAGCTCTCTAACATATATATTGTTTTCTTTGCAGTTGTCACCAAGAAATAAAGTGGAACGGCCACTCGAAAAGCCTTGGAAGATTTATTTCGCAACGACAAGATGAAAAAATACTTGATGATGTCTGGGCTCCTTACAACTTGAGAGAGTTCAAATGATCGGAACGATAACCCTTTTTGCGACGCCTCGAACGATTATGTCGATCATCATCCTATAAAGCATTACGAATTTCAAACGAGGGGCCTTAATGGAAAGCCCCTCGATGAATACGAATACCTGCTGTAGCTTGCCCTTTTTCCTATTTTATTTTTATTTGTGTCTTTGTGGAGTGCCGGCTTTTGGAATAACTCTCCGTCTTTTCCCTTTATTTCCTTTTGTGCAAAAGGTGTTCTCTGTGCTGTAAGCCTTTCCTTGGTTTCTTGTTGACACTGTACTCTACAACTGTTGAAAATATCATCGTCTTCCTTTTTTATATATTTGCTTGCGAAGGAGATGTTTACGAATGCTCACTGTGTTCGATTCCCCCATCACGGACAGCCGTACGGGCCTGTATATGATGAGATAGCTGGACATCGTACCAGACCTAATACCAAACCTTTGTTTTTCTTTAAATTACTGGCTTCGAAATCTTTAAGTATGGTATGTAGTCTGAAAACAATTATAGTTCCCATTCGGGAAGCTTTGAGGGCATGACTAGCTAGTCGGCAGGGAAAGGGCTCCCTTTTGTCGCCGAATGCTGCGAAATCAGGGTGGTTCGAGATGGTCACATTGGGTCATGGGGAATGTGATGGATGGCGGGCAAACAGGGTTGAGAATTTATAATTTACCCAGCGCATGTCTCTCGAGTATTCGTCAGTCGTACTCGAGACCTGCCGGGTACATGCGCCAGGGGTACCCGGGCCAGTTCGCACCTTGTAGCATCGTGTATCGGTTCATTGCAAGATGCAATCGATCAAGCTGTGCCTCGTCGCTCATGTGCCTGCGCTTTACCCCGTGCGGCACCTGGTGGTCTGCATTGTAGTCTAAATTTTCTCTCCCCTTCTGCGATGAGCGATATAAGTTCATCCGGTATACGTGAACCTGAGCTTGCTGTAGCTGTAAGCTCCGCCGTAGCTAAACCCCCGGCGAAATGCCCTCTGCAAAGAAAAATTTTTCGAAGAGTTCCGTCAACATCTGTCGCACACCAGCAATAGCCCATTAACGGTCGTCGTAGCAAATATCAAGGAACGGAGCAATCATGTATTCTCTCGCCTGGCCACCACCACCACCAGCCGGACTAACTGTGGCTCTTTGGAGGGAGGAAGCCGGGCTTCGGAGGGGCCAGTGCTGCAGCTATGCGATTAATATCGATTGATGAGGAGCAGGGGTCCGGCGAGTCGGCGGACTAGCTTCGGACTCTGAGCAATTCCTGCACCTTCTTTTCTTCCCAACTTCCTCACCTCCAAAACCAACATCTAGCTCGCGTGCCCGTCTCCCTCCCGTCCACTCGTCGCCTTTGGTATCTTATGTCTTCGGCTTCAATCCCATCGCGCCCACTCTACGCTTGCATCGAAAAGGAGGCGTTCAAGCGTTACTGTCAAATCTGATTTAATTGACCGTCTTTGCACGATTCGGCGTGAGCGTTTCATCCGATATCGCTTCCCACCGGCTCTCGATTTTCACTCCAGCATTTTCCACACAAAGTCATCCAACCCCGCGCCGGTCAAAAAGCAGCTCGGAAGGTTCCAGTGAATCTGGAAGCTTCAAAGAAATCATTGAGAATATTCTCCCGGCGTCTCCATCAAGGGCTTCCCTTTCTACACTTTTCAATGGCTTTGTCCATCCGCGCCGCGAGGGCTGCCGCAGCACGCTTAGCACCACGGCACCTTCTCACACGTGCTGCTGCTATCAACGCTACGCGCCCCGCAATCATTTCTACTAAATTCGCCCTCCAACGACACAATTACACCTCCCCAACAGCCCTGAAAAATAATACCTTAGAAACTCGAAATACTGTCGTCCAACTCTTGTCCAACATTGGTTCCAAACGAGAGGTCGAACAGTATCTTTCCCACTTCACCTCGGTACAGTCCCAGCAGTTCGCTGTCATCAAGGTCGGAGGGGCAATCATCACCGAGAAGCTCCCAGCTCTGGCATCCGCCCTAGCCTTCCTCAACCATGTTGGCCTTTACCCCGTCGTCGTTCACGGAGCGGGCCCGCAGCTCAACAAGATGTTGGAAGCAGCAGGCGTTGAACCAGAATACGAAGGAGGCATTCGGATCACTGATGCCAAGACTCTCGCCGTAGCAAGGCAATGTTTCCTGGACGAGAATCTGAAATTGGTTGAGGAATTGGAGGCTCTCGGCGTCCGCGCTCGCCCTATACACTCTGGTGTTTTCACGGCCGACTATCTCGATAAGGATAAGTACAAATTTGTAGGCAAAATTTCTAGCGTGGACAAAAGACCGATCGAAGCGGCCATCGCAGCTGGGTGTCTCCCCATCTTGACCAGTCTGGCGGAAACCTCATCTGGCCAAACCCTAAATGTCAACGCGGACATTGCGGCTGGAGAGCTCGCTCGATCACTCCAGCCCCTCAAGATTGTCTTTTTGAGTGAGAAGGGCGGTCTTTTCAATGGTGAAACCAACGAAAAAATATCGAGCATCAATCTGGACGAGGAATATGAAGAATTGTCAAAGCAGTGGTGGTTCAGATACGGCACTCGTCTAAAGGTCAACGAGATCAAGGATTTGTTGGAAGATCTGCCCAGGACTTCGTCCGTCGCCATCATTGCCACCGAGGATTTACAGCGCGAGCTGTTCACGGATACCGGCGCCGGCACATTGATCAGACGAGGAAACAAGCTCACAGCGAAATCCAGCATTTCGGAGTTCAAGGATATCGCAAAGTTGACATCGACTCTCCAGAATGATAGGAGCTTTGCCTCTGCTGAGTCGCCGAAGGCCGCTGCTGAACAATTCTTACAAAAGCTAGAGGGCACTCCATTCAAAGCCTACGCGGATGAGCCCATGGATGCTTTGGCTATTGTTCATCCTCCCACCCGTGATAGAGAACCCGCATTTCTTTCCAAATTCGTGGTTACGAAACATGGTTGGCTCTCCAATGTTGCTGATAATGTGTTCAGTAACATCAAGCGAGAGTTCCCCAAACTCGCATGGATTGCCAATACCTCGGACGAATACCTGACATGGTTCTTCGACAAGGCTGATGGGAGCGTTATGCAAGGTCAAAATGTTATCTTCTGGTATGGCTTCGATGGCGGTTTGGAAGAGGCTGCAGCCTGGTTAAAGAGCCAAGGCCTCAACACTGCACGAGAATATGCGATTCCCCCTCCCGTTACTGGTATTAAGCAGCAAGTGAGGGCGTTTTCGTCTCTCACACGACCTCGTGCAACCAACCGCGGTTCAACTCTACGAAACCAGGTTAGAGCTTATTCTACCGATGCCGAGTCTCATCTCCCGGGTGATACCAACCCGAATCCTTCTCTCAGACGAGATAGAAATACTGCTTTCAAGGATAAAAAGGTGGCTTTGGTTGGCGCGCGTGGGTATACAGGGCAAGCTCTAATCTCGCTAATCAACAACCACCCGTATCTATCACTGAGTCATGTCTCTTCGCGAGAGCTCGCAGGGCAGCGTCTACAAGGTTACGACAAAGCCGATATCCACTATTCTAATTTGAATGTTGAAGAGATCAAAAAGATGCAGGAGAATAAGGAGGTTGATGCTTGGATCATGGCACTTCCTAACGGGGTCTGTAGGCCGTTTGTTGATGCGATCGTTGCAGGAGGCGGAGCCAAGGAACCCGGCTCCAGTATTATCGTAGATCTCTCAGCCGATTACCGATTCGATGATTCTTGGACTTACGGTCTTCCCGAGCTCATTAAGAGGCAAACAATCGCAGAATCCACGAGGATTTCTAATCCAGGCTGCTACGCGACGGCCGCCCAACTTGCCATCGCACCGATGATTGACAACATTGACGGCTCACCGACTGTGTTCGGAGTATCTGGATACTCCGGAGCGGGCACAAAGCCGAGTCCTAAGAACGATGTAGAAAATCTGAAGGACAATTTGGTAGCCTATAGCTTGACTGATCATATCCACGAGCGAGAAATAAGCCGACAACTCGGAGTCGACGTTGGATTTATGCCTCACGTTGCCGTTTGGTTCCAGGGAATCCACCACACTGTTAACATTCCATTGAAGAAACAAATGACTTCTCGAGAGATCCGCAACCTGTTCCAAGACCGATACGCGGGAGAAAAACTCGTCAAAGTCGTCGGAGAGGCACCTAGCGTGAAGAAGATCTCTGGGAAGCACGGTGTTGAAATTGGTGCTTTCGCTGTTCACAGCTCCGGCAAGAGAGTTGTGATCTGTGCGACGATTGATAATCTCCTCAAGGGAGCTGCTACACAATGCTTGCGTAAGTAATATAACACGTATCCTTCTTTTGCGGAAGGAAAAACTAAAGCTAACGGTTACAAACAGAAAATATGAATCTGGCACTCGGGTATAATGAGTTTGAAGGTATCCCACTCGATTAAGTTAAAGAGTAAAAGTCTAGACGCAATTTCCATTGGTTACTATACTTATACTAAAAGTTTTATCGTTATTTTATTTTATCTTTTTGTTCATATTTTTTATTTCTCTTTTTTCCATGGCATATTCCCATCCGTGAAAAGAAAAGTTTACATTACGTGTAGATGTCGAGGTCTGCCTTAGTCAAAGCAATTTGAGGACAGATTAATTTTCGGCCTTCCGCGACAGATATGTACTATATAATCTTTGTTTCTTTGAAGAAACGTCTTTCTTAAGCCAATTAAGTCAAAAAGAGGAAAAAGACGATTTTACTTTCTTCGCACATGAAATCGATAAGGGCAAAGTCCTGGCGATGTGCGTCTTTGTAAAATATCCAAAAGTGAGATATATAAATCATATCGATTGCCCAGCCGAGGTCTAGTTAAAATCTTGATGGAAGGAGCTAAGCTTTTCTGCACTGTCCGGCTCTTCGATGGCTAAATTGGGTTGAAATCAATTCCGAACCTCCTCCCTCTATACAGGATGCTGCATCACTTCCGGCAAGGAACTCCATGAAAGCAATTCGCGATCTGGTTTCTTAAATCGGCGGGAGCTCATCAAGAATTGCCAAAGCTCGGTTCCGATGCGCCGTCCTGCGGTAGGACCAACTCTCGCCCAGAATGCAGTCATCGCACCACCACCTTGATCCAGACCTTGGGGCATCAGCCAATAGCAGGGACCCCAATCGTCAGCGTAACCATCCCCTTCATACTCACAGTGCGGCAAGAAGTCGCAGCCGTCATAATTACAATTACACAAATCCTCGTCTCAGTCGCCGGTTGAGCCACCCTGCGGTTGCCCTGGACGCCTTTAGACGCCATTCTCTTCAACTACTATCAGAGTTTTCCATCCCATCTGCGCCCACCCGCCACTTCAGGAAGACCATTGAGTCCGAACCGGGAATCTCACCAAGACTCCTCTCGCCCGCGTCTCAACCCAAGCGGCTCTGCTAGCTCTGGTGCCCCAAATGTTGCTTCCACATCGAACAATAGCAATCGCGTAGCTAGGAAGTTTTCCAGTCCTAGTCGGCAAAGAATGGCTTCTCCAACCCCTATTCCCACTAAGAAGCTGTTTATGCTCGCCTTCATCGCACTTGCAGAACAAACTGCATTCAATAGCATAAGTCCGTATCTTCCCGAGATGGTGGGTCGATTTCCTGGGGTGGAACCTGGAGATGTGGGTGTCAGTGTGGGGATGGTTGCGAGCGCTTTTGCTCTGGCGCAATTTGTGAGTGAGTACTTGACAACCTCTCTTGAACTATTTTCCCTAAAAGATTGAAGAAATCTCAACCGCATGGTTAATATTTGCTAACATATTCGGTTCTGTAGCAAATTTCTTTTGGGGCCATCTCAGTGATCGAATAGGTAGAAAACCAGTCATTCTGTGCGGGACGATTCTCACGGCTGGGGCGTTTGTTCTTTGGGGTTTCACTTCGTCATTACGAGAAGCCATTCTTGTCCAGGCTCTTATGGGCACAGTGAACGGGAACCAGGGGGTTGTTTCCACAGTACTTGGAGAAATAACAGACCGATCGAATCAATCTGCTGTTTTTGCATATTTACCTGTCGTTTATGGCATTGGCGCGATCTTAGGGCCAGTTCTTGGTGGGCTCCTATCATCTTCGAGTAATTCTAGGTTTCAGCTTGTTCGACAACATCCATACAGTCTTCCAAACCTCGCCTCAGCCGTTCTCCTAGTTTTGGACTTCACACTCTGCGTTTTCTTTTTCGACGAAAGCCTCGCCGAAGCAAGAGAGCTCCCCCCGCTTACTGAGAGGATCCGCAACCTCTTCTCGTGGATATGGCAGTTTACCAGCGCATTCAGGCCGACATATTTAAAGGGTAAAAACCACTGTGGGTGCTTCGCCGCTCATGAATCTTCGGATTCACCGACCCAACCGCTGCTAGGTGCAAACCCAGGGCATATCTATGGTTCAAATGGAGAACAATCTGACGACAGCGATTATCCCGGTCTATTTACTTCTTCGAAACTGATTCCTTGGAAAGATATACTCACGCCGTCGACTATCGTACTCCTTGCCACTTATTTTACCTTTAATCTTGCAATGGTAGGATACAATTCGTTGTACCCAATCTTTGTATCATCTCCGCCACAAATTGGGCTGGCGATTCCGGTCAGTGAGATCGGATTTTCGCTGGCGTTCGCTGGCGTAATTACCATATTCTTCCAGGTCCTCTTTTTCGCGAGATTGCAGTACAAGGCAGGTAACGAGCTTAGTTTCAAAGCGGCTTTGGGGTTATTCGCATTGACTTTCTTTGCTATGCCTCTTATTGGCTACGAAGATAAAATTGGGAAGCCGGCGTTGTGGGCTGAATTGGCGGGCGTTTTGACTCTAAAAGTAGTTTCATCTATCACGGCCTTGACTTGTGCCATGATTCTGGTATGTCCCGATAATTCCTTTTCTTCGCTCAAGATAGTTTCGAAGCTGATAGATATGAATAGATTACAAATTGTGCACCAGATCATTCAAGTCTGGGTTCTATCAACGGGTTGGCACAAACTTTGTCCGCGGCGGGAAGAGCGTTCGGGCCATTCGCGTCGGGAGGGTTGTTCACCTTGGGAACCAAGCATTCTCACGGGGAATGGATCCCGTGGGGTGTATTTGGTGGGATCGCGATAGTTGGGTTCTTTGTGAGTTTTGGGATCAAGTCGCAGCACGAGAAGTTGGAGGGAGCAGAGGCGGATGATGAGCCGCCGAGTCGGCGGGATCGCGATATAGAAAATCGAAACCGCGGACGGCATTGACGAATCATACGATGGATATAACTCGTGTATTTGTTTTTATATCTGAAATATTCAATCGGGCTCGAATATTTCCTTCGCAGTTGGAGAGACATACAGCACTGGGTACTTAAGCAAGTACTCATTATGCGTCAAGTGGGTTAGAAACACCACAAAAACAACACATTTATCAACATATGTGAAGAGCAGATCGGTGGGTAATGTCACTTCAAAATAACAAGATAAACAATAAAGTAACGATGAAAATGAACAACAATGCAATGGATTTCGAAAGGGAGAGGGAGCAGGGAGTAAGAATGACTCGAGAAGGCCACTTGCTCCCCTTCAACCTCAACTTCACCTCTCTCCACCTTCTTCCTCTGCCCCTACAATATACTCTGCTTGCTATTTCAAAGCTCCATTACCTCTACATTCAGCAGGTCAATCAGATCCCGGGTCTCAATCATGTCCAATCTCGAGCCTCCAAATCGTCCTGGACGGGGTGCCGGGAGGTCCTTGTCTGACGTTTCTAGCGGGCTGCAGGTTGGAGGAAGAGCACTGGCGCCTGCCCCCTCGAACCGAGTCTTATCGCTGACTTCATCACATCAAAACGTTGCCCGTTTTCCACTGGCAGGCTATACGTTTACAGACACCAGTCCTCAGCCTTGTATTCACACGATTGAACCTATTTCGCAACCAAATATGACGTCTCTGCCTATATCTCATCAAATCCTAGATGCCATGCAAGAGGGTTATCAATTTAGAGATACCCCGCCTCCTTCTCAAACCTTGGGTCTTCATTCCGGGTCCTCTGAGAAGCTCGATCTTGGAAAAACGAAAGAGAATGTGGCCCCGGCAGCGCAAGGGGTGCCACCTTCGCTCGCCTCGCTAAAGGCCTTCACAGAAGTGACGAAAATTGATTCTCGAGATCTCGTTGGTGACATTCCTGTTATGTCAAAGATATCCCAGGAATATCGGAGCACTAGAAACACTACTGCTTCTGTGAACCCTAAGCCACAAATTTTCAACCAATCCCTCGAACTTGTATCGCCAAATTCACACTCAAGGCAGCATTCACTGCACCGTTTACGATCTGTCTACGATCGCTACTTGCAGCCGCTCCTAAGCATCGAGCGTCAAAACACCCTCGAGGATCCGTTCGACGCAAGATACACGACTACTTTTGATGTCTTTTATAACACTCATCGTTTTTCCGACGGGTCTTCTAGAACAATCCTCAATTCGACATCGTGTGTCCAACCAGCCGCCCCGGAATTTGTCAACGGCAAGTCTATATACGGTTTCTGTCTCCAAGAGGCCTGTCCTTCAACATTAGGTTTTAACGAACGTCGCTGGGTAGCTGCTCCACCAAATACACCAGATTCGAAACCTCCGTCTGCTGAACCTGTTAAACAAGTTATGTCTGTCAGTCGTTCATCTCAAGAAGCGGAAACTTCAACCTCAGCTCAGGGTTTGGAAAAGTTTCCTAGTACGCGCGACCAACAGCTATGTAGAGATAACGAACAGCTAAACAATGAAAATCATGCATCCGCACCTCCCATCCATCATTTATATCAAAACAGCAACACCAATTCGAGAGCTACAAGTCGTGTGAGGCCTAAGAAGACTTTGCTTGTTCAACCTCGACCTCAAAGACCGGCATCTCGTGTTGGGATACCACGAAGTCCTCTATCTTGTGTTCGAAAGAGAACTCCTCCATTGGAACCACGAGCTGTCATGGCGTGGTGGAAAGAACGTGAACGAGATGCTACATTGGTGGGTTGAATAATCTCAAGTCTAGTAGATGTCGCTAATATTCTCTTCTATAGTTCCAGCCAGACAAATTTTCGGCTCCACCTAATTCACCTGAAGAAAAGGGGAAATCGAAAAGATTGCATCCACTTAGGCGCATATCCTCGCTTTTTGGATTATGTCGACGCAATAGCAGGGAAAGTTCTACAACCATTAGAAAAGTGAATAAATCTTGTCAAAGCTTGCATTCTCTTCCTTCTCAATTTTCACTCCCTGAATACAGAGAGGGAATACCGTCGTTTATAACGACAAGTATTGGAAAAAACTGTAAGTTTGCCCGGTAGCCTCTACGGTACCTTCTACATGTTCTAACCTCATACCCCAAGACCGTACGCCGACGGGAAGCCCTAAGCCCGAGTCTCAAGAAATTGTCAAAGTTCGCCAAACTTCTATATCTTCTTCTATGGTTCAGCAGAGAATATCCTCTTTCGAAACGCCTTGCGAGCAGATATTTGAAAAAAGGTGCCAAACTTCACACTCGTACCAGCTTCTCAGTACTATAAAACCAGTTCGGGGGCGCTCTTTAAGAGACTGCTTCGAAGGCCCTGTTCGCAGCCGTAGTTTTCAAACAAAGAACGATTTATCTAGTCCTACCGCTAGCCTAGGTCCAAACCTTACCGTAACACAGACTCCGGATCAACCTTGGGATACAAATAACAACGATAAAAAGATACTGGATTCAGCGCATGATCCGGCTTCTGCCAGCAGGCACTCACCTCTCTCTACTAACCTTTCGGAAAAATTTTCAAATTTTAATCAACCATTTGCTCCATTGAGCTGTTCTTCTGGGCTATGGTCTCCACGTTCTGACGGTACTGGGGTTATAGCCAACAATTCCAGCTCGACCCATGGGAATATCTGTGACGCTGAGGTATTGCAACTTTCGATATCACCAGTTACAGTTTATGCTAATATCATATCAATATCTAGTTAGCATTGAGCTCCCCCGATTTTTCTGTAAGCTTGAATATTCGAGTGCAGAATATAATACTATACTTTAACTCATTTATTAATTCGAATTCTTTTTCTCGTATAGGACCCTCATATTGTTACAAGCACACCTCCCTGCTATAGCCGTCCGAATACGCCAATTATCTTGTCTCAAAAAACCTCGATTCATGAAGCAGACGACGAATTTAGTCATCTGAAAATCTTTTCCAATGACAATTTCTCTGCAGTATGCTACACCACATCATTAACATCCGGTGACCCTAAAGTGAAATGCTAACTTCCTGATGTCTAATTACAGCCAAGTAATCCCACAATTTCACTCAATGACTCCCCAAAAATGGAACAAGGGCAAGATAGCAGTGATAAAATGATAAAAAATATCGTCCTAGAATACGAATCACTCCCTTTGGATCGGAAATCAGACAATTATACCGCAATTTCTGCATCAAATCCGAGTGATAATAAAGAAAATATACCTCCTGAGCCATCAGATCCAGAAATTGCTCTTGATGAGGATTGGCAGAACCACTTAAACATCTCAACGCCAAATTCTCCACGACGTACAATTTCTTTGACCTTGGGAGTCAATCAACTTGAAAACAACCAGGAGTCTACGGCAAATGGGAGGGGCTCTGGAGGTCATATCCCATACAAGGGAAGAGGTTGGCGCAGACAGTCAATACACATGGTGAAATCGGCACTGGGCTCATTCAGGGCCAGAGTGAGTAGAAAAATAGATAACAAGATGGGCCCAGGCCCAGTCAAAAGGCGGCCTTCAGTATTGGATTTCTTCAAAATACCACGCAACGATACTTTCAAAGGCGCGGTTGCACCGGCTAGCAATACGTCCTTTCGTATGCTTCCAACTGTCAGTACGCATTCAGCCGACCAAGAACCTGAAATCCAGCCAAACAAGAACAAATCAGTTTTGAGCATAAGACTCGGACGCAAGAAAAGGCCGATATTGGCAGTTCCTAAGTACCCCAAAAAGACTCAACGACGTGGAAATATCTTTAGTCTCTTTGATTTTGGGAGGGCTCCACCTAGCTCTTCTTTCGTAGTCTATTCCAGCCCGAAAAGCGCAACTACTGCAAAGAAATCGAACACCGATCTCGGAAGTGCCACATCAAGAATTTCAAGACGACTTAGTCTCAACGCTCTACCTTTTATCAAAGAAGGAAGATTTTCTGCTCTAACTAAACGCTCATCGGTGTCAGCACTAGGTCGTTCATTCGAAGAAGCACATGAGGATGACGGGCCAGTCTCCAAAAGGCCTATGCCCAGGCTAGAGCTTCGGCTATCCCACTCCAAGCTTTGAAAACAGCGCGCATTTGCTTAGTACGATATATATATTTAAAAGAAAGCGGCTTCAAACGAGCTACTTGATTATGCCCATGTTTAATATTGACAAACAATTGGCATAAATACGCTACCTTCTGAACTGAATTGGGCTGGCTAGAAGATTTCGAGGTTTTACTTCCAGGCTCTAGCTTTCTATCTTCGTCCTAGCCCACACCTTTATTTTTTGTTAGCTGAAGGTGTCTAGGCAATCACTGTATTGCATGGTTTCTCCCGGGTTTTATGTAGTTTATACTAGGTTTAGGAATGGCTAACATTGACTCTCTCCTTTTGGCCCAACAATAGCAAGTTAATTAAAAGTCCCATGAAGTATATACAGATCAAATACCTAGTACTCAAATGCTCTCTGTGGGCTTGAATCTCTCTTGGTAAGTCGAGTGGTATGAATGTGGCCACCCCCTAGTTATGGCCACCACCATCGCGAATAACAAAATTATATATTATTAACAACAGTTCTGTCAGTCTAAGGGTTATAAATACAAAAAATATATGAATCTACTTGATTTTACTGTTTATATTGCTTTTGTAGTACTCTAAATATTTTATTATTTTGGACTGTATACAACTCGATTGTTATAAAAGTACCTCATTTTTAATAACTAAAACATCATCTTTTTTATTAGATATTACTTTGTTTATTATTACTATAATAAGTTCAGGCTTGTATTTTTATTATAAAATTATTTTTATTAGAGTAACAAATCACTTATTCAAATTCTATTATATTTTTTATCTTTTTATTAGCTGAATTATTTTTAATTTAATTTACAAACCTTGTACTTTTTATCATAGTATAATATTCTTAATTATATATTTGTTAAAATTTCTGCTAATTTTGCGAATTGTTAATTGTGTAGAAGGATTTTAAACAAATAATTTAAATATATAATTAATATCCAGATTTTTTATTAAAATAGCAATATTATTATTTTGCTTTAAAAAAAGTATATATAGTTATTAGGCTATTATTTAGCAATTTTGCAATACCTTATTATAATTATAAAAATAAAGCCCAGTTACTCTCCATTCTACAATTATATTTTTTTTTATAAAACTAATTATATATGTTTTAGTATAAAACTTAAGAAATAATACCTTATTTATTTGGGTAGTATTTATCAAAGTAATAAAGTTTCTAAGTTGCTGTTTGTATATTATTTTTAATATTAAAAAATATCTTAGATTCAAAGGCTGGGTGATATGAAAAATGTGAGTAAATAAAAATAAAAAATATATATTATTAAAATAATACTCAGATATAAATTTGTTTATTATATATAAGCCATAACTGTTAACTATTAGTAATTATATTATAAATATATTATTAGTATTAGTCTTTGGTAAAAATACTTTGATTAATTATTCTAAAGTAATAACATTACTAATCCAGTTATTTTCTAAAAATATTATATATTAATTAAATTATTATTTTAATATTTAAACTTGAAATTACTGATCCTAAATAAATTTTACTTTAAAAATTATTAGTAGATTAAGAATATAGTCTAAAACAAAGACACACTTCATAAACAATATCCAAAAATATAATTAATTTATTTTTATAAGTACCTGATATTCTTGATAATTAGAACTTCTAATAACAAGGTTATTTACACCTATTCCAACTACTATACTACCCTCGTCTACATTATACTATTATTCTAAGTAGATCTAAGATATTATCTTATAAAAATCAAAAAGTTTATTAATATTAGTCGAATTAATATAATTAATATGTTACTAGTTTATATAACAGCCAAGCTTGGTTTTAATACATAAGTAATAACAAACAAAATTAGTATTCCACCATTTGTTTAATAAGATACTATCACCTTGTTTTATAAGGACACTAGTTATAATACCACGTAATTAAGCATATATAGAAGTATAATTAAAAGCTTCTTGATATAAGATTTATTTTATAAACCCTTCTTTTTATATTTTAGAAAATCATTGCTGATTTTTATATATGATACTGTATAGCTGTTAGAAGGCAAGCTGGTTTTGAAAAATAATCTAAAATATCCCATAAGTGGTGGCAATGGTATAGAAAGAGCTGCCATCTTAGACAGTGTTTATTATAACAGCTATATCAATTTTGTTATATCATCTTTTGGGTATTGTAATAATGGATTTGCTAGCGAAAACAGGCTCAATTAACTAGATACTGTGGTTGTATAAATGAAAAACAAAAAAACACGTGTTCGCGTTAAGTGAGATTTCGCGAAAAAAAATGGTGGCCACAACTAGGGGGTGGCCACATTCATACCACTCGACTTAGCACATATGAGTACTTGAATCTATTGACGTAGTTTGAAATACGCCGAAACATGAGCAGAAGAGACGGATCTAAACTCATGGTAGTCAACTACACCGTAAGATAGCCATTTTTCCCACCAGAATTCAGCCCACTAACTCTCATTATCACGATGTGGTATAGTATTCTAGACTATCGAAGCTGCGTAGTAACTATTTGCCATGAAGGACGTATCGATTCTCCTCCTAGAGGAAGGGTAGAAAAGTTATATATAAACACGAAGCGGAGGAAAACCGAAACGATAAAAAAGGTACCTATAAAACAGGATTTAAGGTAGAAAATCGAAACAACACCATGGCCGACATTAATATAAAAGCGAGAGGATGAAAGACATCACGGAGTGAAAAGGTATTGAGGTAGAGATGTATTGAGGTGGAAGAGGCGCATTAGAAAGGACGATTAAAAGAACAGGCACTATTTACGAAGAAGCCTTTGCAACAGCTTTTCTAACTTCGAATCGTCTCTATTTAGATGGAAAGCATTGTTTAGCATTTTGATACTGTGACATATTTCCCGCAAAGCGTCAAATGTTGGAGGAACCAGTGGTACACCAGCTATTCCACCTTCCGATTTTGGGAATAAAAACAGAGAAATAATGAATATCATACCTGTTTCTTCAAAACCATAACTTTGAATCGTTCAAAGTCTGTCAACTGTCTCTTCTTTTCCCTGCTTGCTCTCTTCTTGGCCCATGTCGAGGCGGCAGCCTTTTCGTCAACGCTAGCCTCGGTCCAGTACTTCTTGACGACACCGCTCCGTGCCGCTCGCGGAAGTTTGGTGATGACTTGTGGGGTGAGAGAAACGTGAGAGAGAGAGACCTCCTGTCGTTCAATGTGGGGGGAGTCGAGGAGTGCCTGTTAATCCAGCCGAGGTATCAGTCAGCGATCCTCTTCCTTTTTTTATATATTTGTTCTTTCTGATACACGATTCCCACAACCATCTCTTGACTATATTCAAGGTAATGTAAAGAATTGTCGGAAGATGGTGCGTCGCGTAGTCGGCGAAGTTCTAGAGTATCGGAGGGTCACTACTAACTCGTTTGTGATCGATGATTTGAACGACGGCGGCAAGCTTGCCCTCGTCTTTGCCGCTGTTTATTAAAACTACTCGGCCGGTTTCAACCTGACTGTAAACCAGAATAAACACCAATGATCAGCAACTGCAATCCTCGAACTTTTGAAGTGAAGGGTATTATTGTCGTCGACAGGAAGGCGTCGGATGAGAGGGAACGTACGGCCATTGCGAGGAGACGACTTTGGATTCGGACATGATGAAGGTGATGAGAGGATGTTGGACTGCGCGAACTAAGGGCGAGGGAGGAGGATGCCAGTAGGGGTGGTGGTGATGATGATGTTGATGGTGATAATTTGGTGATGGGACTAGGAATATGCAAAAGAGATGTCGACGGCCAACACAATTTTCGTTTGCCGGTGGTGGGCTCTGCGGTGAGTGTTGGTCAAAGCAGCCCCAATCCGGTGTTATCACGTGATCAAATGAGAATCTGGAGATAAGATAAGGGCCTGTTAGGGCTCGCCTTTAAAGATCTTCGGATCAGCAGACTACAACAACGCCATGCTCTTTCTCCTTTATCATCTCCCATCGCCTCATCGCAGCCCTTCTTTTGCAATTGCCGACGACGACATTTAACGCCGACGCGATATTTCCATGGTACGTCCCACTCCGCTCGCTATTCACGTCGAAACCTTTCCCGTCAAAGACCCTTCTCTCTATTTTTCTCTTGTAGCTGCGGGATGATATAATTTGCGATTGAGGTTGCGCCGATCGTGGACAACGCCTAGTCCATCTATAAACGACGGTCATAGCTCTGATATTTCATTCTTACATATACTGACAGCCAATCTACCCGTCTTTCTTCTTCAATCGTCACGCATCAATCTCGATTTTTGCCTGTTTTTTTTTTTTTAAAAAATTGGTTTGACCTGCTGATGCTTCTGGGAAAGGTAGTTGATGTAAAATCGTACTGCAAAAACAAAATTTTCCACCTGGTAAGTGGATATTCGAACTCCCAAAAAAAAGAAGAAAAAAAAATACTTCCCGACCACCCTGGAACGCAGTTGCCCAAGGATTAAAACACTATGCCTAAGATAGTATGTGATTGTTCTCTGAACAACATGAGCTATACCTTATACACCAAGATCGCTGAGGGCCATATTTCCAAAATTTCAATTACCCTTTTCGCTCATCCTCACCAAGATGAATATTCAAAGGCTGACGGTTTACTTTAAAGGGTCTACAGGTGAAGATAACAGTAGTGAAATAGGGTCATTGGCAGTTAGTGGAAAATATAGACTGAGACTTGAAGTCCTGCGCGTCATTTCTTTATCTGTGATTTAGCATACAATTTTCCCCATGAATAGACATAATTTTTTTGAGAACAATTAGAATTCATTCATTTTGGACGTGACAAGATGGCAAAAGACAGACGTATTCCAATCAAAACCCGGTCTTTTCTCATGGTACCCGCATAAGCTCCCTGTCGCCCGTGTGACGTGACAAAATGCAACAAAAGGCAACACCACGCCAACCCACCACGAGGCAGTGCAGCATCGACCGGCCAATCCACCTCGCTTTCACTTTCACTTTCACTTTCACTTTCACTTTGCAATTGCACCCCGTCGATGCTCCAAATTAAGAAGCCCTGTCAATCAATCAATCAATCAATCAATCAATCAATCAATCAATCAATCAATCAATCAATCAATCGACCAGTCGATGACGTGCACAGCAGGATGGAATAGAAGTTAGAAAATATAATCCCTTGTCACACTGTTATATCATGTAACAATATATGTGTATATAAATATATATCAGTGCATTGCGCAGAACACCATCCATCCTCCCACATCCATCATACAAGACTGTTATCCAGGATGGAGAGAATGCAATTGAACTTCCCGCCTTCTACTTCTGTCGACTTCCGATCAATCTCAAACAACCTCGACAACCCCAGAGAACTCCTTAAGGATCGTCCAGCTGGTCTTTCATCCACACTCCCCCAACCTCGTTCTTCTCTACCCCCGTTATCCATTGACACCTCTCGCAAGCCCGTTCGCAGCTACTCCAGTCCAAGCACTTGCGTCCCATAATCATCTCCTCACCCTAAAGGCTCTCCTAAAATCAACCGCACTCCATCCTTTAGCCTAAAAATAGATTCCCTCCGGCAGTCTTCTGATAACGAATCATACGAATGCCTAGTGCTTCGCTCTTCTTTCAATCAAACACGGTTTATCAACAATGCCTCATCTTTATCTCTTTGGAATATAAATTGTACACCGACAACAGAAAACCTTGCCCGAAGAATGTTTCACTCGAGAGCTTGCGGACACGCATCTAGTCCATCTACGTCATCAATTGATTCCGAATCTGGCCCTCACCAATCAAGCTCCCATATCCCATCCTTTGCCAAAGATTGGCTATCCGAACAAGCGTACACTCATTATCAATCTGGTGGAACGCAGCAACAATCAGACCAGCATAAGAAAGATCAACACTTACTATTCCCACCAGCTAGAAATTGTAGTGCCCATTCCTTGAATATATTCGTCGAAGATGGAACCTCCCGCAAGATAGATCTCGTATCTTACCTGCCCAAGATTCCAGTTACACCAACTACAGCATCAGAGGAAGAGCGGTTGGCCAAATGGGGTCCCAACATCGGCCACCACGAGGAGGCAGCACGCTTAAGAACCCCTACAACTATCAAGTTCTGGAAGCGTACTTTGAAGAAGCAGATCATCCCATATTCAAAGTGGCGGAAACAACGCGCCACGCCGGTATGCACCTATTTAAACCTATAGCACCAAAAGGACAGTAGCTCACGACGAAAGTAGGAAACGCTGCTATTCAGACAATGTTTGACCCTCTTTGCGCCATTCCGGGTTTGGATGGGCGCATTCCGCGGGGGTTACTCTATGGGTTTTCGATGAGGGAAATGCCAAGTATGGACACACCCTAGCTAGAATGATGTTAGCTTGAATGGAACGCTGACCACAAGCTTGGATGCTAACGACACATTCAATATAGCTGCGAATCTGCACGAAATTCTACGCTCTTATGGAATAGAGCCGATCGAGGGACTCGGGTATGATGTCGACAGACAAAACATGTCCATTCTATGTAGTGAGTTTTGCAAACTGTGCCCCGAGAGAGTAACTAGATCATATGAAAGCTTTTCGAGACTAACTTTCTTTCTCTGTAGCTCACATCGGGGCCACCTGGCTATCTGGGGTGATGTAGCTGCTGAGAGAGTTGGGTTCCATTTCGGCTCGCGTTGCTGCTCCTCGCTTTGGCGGCCCAATTCCATCCAAGCACGCACCAATTTGAGGCCGCATTACCATATAAAGCGACTGTAGCCACTCTCTTTCTTCTTAAAAGGAAAATATTCGGTGTATAATATAATGATTCGAAACATGCGATACACAAAATTTGTCTTAGTTTTTTTTCATAACAATAAGATCTGCTAAACTTCCTCACTAGACATCATAACTTCTGATAACAATACAAACATCAGCTGATATTATATCCTACAAGCCTTTAATTATGGATCATACCCAAAGCTCCATGTCAAATGGGTCTGACCCCCAGCCAGTGTCTTCGACTTCCACCTCGGACAATTCTCATGCTACTATGGCCATGGTCTTCCAATGGGTCTTAGAGACTCCGATATATTCGTACTCCTTCACACCGAAAACATCTTCACAATATTTCGGTGCCCTACTGTTCCTTGTCCTCTTAAGCATA
The DNA here is from genome assembly GCA_036971345.1 of Dactylellina drechsleri. Classification (NCBI taxonomy): domain Eukaryota; kingdom Fungi; phylum Ascomycota; class Orbiliomycetes; order Orbiliales; family Orbiliaceae; genus Dactylellina; species Dactylellina drechsleri. The sequence continues at coordinate 1,251,021 of JAJTUB010000007.1, forward strand.
ATATATCGAGCACTTGTCGCCTTCAAGTCACACAAGGAAACGCAATGGGCACACCTAGAACGGGTTCGAAAAGGCATCCTCGCTGGACAGTTTCATGACGAAAAAGCAGGTGCGGATGGTAGCATACGGGAAATAAGAGGACCGGCCCCATGGAATTGGCGAGTCGACCCTGCCAGAGCTTCTCTCTCTGTTTTAAACATCGCCCTGCATTATTTGCTGTGAGTAGAGCTTCCTTTCATCGCACATTGCACATTCTAAACACTAACATCGAGTAATATAGCATGTTTGCGGTAATGTCGTTAAACGTAGGATACTTTTTTGCTGTCCTCATCGGTGTATTTTTGGGAGACCTCCTGTTTGCGAGGTACGGGCATTAATTACTATTTTAGGAACAGTTAAGGTTCAACCCTGTGTTTTTTTTTTCTCGGCATAGCGATTTTTTCATTGTTCTGGGCAAGCTCAGAGCTGGGTTGTATGTCCTTGAATTTCATCTACATCTGACGGAATGCACCATTACAACCCAATGCCATGTACGATAGTAACTACCGCCTCACAGAGCCCTGTTTAAAAATCACCTGATCTGTGATTCCTCAGTGTCAGCATTTTCTTGCAGAATTTATGTGTTAATTAATAATAAACTAAAGGGTGCTTTACCTACGCAGAATGCGATATATTTTATATTCATTCTTTGGCGTGTGCTCCAAAGAAGCTTTGCTTTGATGAGGAGCTAGTAGTCTCGAACGCAAGAAGCGAATGGGGCTATAGGGGAGACATAGAAAATTTGTGGGGGAAACAACTAGTGAAAAAAAATATAAAAAACTGGAGAAGATTTCAGAAAACGTTAACGAGCGGAGTAATAACAATAGCACTTCGATAGGAATTCTGCTCGACTCGAATAGAGCCACGGCTAGCAAGGGAGAGAATATGATGAAATGCTTGGGCTGCGACGGATGGAGAATTATTGGCAGGTAAAATCAATTCTTCGAAGGTTATATAAGGGACTGCATTATCTGATTCTTTATCTCGGTATTTTTGACTGATCCGAGATCCAACGTATCTAAACTCCTCCCAAACGATATCAGCAGGACCAACTTGAATTTACTAACGATGGTATCAATTTGATGGACGCACTCAAAAAAAATTAGACAATCTTGTTCCAGAGTTTCCAGAATCCGCTGCGAGTCTTGCATGTCTGGCATATGATAGGAAACGTCTGAAAATAATGAGCCAACTTAGTACCTGATTAATCTCAAATGGTTAATAAAGTAAGTTTAACTTACTAGGAAGCATAGCTCCGGGTTCATCTTCCATCTCAAAATACTCTCCTTGATATTTATCGGTGAAAGGTTCTTCAAATGCTCCCGTATCTTGGGGGCTTTGAGCTTTAGGAGATTTGGAATGGCGTTGAAGCAATCTGGTATGGCGGGCTAGTGGATTAGAAGGAATATTTGATCCATGCTTTCCAAAACCCCTGGAAGATGCGACAGCGGGACTAATCAATGGACGATGAATCAACGGAGAGTTCTTGTTGACACTGCTGGGAATTCCGCCCACAGAGCTAGTTGCAAAGCCTCTAAAGCTAATGATCGAGTTCGCCCTAGAACCCCGCCGAGAAATATTCCAAGGCATGGGGTTGAGGTCGGATTGGTGCGAATCGCGTCTACCAATCTCAAGTTCCTAGATCGAACCTTCAGTATGTGGAAAAATGGTACCAGGATGGGAGTTATGTTACCTGATCATCATCATAGCCTAAATTTTGCATGTCAATATCTTCGAGGAATTCGGGTGGTTCGGGTTCTATCTGAAATTCGCGACGAACTCTTCTGCCATACTGAGAACCCTCAAAGTCTGTCTCTTCTCCCTCGATTTCGTGTCGTTCCCTTTTCATATTTTTGGCAGATCCGTTTCGTTGTAAATCTTTATCCGTGATCCTCACATTGAGTATCTGCAGGACCCGTTTGCCGTTGAGTGAAGATTGCAACACTTGAGTTCTTAGAATTCCGTTCCAGCAGAATATATACTCGATGGCTGCTTTTTTGGCGATTCGGGTATTTTGTAGATTTGATCTTTTAAGTTTAGCTTGTTCCATATTTTCTATGTAGTTTGAACCTAGTGCCGCGAATTCTGAGGTTCGAAGCTCTGTGTTCTCATCAAAGTCTGCCGATCGTGCCGTTTTCCTACATTTGAGGGGTGCCGTTGGCATGAGTTTTTTACCTTCGGAATAGTTTGGACGAGTGAAAAGCTCGACATGTTCTTGATTGGCTAGGTTGTGAAAGTCTCCATATTCGTCCTGAAAATCTTCGAGATTCATCAAATTGTTGTCTGCCTGTGTAGCGAACTTATTAGCATAAGCTTTCTTGCTCTATTTAATAGCACCAACGTACATTCATGTTTTGGGCACCCTCTTCGTGCTCGCGTCGAACTTGATCTGACATAACGGACAAAGAGTCCCATCGGTTGCGCTGAGGAATATTAGTGCGACCAACATCTTCTAAAGGTTGCTCTAGTGTCTCCTCTGTATTGCGGCCATCTGCTTGCGGACGCTGAATTGGAAGATTTTGAATCTCGCCGTTTTCGTCAAATACGAAATCGATTTCTTCCTCAAATTGTTCTTCGTCGCCAATATTCGTCTCGAAACCATCGTGAGATGGTGGCTGGAAAGGCATTATAATACCATCTAAGGAGGAAGAGTCCTGAACAATGAGTCCGCCAAACGGTGAAATACTCCCACCGAGTATTTGGGATCTTAGTCCATTGTGGTCAACCGGAAGCAAGGTCTTATCTTCAAATGAAAGTTGCGTTGTGTGGTAGAGTCGATCCTCTGGTAAGACATTGAGCTCTGGAAGGATGAAGGCGAGCTCTGGAATAAAAGTAGGATCGTCTTGTAGCAAGAGAGCATCAGATCTAGCGTAAAAATTTCCCTAGTATTAGCCGGGAACAAAGATACTAAGAATATTAAACGTAAAAGTTTGGAGGTGTTCTCATACTTGACTCGGTTGCTCACAAGGTCTATTTTCTTAGTATCCAACTGCATCAAGAAATCTCTGCTGATTTTCTGATGAGCATTGATAACATCCGTGAAAAGGCAACTATATTGTTCAAAGAAAACTCTTGAGACACCAAAGAGGAGGTTCGATTGGAGACGAAGAGCGAGTGGGTTCTCCGATTGGATGATGGTGTGACAGGCTTTTCTCAGATCCACGTCGAGAATCTCTTTCTTGTGCACTTTCTTGGAAATACTACCCCTTGATCCAATTGTCGCAACCAACCTGTTATTATAGAATTAGACGGCTTGGAGTAAAAATATGCATGTATCTTTGATGTTGAGAGAGTATATTTACTAACCAGACGGTGGCAACTCCATATTCTCTCTGGGTTAGAATCCGATGGTCGTAAAACATCTTGGACGTAAAGGAAGTGGTATTATAAATAGAGTAACGATTTCGGTTGATGGATATGAGGATGTTTTGGTTTCGATACAAGGGTATCTAGGGTAGACCAATTGAGAACCAAAGAATATATATGTTTCTTCCAATCACCTGAGTGAATGTGAGCTCCCTTGGTATATATACTTCATCCAGAATTGGGAGGATAATGAATCAATGAGGTCCAGCAGTGATGGGCAGATTGGTTGATGAAGAAGCTGTCGCTAGCTTTATGAGGATGTTGATTGCTGTTGCATCACTGAAGCTATATGTGTTGCTATTGTTGCAACTTGAAAGTGTTGTGTTAATGTTCATTCACGTGATTGAAGTGATGTTTGTCGAGCAACGGTAGCTGCGTTGTTGGGCGTGAGACCAGCATATCAACAAGGGCCGACGACGACGACATCAACACAGCGCAGGTCCGAAGCGACTTGCAATGCAAACAGAACTCTCACCGACGCTCTCCTCAAGTCCGTCACTATCATACCTCTACTTCAACAGACTCTTCCAATATCTCGCCTTAGCTATGTCATCTCGTCTATGACAGTCTTATTAATGGACACTCCCCATTAGTCATAATCTAGACACCACACTTTATGCTTTCGAATTAACCCCCTCCATTCCCTCATTCTTTTCTCACATCTGCAACCAAGCCCCGCGACGGACTCACAGATCCCGTCACAAATCTCTAATTTTCGACAAAGTGAATCTGCAGCATCGTCACGCGCGCAACCGAGCCTTTTACATTCACCTATCCTCCAGCGCTCACAATATGGATGCTCAAGGGACTCCGTCGTCGTCCCCTGTGAAGTCAGGCCGGCTGGGGGCGATCATCGAGGCAGAAAACAGAATGTCGAAGGTGTCTCTGGGACCTGATTCTTCTGTCGTACACTATACCGACACCCCACAAAAAAAGGACGAAAAAGAAAATAAACCACCTTCCCCGCCGTCAGCAGAAACACCACAGAGAAGGAAGGCCCCTAGAACCCCGAGACCTCCAAGAACCCCAGGGAAAACGAGAAGCTATGATCCGGAACGCCCATTGACAGCCGAGGAGCAAATGAAACTTAGTGATCCGAAGGTTAAGCGCATGCAGAATGTTGCCCAGCTATGTCAGTATCCACAACTATGATTTAAGATGAAGGCAGGCTGGAAACGAGGCCCCTTTAAGCTAAACTACCTGAAAAGTGGTGTGACGCCATGTATCTGGGTTGTTGCTAACCTATTTATTCTGGGAGCAGACTTCCTGGATTATTATTTCGGTCTTCTCAAATATGTCCACGATAGGCGGGGTCGGTTATCGAAATTCAAGCAAGAAAACAACCCTGAAACGGACCCAGAAGACTACCAAACGAAATGGAAACAGTACTGTGGCAGAGAGCGTGTTCACCTGAGAAAACATAGAACTCGTTTGCGAGAAACTGATTTCCAGCGACTGACTCAAGTTGGTCAAGGTGGCTATGGCCAAGTCTTCCTTGCCAAAAAGAAAGAAACAGGCGAAGTTTGTGCTCTTAAGATCATGAACAAGAAATTGCTCTTTAAAATGGATGAAATCCGTCATGTTCTGACGGAGAGAGATATCTTGACAGCCGCCAATAGTCCATGGTTGGTAAAATTACTATACGCGTTCCAAGACGAAACGAACATTTATTTGGCAATGGTGAGTCGTAGTGATCCGTACACTGCATTACATTAGCTTGCTTCAGAATCGGTATTGAATGTTTTATAGGAATATGTTGCAGGGGGTGATTTTCGAACCCTCCTAAACAACACTGGGGTTTTGCATAACAAGCACGCCAGGTTTTACATAGCTGAAATGTTTGCATGTGTCGACGCACTTCATCAGCTGGGCTATATTCATCGAGATTTGAAACCGGAAAACTTTTTGATTGATGCCAGTGGGCATGTCAAACTGACAGATTTTGGGCTAAGTGCTGGTATCCTGAGCCCCTCCAAGCTGGAGAGCATGAGACTCAAACTCGACAAAGTTAAAGAAATGAACATGGATCTTGTCAGGAGATCCACCATTGAAAGAAGGGCGGCGTATAAGAGCTGGAGAGAAAATGACGTTAACTATGTAAGAGATTTGTTGTTTGAGGGCAACCTGCTTTGACTTGAGCTACTTGCTCTAATAAGTTTTTCCATAATAGGCTAAATCGATCGTGGGTTCACCGGATTATATGGCTCCAGAAGTTTTGAGAGGCGAAGAATATGACTACACTGTGGACTACTGGTCGTTGGGATGTATGCTTTTTGAGGCATTGGCCGGTTATCCACCTTTCGCGGGAGCCTCCGTTGAAGAAACTTGGCACAACTTGAAACATTGGAAGAAAGTTCTTCAGAAACCTGAATACGAAGATCCTAATTATTTCTTGTCTACTAGGACCTGGGATATAATCACAAGGTAACAATGCTTTGTCTTAATTTCGTACATATCAGGCTTTACAGCGATAGCTAATAATATTTCAGGTGCATAACAACTAGAGACAAACGTTTATCTACCATATCGGATGTTTTCAAGCACAACTACTTTTCGGATGTCGACTTTGCCCGCCTTCGTACCTCTCGAGCACCTTTCGTGCCTGAGCTCGATTCAGAAACTGATGCAGGGTATTTCGATGATTTTAGCAACGAAGCAGACATGGCGAAATATAAAGAAGTCCATGATAAGCAAGCTGCCTTGGAAAAGATGGAAGAAAGAGAAGGAGTTTTGGAGAGGGGCGCCTTTGTTGGGTTTACGTTCAGACACCGGAAAGAGAACATTATGGATGGAATTGGGCCCGGTGGTGCTAGAGCCGCACATGGCCGAGAATCGCCCGAAAAGGATAGAAGAGGCGATGACATTGGCGACTATGATACCATCTTTAGTTAAGATGGTAGTCAAGCTCCGGCCATCGTTTTCTATTCAATTTCTTTTTGGGGGTTTCCCTTTATAGCTCATTATTCCACCCTTCCCCTGCTTCTAACGTACGCAAACCTTCCTTGTGAGTATTTGGGCGTTTATGGTTCAGAAATCGATTCGTAAAGGGAAGAGACCGTGGGACGCTCGCATTCTTGGTTTTTTTTGCGGCTTGTATATGGGCGCCTTTTCTGCAACATGCATTATCGCGGATGGTTTAGACTCAGCAAATAAAAGCTTTGTCGGTTTTTTTTTTTACTCTTGTGCAACAATGGAAACCAAGGACTCTAGCACGTAGTTATAGAGGTAGTGGGGAGCTGTTAATCAATATGGACAATCTAACGTCCTTTATACAAATAAACCGAGACATCGATTTTTATTATTTGGATGGATATGCTATGAATTCGGAATCCGAGTATCGTAAGAGATTCTAAATTTCCTTTTTCGAGTTCCCTAGGAAGAAAAAGGATAAGATGGCTTATACGGGATGTGGATTTCTAGAATTAGGTCGACAGCGCCATTATACTGTTGACTATGTCGTGATCATTGTCTCGAAGCGCTTTAACAGCTTTCTTTCTCGAAACACTTGCTTGAGCCATGACAAGCTCGATATCCTTTTGCTCGAGGCCGTCTTCATTGACCTCCTCCTCCTCATCGTCTTCGTCCTCATCCTTCTTCTCCGCATCTTTACCCTTATCGACGGAGGCTGCAAGGTCGGCTTCAATGTTGGTTCCAGTAGCTTCGCCAGATGATGCAGCGGCATTGGCGAGTTGTTGCGCAGCAGACGCTTGGGCTTGAGAGTTGAGGTCCTCGATTTTGGCCTCGCCGAAGATGATCCAAGTGTTGGAGGATGGGGACTTGTAGACATCTGGGTTGTTGATGACAAAGAGAATCTACAAAAGACCGATCACGAGAAGGAATGTTAGAGATATACAAGGAGATCCAATGGCGTCCAATCCGAATATATAGGGCGGTGAATTAGAGGACGTACGTTCTTTGGTCGTCGCAAGGTGACCCTAGTGATCCCCGGGACGTGCTTCAATCCAAGCTTGGAAATAGCCTTGCGGGCCTTTTTTTCGTTTCGGGAGTGAACGGCAACAGAGGAGCCAGCGGGGATGTCACCATCGTGGTCGTGATCGTGATCGTGGTCGTGATCATGGTCGTGATCATGGTCGTGCTCATCGTCTGAGGAGTCCTCTTCTTCGACAGCGGCCTTCCGGGTCTCAGGAGTTTCGTCCTCGATTTCCTCAATACGTGGGTTGGACATGTTGAGCAGTTTGTGATATGAGTGCTGTTTGAGAGATTGGAGATGAATATGTGGGGTGATGCTGGAAAATGTTGAAACGGTGAAGTTGGAGATAGCTGGAGGAAGGGTTTTGTGGATTTCTTTGTTTGGTGGGGGCGGGCCTGTGTTGCGTGTTATGCGGGTGACTGCTTTAATCAACACAACGCAGGCAGGTTGGTCTAACGCAACGTCATTGATTGACTGACTGACAGACCTGATTGTTCGATAGGCCAACGTCGACCATCCCATTGACCGGCATCAACAACCACGTTTCCATCAACCTCTCCTGTTCAACCGTCGACAGAGGCACCTTTTCCTCTCCCTCTCCCATCATGTTGGACCTTTTCGAAATCATCACTACCTCTGGCGTCGTTATCTGGTCAAAATCGTACGCCCCCGTCAAAACCTCCGTCATCAACAGCCTTATCTCTGATGTCTTTATCGAAGAACGGACTCAGCCTGGAAGCGATGGCAAATGGTTCAAGAAAGACTCCTATACCCTGAAATGGACTCTTGCAGCTGATTTTGGCTTGGTATTCGTGGTATGTGCTTTCCCCTCAATTTTGACCGTTTCTTCACCAGTTCAATCCCTTCTGACCAACAAAACTACTTTGCGAAGGCCGTCTACCAAAGTCTCCTGCAGCTCACCTGGATCGATGAACTCCTCGATCAAGTCAAGAAGCTCTTTGTAGCACTGTACGGCGAAAAGATCAAAAACAGCAAGGGTGCAAGAATACAATGCCATTTTGATCAATATTTCGACTCGAGTGTTCGATCTTTAGAACGTAGGGCAGGTGGTACGGTTGCCGCACCCCCTTCCAATGCGACCACCGCCACCAATCACGTGTCTATCGATGGCTCCCACAACGCACGCAGTAGAGATGACGGAGAAGACAATTATGAATGGCTTGAACCCCCTCCCATGCCAGGCGTCAATCAATCAGGTAATTTGCAGTGCAGGTCGGTTCCATAGCAGCTTTAAACTAACTGAATGACAGATAAAACACCATCTCGCCCTCGAAACCACACCACTGATGCTTCATCTACGAAACAATCTGCCATCTCGGTTTCATCTCCGTCAACACCCGCAACGGGGCCGCCTGGGATGGTAGCTCAAGCTCTACTTCAAGTTTCTGGGCGACGCGGTCGTCCCCGTCGATCGAAAAAATCGGCCGGCCACAGCGGCGCTTCATCAACTCATGCCTCCTCGGGCGAAGAACGTTCTCCAGGTCGGTTTAACGGAAAGCCGAAACGCGGAAAGGAGATGAGGGTGTGGGGCGATGATGGTATAGCCGCAGATGCTGGCGATGAGCAAAAGTTGGATTATTCGGGAACCGGCAGGATGAGCACAGATGAGGAATATGATGAATCAATGCGACCGAGACCCGAAGCAGTTGACCAAAATACATGGGGAACGAAGACTAGTCAGGGCGATTTTGTTCTTAAAGATTTAGATTTTGAAATCGATGGTATCCTGAAACAGGCAAAAGAGAAAGAGGCCGGAGGAGAAACGAAGAAGGGGTCTAGCCTTGCTAGCGGATTAGCGGCTGGGGCTATTGGGTATTTCAAGAACTTTGTTGGAGGCAAAACACTGACGAAAGAAGATACAGAGAAAGCAATCGCCGGGATCATGACCCATTTGTTGGAGAAGAACGTTGCAAAAGAAGCGGCAGAGCAAATATGCGAGAGCGTCCAAAAGAGTCTGATTGGCCAAAAAACCGGGAGCTTTCAAAGTATGTCTACCCAACCCCTAGGTTGCACCTTGGATACGTGCGTTGAAAGCGAATGTACTGACCGTGTCTTGTTTGTACGAGTATCAGGCATTGAAAGCCTTGTTAAAATAGCCATGGAAGATGCATTGAGAAAAATCCTAACGCCAACGACATCGCTAGATCTGCTTCGAGAGATCGGTCAGATTCGGGAGGGCGAAAACCGACCTTATGTGATTTCCATCGTCGGCGTCAATGGTGTCGGCAAGTCGACAAATTTATCAAAGATTTGTTTTTTCCTGCTACAAAACAAGTTGAAAGTATTGATAGCCGCGTGCGATACATTCCGATCAGGAGCTGTTGAGCAACTCCGCGTGCATGCTCACAATTTGAAGGAGCTGTCTGAAAGAGAAGGTGGAGTCGTCGAGCTTTACGAAAAGGGGTACGGCAAAGATGCAGCAAATATTGCCAAGGACGCAGTTGCGTATGCAAATGGCCAAGGTTTCGACGTCGTCTTGATCGATACAGCAGGGCGTCGCCACAATGACCAAAGACTCATGTCCTCGTTAGAAAAGTTTGCGAAGTTTGCGAATCCGGACAAGATCCTGATGGTAGGAGAGGCACTTGTGGGTTCAGACAGTGTTCAACAAGCCCGCAATTTCAATGCGGCATTTGGGAAAGACCGGAAGCTGGATGGTTTTATTATCAGCAAATGCGACACTGTTGGAGATATGATAGGAACACTGATCAGCATGGTATTCGCGACGGGTATTCCAGTGGTGTTTCTTGGGGTGGGACAGAATTATACTGATCTAAGGACGTTGAACGTCAAATGGGCTGTCGGGTTGCTGATGAGCTAATTAATTGGATTTCTGTTCGTAGTGTAATTAGCTTCGAGGGCTTGTTGACTATCTGATTTGTGCTTCCTTTGTGTGTGTAACCGCCCTGGCTGAAATCGAAGCTGAAATCGAAGCTGAAATCGAGGCCGCTTTGGCAAGCGCTTCTCGCCAAAATAAATAAAACTGGATGACGCTAAGCGTAAAGGGGATATATTGCCTGATACGGTAATATATATTTAATGGAAGTGTTGCTGCATGGCAACGTCTGCATGTAAACACATCAACCCTGCCTACGTCCGACTGACCACTCGCATTGTTAGCGTGCCGGAGCTCAATCGACACAAAGTCGGTCCGAAGTATTATTAATGAAGTACTTGGTAACACGCATTGCGCTCTCAATTGCCCGTATGCCTCTTGCTCTATAAAATACTTCTGCACCACAAACTCAATTTTCCAACTTGCACCCGAGATTGTTCGAGTCCACAACGGCAGACATTCCACGACCATTGGCACGCACGTAGGGAGCAGACAACAAACAGCCTTTGTTGATTTTGATTACTCCAGCCACTTCTTCATTCTTCTTCATCCTCACCATCCTCGCCTGTTGCTAGCATCTCCACCTCCACCACCGTCCGCGATTCTTTTCGTTCTTTAACCATTTTATGTTCCCGTCACAATGGGCGAAGAGTACGAGGTGCTCGAGCTTATAGGTTGGCAACTGCTGCCCCTTTCTCTGGCACGCCTTAGAACAAACTAACAAGTTCAAACTCATAGGCCGCGGCTCCTTTGGCCAAATTCACAAAGTCCGCCGCCTCCGTGATGGCTTGGTACGATTATCAATCCCTTAGTCTCCGCATCTTATGATCTTTAGGTCCACTAAACTTGCTTCCAGATTTTGGCCCGGAAAGAAATCTCTTATAACCGTATGTCGCAAAAGGAGAAGGAACAACTCACGGCTGAATTCTCTATCCTGTCGAAACTCCAGCATCCAAACATCGTTCGTTACTACAACCGGGAACATAACAAAACCGACCAATCTCTTTACATTTATATGGAATTCTGTGGCGGTGGCGATCTCTCGGCTCATATCAAGAGATGCAAGTCCAACGGAACATTGGTCCCAGAACACGTTGTTTGGAGCATATTCACGCAGCTTGTTCTGGCGCTCTACAAATGCCACAATGGTTCCGACCCACCAGCTCTTGAAGATATGCAGGAAGGCTGGGATAAGAAGAAGAAGACGGCGCCCATGATTAGTACAGCCATCAACAGTGCAGGGGCTGGTGTCACAAAGGTCAATGGCCGAGAGGTTGTTGTGCATAGAGACTTGAAACCAGAAAACGGTACGACCCTAATCTTCCGCCGTGTCATTTCGTCACAGCCAAGGAAGGAATATGAAGAAGCAAGAACGGAAGATCATATACTAATTGCTGTATCCATTAGTCTTCTTGGATCACGACACTTGTGTTAAACTAGGAGATTTCGGGCTCTCGAGGATCCTGGCATCTGATCAACATATGGCCACGACTTACGTGGGAACGCCTTACTACATGTCCCCTGAGATTGTCTGCGATTTACCCTACACATCGAGAAGCGACATCTGGTCACTCGGATGCGTAATCTATGAGCTCTGCGCTTTGTCTCCACCCTTTGATGCAAAGTCTCTTCCAGCTCTCTGTCAGAAAATACAGGCGGGAAGATTCAACCCAATTCCTAGCTCGTATAGTCCCGAGCTACGTCGTGTGGTGGATATGTGTTTACGCACCAATCCTTCAGATAGACCGGATACAACAAAATTGCTTGATTTACAAATCATACGAACCATGAGGCGGGAACTTGACGCACTAGAGATTAGCAGGTCGCTTAAGGCCCGAGAAGAGGGCCTACGAAGACGTGAGAAGGAACTAGAGTCTGCTGAACAAAACATGAAGAAAATTCTCGAGGACGCCGCCGCGCGGATGAGGGCTGAGATCGATGCCGAGTTGCGCCAGGTTTGGGACGAGAAGGCAGAGGATGAAATTCGTCGGAGGGTTGACCTGGAAGTCAAACGCCGATGCGGAGAACACGAAGCTGAAATGAAATGGCAGTACCATGAAGCGTTAGACGCGATGAGGAACGAATTTCAAACCATTTTAGACAAGCAAGTCGCTGAAGAAGTCCAGAAAAGGCTCGCAGAAGAGCTGCTTAGCCAAAAGGTTAGCATTCTTGACGTGACAGAAGGAGACGAGGCTGAAAATATCGAGAATGTCATCTCGGAGCAAAATTCGGCATTGGCGGCATCCGATCAAATCCCATCGCTTGTTCGGTCCAATTCCTTAGGTGATCTACAAAACTACAAGTCGGATGATGTTTGCCCGGCGTCGCCTATGGATATATCGATGGCTTCACCCCTCCCGTCACTCAATCATATGTTACAACGACGGGGTTTTGGCCAGCAAGCCTCACCTCTCCACGGGCGTAAGACATCCAAGTTGAACAGTATGGCGAGATGCCAAAGCATGGGATTCCTCGGGGCCGATGATAGCGATGACGATGATGGCGATGGCGAAGAAAGGGACGAGCCTAGCGCCTTGACCGCACGAGCGGCCCGCCCAAACTTTGGCACTATGAAAACAGCACCCGCTGGTGGCTTTGCTTCAGGCCGTCAAGGTCTCTCTAGAGTTTATTCTGCTCCGATAAATCCCAACCCGCAAATGGCGAATCCTACCAACCCATCGACGCCGCCTCGTGGCCGGCGAGCCAGCTCGAATGGCGGAATGTTAAAATTGAATCCGGGAGCTGGAAACAGACAGCTATCACCTAATAGGCGCCTTTTCTTCAACGGCAACAACGACAGAGGGGTAGAGACGAGAAAGGTTGGAGTCGGCGTGAAACAGGCAGTGTTGAATCGGGCCAAGACTTTGTTGGAATGCAATAAAGAGAAGAAGGAAATGGATAAAATGAACTCCTTCAAAGACGTGGCAGTTTGGGATACAGAGACGACAGAACCAGACGATATGCCAAGTCCTTTTCTACGTAAAACACGCAGTGTTTTCTAGGCCAACGTGCTAAATCTGGTATCCGTTAATGAGCTTACGTATTTCCTACTCTTTTTCTTTCTTTTACTAGGAAAACTAAAAAAGTCAACGGAAACCCTTAATTTATGTGAGGCGTTTATGCTAATGAATAGTTACGAGTGTCTGTTACTGGCGTTGATGCGTTATGAGTCTATGGGGTTCCCATTTGCAGATGGAGTTAGTGGTGAGGCGATTTGGAATATATCCTCGATGTTGTATTGTCTCTGTCTCTGGCTGCTAAGAAAGAACAATACGTTTTTGTCATACACCTTAGACAAGATGTTGGAGCTATGTATATATATTATTGTAATGATAGCGACTCTAATATGAGTTAGCATTTGATAAAACTCTCCAGGGTTTAATTTTTTGGTAATGATTCGACAAGTTGCTTGAGCGCAGATGGCTTGTCTCCAAGGACTTTTCGTATGGCAATCTGTTAGCTCACAGAAATTTGTGAATTGGCAAGGAATTCCGTATAGAGTCCACTCACCCACACGACCATTATTCCAATCCACAACCTTACTCATGGATTCACGATTAGAGATCCAAATTCATTATCTAGACTATTCAAAATACAGGATCAAACTCACAATGGGCCGCTTCAGAGCCTCAGAACCTTTCGCTCCTTCCAATATCTTCATGGCATCGGTCACCCCTTTCGCCCCTTCAATAATATCGCTTACTTTTCCATCACCAACATAGTCCAATATACTCCTTAGCTGAGAAGTGGTCATGGGACCCTCTACGACGTCTAGCTCAAAGATCTGTTTCTTGTTATCATTATTGGTGGTACTCTGTGTGGTCGTAGTAGAGCTAGAAACTTTGGCGGCGGACTCTTCGGCGGCAGTATTGGCGGACTTTAGAGCTGATAAGACACGGTTCGAGGCCTCTGAGCGGGGCGAGTGGAAGAGTGTCAGTATATCGAGAGTTTTGTGCTACGTATCGGGGAAAAGAGTGTGGGATGTCAGTCCAGTCTAGGCTTCTCTGGCGTTCGCATTCGGCTGGTACATCTGCTGCGCCGTCTTTAAATCAAATCGATCAAAATACTAGGCTGGGTGTCTTGGATGGTGTCCTGATGTAGTACGTACGAATCTGAACATTTTTCGTTGCTTGTGACGAGCTCCTGCGGTTGGGATATATATCAACGTGGTGCACTGAGGCTGGATAAGTAAGTACTTATTCATCAACAGAATGTTTGACGTCATATCAGAAGCTGTTGCATTTCCAAAAAGAAAAAAATAACAACTTGCAACGCAACTCTGTCTCGACCTATTACTATAGTCGCCAAATTTTCGGACTAGTATCCCACGACTATTCTAACAGTTTGGTTACGAGACTGGACTATTCTCTACCCGCCGCCGGATTAAAATTGTTTCGAAAGCCCGAAGGAATTTAGGTAACAATGTAGAGTATTTTATTGTGCAAGAAATTTTATTACACATAACCCGACGCCCAATCACCGGGGCCATTCGGCGAAGACGAGAATGACAGATTTAAAAAAACGCCCTCTGGAAGAAATTGTAAAATCCAAAAGTATACGACGGGGTATAGTATCGATAAATATAACGACGATAATAATAGTCCTAAGAAAATGAACAGATAAATGAAAGGTAAGATTGAGCGAGCGAGAGGTCCTTAGACTCGAGTAAAGAGCAGCGTGTTTGACTTCCAAAATATTTAGAAAGAAAGAGACTACTTGTTTAGAAAGGAATAATAGCACGATCACATCAATACTCCTGATATATCAATGGTTAGGAAGAGAAAAGGAAAACCGGTTAAAACGGGAAAAGATTTGTAAGAGCAAAGATAGACGGAGACGTGTCCTCAGACAGGGGAAATTTCAACAGCGAAATCGACACGAAATCAACAGATTAGATGCTATATAAAAGCACACCGAAAATCAGAAAGAATTGGGGATTGAAACAATATCTACGGCGAGACATTGGAAAGACACTTGACAATTTCGGGCAAACAAGGACCTTCATTTCCAATGCCCGCGCCGCTATCTATACTTATCGCGCTTCGAAGAACGGCTAAAAGAGCTTGCTCTAGCAAGTGATTCCTCCGCTCCATATTTTTGACACGGGCCTCGAGGGTCGCTATGTGGTTCACATCAACGATAGTTGGCGACTTCGCGGTCTCGCTAACCTCAGCAGACGAGAAGTTTCCCGTTGTTGGCTCATCATCAGGAGCAACTTCATGCACGACAGTAATTGCTGAGAAACCCAAAGTTTCGACTTTGGGGTGATGTTTTTTGGAACGGCTTTGTGATTTTTTGCACCTTGCTGAAGTCAAGTCTGGTTCGACATAACTAGAGCCCCGCCGGTTTCTGACTTCTTCCAAGTCTTTAAGTTTCCGCGCTTTGACTGAGATTTCGCGCTCGCTGCGAGTACGACCCGAGCTCCCAGCGCGTCGGCTTTTGAGGGAGCCAATATCACTCATCAATGACATTTGAGAACCGACCGATGATCTAGTGGCTGCTGCTGCCCGGATTTTCGAAGCAAGGTTGATGGCGTCACCGTGGCCTTCTGGAAGAGAAGGCAAGTCACGGCTTGGGGGCGGTCCGGGTTGAGCTGGAGTGTGCGGTGTATTTATGTCTTGGTCTTTGGGTTTTGAGGCCGCGGAGACCGGACTCTCACCTCCGGTATGGGACGACCTAGAAGATGGAATGGGCCCATATATGTCACTCTGAGGAACTCGTGAACAAAGGCGGGGGCCCCGAGAAGGGTAAGATGTTGCCAGTGGAGTAGAGTCTGTTGAGTACCGCCTTTGGATGATTGATGAATTCGAGCCATGATTTCTAAGCACCGAGATGGCATTTACTGGATTTCCAAGATGTGAATACTTGTTTTGAACATTCGAAAAGTCTTGGTCGGATTTAATGACAGAAGAAGTGGACGAAGGCGAAGGAAGAAGTGCGGCTCTCGGGGAGGAAAGCTCACTGCCTGACGAATTTCGCATCCATCTTGACACCACTCGGGTATTGCTGGCAGAGAAGTTCTCAAAGTCGTGGTGGAAATTTAAATCTTGTTCTTTCCAAGTTTGGCTGACGAGACTGCTTCTATAATTGCTTCTATCCGAAGGAAATTCGGCGGTAGTGTTGGTGATGCTATTTCGATTGCCGTCGTCGCTTGAGCTCGGTGTCCAATCCGATGGAATAAAGGCTTCTGCTCTTGCTGGGGTATAATCTACCTGGATTGCAAGATAGGAATTGCCTTTCGAGGTTTTTTCAGACCGTACTTTCTCTGGCAAAGCGACGGTTGAAGGAACTGGAACTGGAACGGAGCTAGAAATCTTGCGCGGAGAGAGGAAATCCTTGGATGCAGTTTTAAGAAATTTGAAGGATAGTTTCCTCTGACTAGCTTCCAACGCAAGATCGTCGGAGGCTTTAGCGGGGCGGGAGTAGTCTTCCGGTCGAGAAGACCTCAAGAATTCAGCGAGATCATGTGTAGAGGATATTCGCATATCTCTTCTGTTGACCAATTCTTGTAGATCCTTGTCAGAACTAAAGACACTCGAGGGAATGAGGGGGCCTTGGTGATGAGGATAGGCTGGCTGAGAGGTTGGAGAAGGTAACGCCATCCTGATGATTAAAACTACTATTCCCTGATATGATGCCGTATGTCTCGATGAATATAGTGCTATTAAAACGATCGACAGCTAAAGTAAAAGGGCGTTTTCCTCAAATGAGAAAGGGCGGGGAGGTAGAATTTAAACAGCTGGTCCTGTCGGTAAATATGAGACCCGATCAAGGGACACGACTACCGTTTATATAATTCGAAGTTTAATTGTGGCTGGCCGTTAGTGGTGGTCCGGATGGTAGCACGGGAACTGTTTGTATTGCTTCGATGAGTGCTACCACACCTTTCAAAGAGCGTAAACGGCAAATTTGAAAACAGAAGAAAGAAAGTTTATCGGCGACAAATAGAAGGGGGTAGCTAGGGAAGACGGGAGGAGGCGGAGCTTGTCTCGATAGAATGTTGTGGCGTCGCCGTGTACGAATTTAACTTGTAAAAGCAGAGAGTCAGTTTTTTTGAGACAGGGCACCGGAAATACAACGACTGCTTGAGTATGTATCACTGAATACACTCCTGAAGGGCCAACCAGGGGTACATGAACCAGCAAAACTAGTTCAATGCATTAATTCAGGTTGTGCGGAGCTGGGTGTCAGGATTTTGTCTGAAGCCATAGAGAGCTCGGTGTGGAAATATACATATTCATGTATGTACGTTTGCAGACGTACGTTAATATCTCGGCGGGGCCCGCGTGGCCAGACCGATATGGAGCTCGAACTTCAGATCTATCAGGAAAGATTTCAAAAATAAATCTTTTCAGGTGGCTGGGCTTGTATATCCTTCGCACGGGTGCCAGTTGGTTGTAATTCAAGGGGCTCGCAAATTCCGGCGGAATGCTTTGATCCGTGAGAGCTAGATGGACGGCTTTGAGTTGACAACTGCTGCAACGATCTTCCTTCGGTATTAAAAATATGATGCTTGGGTGTACGCGTAGAACACCAAGCCGTCGTTTAGTTTGAAGATTCGATTCTGTCGTATACCATATACAAAATTTTTGGGTCCGATCTTTAGCATGCGACAGATGACGGGTGCGTTGCCGAGTGTTGGAATTTCATCCAGGACCTTTCACGCGCTAACTTGCTGGTTTTGGGTCGCTTGGGCAAGGTGCCAGCCAGGATTGATGTATGGATATATCGATATCGAATTGATCAATTGAAGAAATAGACGGGTCTTTTTCTTCTTTCTGATAATTAGTTCGCCCCTCTCCTCCTCTTGCTTCTTTGAATCAGTTCCCCTTCGTATCCCTCTGCTTTGCTGTGCTGTCCAAAGTCCCCTCACTTGGAATCCTTTCTAGTACGAATGTAGAAGTTTTCGGAAGCTGATACTGGGATTAAATGCAATTAATCTTGTGGAGGAGTACATGCATCTGCATCGCGCGCATGCGCATCTCGCACCGACCTGCACCAACCCACGTTCGCGTTCGGTCGAGATAGACTGCGGCTCAGGCTCCGGTCAATCTTGATTGGGTCCTTTGCGAAGAGAGGCGTCAGAAAAGAAAGCGAGAGATGAAGGGAAGAAGGAAAGACACAACCACCAAGAAGCAGGTATCATCACCTTCTCGCAGGAGAGAAGTAGAGAGGGGATAGAGAGAAATAGAGGGGATGGGGAGGAAGGAAAAGAAGGGATGCCCATATCAGAAAGAAAGAGGGAGAGAAAAGATCGAGAACCTCTCTTACCCCATTCGTCATCTTCTGCCCTTTTTCATCTAATTGAGGGGGTTTTTTTTTAATCGTCTTCTTGTTCTTGTAATTTTTCCTCTCTCGCTTCGATTCTCATCTCCATGGATGTGCCCCCAAAAAGTGCCCCCGGGACTGGTCTCATTTTATTTTAACTATGTGTGCGACAAGGAAAGGCGGCGGGTCCATGGCAAAGGGGAAACGGTGTGCGATTGGAACAAGCACCGCGGCACGGGATATGAGATGGTGGGTCAAAAAGCATCAAGTTCCAGCCATGGCCACCATACGGATTATCGTACATCGAACGATGGACGGGTCCAGCAGCGTGTTCCCTGTTTGTGGTCTGGATGCATACCTGACTTGATCAAGTCTACGATTAATTGGGCTTGATATTGAAGCTAGGACCCCCTGTTCCGATGTCCCGTTTTATCGCCTCGAGTTGCGAGCGAGAGTGTGTCAGGAACAAGCCACAGACAGGGCATCCGCTGCTTCCAAAGCCTATCGTGTCCAGCGCTAGGGGTAATTCCAAAAAAAGTGATGTATTTGTTTGCTCGTTGTATTAGTTTGTTTGCTTGCTGTTGTAGATCCCTAGTCCCCAAGATTGTACTATTTCCTCGATCCGAGTGCCAAGGCCGAGTGCCGACAGACTCAGATGTACAGTCGTCCCTCAAAAATAATGCGTCCCGTGAGAACCGTGCCTCAGCAAAAGGTTTGTTTTTCAAGATCTATTTCGTGACTTGACCAATTCTTTAAAGATTTTCATTTAAGAAAAGGCAAGGGTTTTTAACGTGCGAATTAGTTTTTTCAAGCCTCAATAAAAAGCACCGTGGATAAGGCAAATTTTGATAGAGGTATCACCATACAAAAAGAGCACAGACAGCGCGGGACGCATTATTTTTGAGGGACGACTGTACTCGAGAGAGCCGCACACGCACACCACCACATGTTCAAACAACGAAGCTTCAACGCGGTGACAAAATAGTGTGGCATATATACACTGTACCGCTGGCCTCAACAGTCTGCCATATCGCCAATTGCTACTCCACTCTGATGCTGGTATATAGCATTTCAATAAGTATATGTACTTGAGTACTTGGATTAAAACAATAAAATGATAGCAAGGACAGTCTAATGTAATATCACCACACCAACAATGCAAATTCCGGGACGTGTCGTCGTTTGCAACTCTCCCTCGTCTGCATAACTTTGCCCATCGATAGCAATGGTACGCGGGTCATAGGACAGAACACGCTCCGGCCTCATCAGCACCGTACCGCGCTACACGCACGCACCTCTAACAATCATTCGCCGTCGGACTTTCATCCGGCCCGTCAACCAATCACACCACCATCATCACCATCATCAAGCTCCAGTCAGCACCCCGACTGCTCTTAAACAAGTATTCACCATGGAGTCGTCTGACTCCCCTGTGATCACCGCCGTGAGGTAGAAACACGCATCCGAATCTATCCACCCTCCGAGTTTCCTAGCTGCTCACATGCCTTCCCACCTAGGTTCCTTACCGCCCTCCCACCCGGTCTGCATTGGCTCTGCAACCGTTCCACACCCACAAAAACCACACCCACCGACATCCCATCCACCTCGACCTCCACTCTAGATCAGCGGATCGATGCAGCCGTAACATGCATGGAACTCTTTGTTGAACCTTATAACAACCCTACTCTCGAACTCTTCCAAGATCGAATATCTCCGTTTCTCGACTGTCAGTTTTGCGTCAAAGCTTGGCATATTGCAAAGAAAACCGTCCGCAAAAATTACGAAGGGTGAGTACTACAAAATCTTGTGAAATGCTCTCTCTTCTCTAGTTCTACCCTCCCGCTCACCAGAAACTTGCAGGGATTACGCGCCTGATGTCCTTGATCATTTCATTGAAGATATTGATAATTGGGATCACAAACGAATTCTCAAAATCTTGTCCGCCACGGAAACCTCTCTTCGAGGTCGACAAGCGAACGAACCAGCGCTCAAGTTCATCGACAATCGTGTCTATGTAGCTATCTACGATTGCATGTTTGTGCCTCAGCTCCTCGACAAACACAACGACCTCGCCCAAGCCTTTACAACCACATTCAGTGCTATCCAAGAGAATGGTCGCCATATGGGAATGGCCGAAGCTATTCCGGCCCTCTGCGCCTTCCTTTTCATGCAGACTCCCGTGCTCCGTGACTGGGCCATCAAATGCTTGCAGCGCATGAACAAGTCGATCAGTCAATCTGACTACGAAACCTGGTTTCAGCCTTCCTTCAAAGCGGCCCTCGTCACTGCCTCGTCCGCCGTGGCAGCTTCTGACTTTGATTTTATGACCAACTTTTGGCAAGGAACCACGGTCCTCATCGAGGCCTTGGACAAATCAGTTCTGGTTGGTCGCATAGCAGGGAGCGATTGTGACATCTTCAGGACCGTGGTTTCTCACCTGCAAGGCAATAGCTGTCATCTTCTTCTTCTCCTACGTCAACTCAAGGTCTTACTCGTCTCATCAGAATCCGAGTTTTGGGAAGCTGTTAGCTCCATGCCACCCACTGTAAGCCTTTTAAAGTTATTCCCGTCTTCGCTTCCGCTAGCTGCTTACCAATGATTTTATCTACCTCTAGGCTTTACTCGAGTTGATTTTCAACAATCCAAAATTTGATGAAGAGTTTTTGGGAATATCGATATCCGAAAATGCACCTGACTCCGCCTTATCCGATCTCACTAATTGGGTTGATCCGTTTGTGGAGTCTCTCAATCTATCGACTAGACCCCAGGCATGCGCTTCGTTGCTTTTCCAATTTTTTCAACGACTTCAGAACAATAGGTTTCCGATAGAAGCTAGACAAGTTTGTGTCACAACCGGTCTCAACGTGTTGGACAAGACGTTAAAACTTTTCATGGGGCGAGATTTCGGAATGGATGAAGCTCGGCATCAGGGAAATCGGATCATCATCAGAGAGACCATCGCTGTAGCGAGCTCTCACCTCCAAATCCTTTTGAGATCCCTATCTCGCCCCGGGTCAAATGATCGGACTATTGCACTTCGAATATTCCAAGCGATACTCCAAACCGAATGCCGAATGTACAAAACCGATTTCAAGACCCTCCTCCAGGACAGCGCGTTGACCCCCTCATCAATCACCTATTCATCTAATATCTGGGAAGGGCTCTACGACAATTTTCCCGGCGATGATTTTGAGTACGCTCGCATGATACTTTGTGGGGTTTCGGATTTGGCGATGCTAGAGAAATCAATCTCAAAGAGTGACCCAATGAACGAACCTGCAAGGCTAGAATTTAACAAAAGTCTGGGACACATCAAAGCTTCGATCGCCAATTTTTATAACCGTGTATCTGAGTATGATGCGCTTGTGATAAAGCAGTTGTTTTCGGATCGAGATGCATCAGTGGCGCTTGTATTCTCATTGTTTGATCCTTATCAGGAAAACTATCTTGCATCTACCGATATCCTGAAACAAGCATTCGGTACACTCGAAAAGCTCAAGGCATTGATGGGCTTGTTGAACGAGTATTTCCTTCAAAGTCTCATGGCACTCGACCAATCTCTTCTTCAATTAAGAGAGTTACGAAATTTCGGGCCGATGCCCCGTTTCCTCAAAACTTGCGATAACATCCGGGAGATATTTTGCTGTCCGCGTTCCGGGATATTAACTTTGAAAAGGGTACAATTGAATCAAACAAATAAGTTGCTTCTCCGTCAATACTGGAACAACCAGTGGTCGACCCTAGGCGTCATCTTTGATAATGCTATCAAATGGTCACAAGTCTATGAAAAGGAAATAATGGTAGAATTCACACGAGACGTCATGGACTACGCCGGGAAATTGTTTTCTGATCTTGGTGCTTTCGAAAAATCGCTCTTGGACTCTGGAGAATCTGTAACCATTGACCTTGAGACTTCTACGGAGGATCATGTATCCGAAGATGGTTGCCAGCTCCTCGCCAGGGTTAGCATGATTTTGGGGCGAATCGCATCATGGCTACGACTCAGGGACGAAGCGCTACTAAATATGTGTCAGTCTCTGCTGTGTCGAATGCTCAAGAAACTACACCAAGCAGGTGTAGCACCGGAAACAGACGCCTTAGATATCTGTCAGAACATGGCCGTTGGGACGAGGAAAAAATATATCACAAACATGACGGATCAGCAGAAAGTTGAACTGCGGCTAGCTGTAGCACTCTATAGACCGAGCGAAATAGTGGAAGAAGACGAGACTCAGATTCTCGAAAAACCTAAAGTTGATCTCGCTATTGAACCACCGCCGAAACGTCTCAAGACGGTCCCAATTAATCTCGAAGGGTGGGTTAGCAAATCAAAGGAGGGCAAAGACTTTGATGATATTGGGTCAGAACGGAAGCCCCCACCAAAGGCCCCATCCGCACAATCCTCTGTCAAGAAGGAGGAATCGGCCCCAGTTAAGCGACCCCAGAAGTCCTCAGCTGGTGGTGGTTCCTCTCTTATGAAGAGTTTAAAGGCGGATGTCAGAAGCGATATCAAGGCAAGAAATGCAATTCAATCCTCTACAACAGCAAAGACTATCACTTCAACCGAAGGCGTGAAACTTAGAAGTCTCAATGCTCTCATAATACCCCAGGCAGAAAAGACTCCTAAAGTTGTTGTAGAGGATGATGATTCTTCTTCAGATGATCAAGAAGATATTGGAAACGACGTGTTTGCCATTCCAAAATCCATTAAACCAGTTGAGAAACCGAAAGGTCCCCGCCGAACCGAATTTATCGGCGGCTCGACGATTTTCACTCGTGGTGTCCCATTAGGTGCTCCTGGGCCCCGGCAGGCGCAAAGTGCAGCCGACATCAGGGCAAGGCTCACACCGGACTTGACTCCTTTATTTCGCAGTATCCTTTCTTGGAATTTTTCCCATAATGGCGACTTACCCCCAAATTCAACAAAAACAGACTATACCATGGTCACCCAGTCATTTCGCACTGCTAGGGAATATACTGAAACATTTGAGCCGCTTCTCTTGCTTGAGTGTTGGCAACAGATCGTTACAGCTCGGGAAGAAGTACAGAATACCTCTTCTTTTGAGGTAAAGGTCGTAAATCGTTGCTCAGCTGATGGCTTCATTGAAATTCAGGCGAATATTGTGACGAACATACTTGCGTCATCAGATGTTGTGCTAATTACTCAATCTCAGAGTCTCATACCGAGTGATCCGAAAACCTCCTGCCTTGCTATGGTTCACACAGTCAACAATCGGAGAGGCACACATGCAGAGGTTTCCCTACGATGTCTGCCCAACCCCGACCTGATCACAGCTATCAAACCCCAAGGAACACTAAGGGGTATCAAAATAATATCTCTAACACCCATAGAAAGAGAATACGCTGCCCTGAAAGCGTTGCCGTATTATAATTTGTGTGACCAGATTATCAGAGGCCGTCCACACGTATATATAGAACCGGAAGACCGACAGGTAAATAGGACGATGAAAGTATACCAGGTGAATCAGCCTCAGGCAAAAGCCATCATAGGAGCCGTTCGAAATGATGGATTCTCTTTAATACAAGGGTATGCAATACCGCGACTCCCCGTGTGTTCCCCATAAATATCAAGGGCTAAAGGCTAACGGGTTGTGCTAGGCCGCCAGGAACAGGTACATCAAATCCAAAACTTCGTTGATAAAGGACTTCCCTACTAACATTTTGATAAATAGGCAAAACCAAAACAGTGATTGCGGTTATCGGAGCATTGTTATCAGAAGATAAAGGCGTGTTAATATCAGTCCCAGGAGGGAAACAGGCCCCTTCCAAAATATCGAAAAAACTCCTTGTATGCGCACCAAGTAACGCGGCTGTGGATGAACTAGTAATTCGGCTCAAAGAGGGTGTAATGAAACAATCTGGAGAAAAGTTCGTTCCCGCTGTCGTTCGTCTTGGTAGACTGGACGTTATCAACCAGGCAGTTCAAGATGTAGCCCTCGAAACACTTGTTGAGAAAAAAATTAATTTTCAAAAAGAAAAAGAAGATGAGGCAAACGGGAAAGTTAAAGCGAACCCTAAAACAGTGGAGGAGCTACGTCCACAGATGGATGTCTTGTTGGCGGAAAGGAAGGAGAAATGGGCAGAAATCGATCAAGCTCGTTCTGAACAGCGAGAACCTCCAGTGGCATTGCAAAGAGAAGTGGAGACCCTGACTAGAAAAATAAAGGATCTCGGCCGGGAACTAGATGAGGTTCGTGACAAGTCCACCATGGTCAATCGCAATAACGACATTCGCCGCAGAGAATTCATGCAACAAGTTCTCGATGAGGCAAATATTCTATGCGCCACACTGAGCGGCGCCGGTCATGACACTTTGAGGAATCTCAACGTCGAATTTGAGACCGTGGTAATTGATGAAGCTGCTCAATCAATCGAACTTAGCGCTTTGATACCCCTCAAATTCGGATGTAGGAAATGCATCATGGTGGGAGACCCGAAGCAACTGGTAAATACTACACCTCTAAATCTCTTCTCTCACTAACGCTAATCACTGCTGCTCGCTTCTGTAGCCTCCAACTGTTCTGTCCCGGGAGGCATCCAAATTTGCTTATGAACAGAGCTTATTCGTTCGTATGCAGAAGAACCACCCAGAGGCTGTCCATCTTCTTAGCATTCAGTACCGCATGCACCCTTCCATCAGCTATTTCCCTAGTCAAACTTTCTACAATTCACAGCTACAGGACGGTCCGGATATGGACACACTGCGTTCGCAAGTGTGGCATCAGAGTCTCTTCTTTGGACCGTACCGGTTTTTCAATGTCCTTGGTCAAGAGGCTCAATCTGGCCATTCTATGAAAAATACGCATGAGGTTAACGTTGCATTTTTAATATACAAGAGGCTCGTAGCTGATTTCCCAGAGGTCGACTTCGATGGGAAGATCGGTATCATCACCCCATATAAAACACAGCTACAAGCCTTACGACAGAAGTTTGTGGATAGTTTTAGCGGCTCAATCCTCAAAGCAGTGGAATTCAACACAACAGATGCTTTTCAGGGACGAGAGCGCGAAATTATCATTTTTTCATGTGTCCGGGCGTCGCAGAGGTCTACTGTGGGCTTTCTAAGCGATATAAGGCGTATGAACGTCGGATTAACTAGGGCGCGCTCGTCACTTTTTGTACTAGGGAATGCGGAGACTCTAGGGAAGAATGAGTTCTGGGGCAAATTGGTGGAGGACGCACGGAGTCGCGACTTTTATACAGAGGGGAATTTTGAGCAATTGTTGAAACGGCCCTCTCGAACGACTATCAAGCAAATCGAGAGGAGACTTAGTGGCGTTTCAATCTCGCAATCAAGACCTGCTACTGTTCAGAGGCCAGTAAAAAGAGAGATGAAAACGGAAGAGGTAGAAGACAAACAAAGTTTCAGCTCAATTTCTCCGCTTGCTCCAAGCGATGAATACAGAAGCCTGCGAGAAACGAACCAAATTTCTGCAAAATTTGTGAAATTCGAAAATGCCAAAGTAGACGGGCTCAGCACTGGCGGTGTATCAAATAGCTATTTATCAGGAAATCCCAAAAAGAGGCATATCGATGATGAAAAGCCACAGCCCGCTCCTGTGGAGCCCAAAATCGAAGCTCCAGCGGTAAGTTGATATATTCTTTCATACAAAATATAAAGCCATAGCCTAAGTAACATTCGATATTTTTTCGTTCAGGTACCCGAACAAGCCCTGTCAACGAACAAGGTAGTCGAGCCACCGATACAAATACGCCGACCGATGCCAGGGTCCAAAGGCCCTCTTCCGCCAAAGAAAAAGAAAAAAAATGTTGAGGATGCGATGTTTATCAAGCGAAAGCCATCTCGGCCCTAATATAGGTTCATAGGGTAACAAAAGTCGAGTACTAACAAATAACATGAACGCAAGGTGCGGCTCGCGTTCCTAGTTGAGTTGAAGGGGACCTGGATATCACATGTTTTGATAAATGGATAACGGACCAAGATAGTTCACGTAGATTTCTATGAGTGTGAAATGCTGCTTGCCGACAAAATCCCAGACCATGCCTTCGACAAACAATATTTACATGTAGTGCTTAGTTGTTAAAGATGCCAAGCGAGGTCGGCCGTTTGCCGACTTTGTAGTCGAAAGCTTAGAATCGGGCAGTTGCGGACTCAAGTCCCCACTGATAGCAAAATACCCTAGTCAGAGAACGAAAGTGCCCCAGACTCGAAACCTTTTTTTCTTTCGTTTGAGCCCTGCCGGACATTTTCCTAAGAGTGCAGTGCCCTCAATCTCGACCCCCGAATGTGACAGGGGGTGCTGCGGCCGAGAATTGGTGTGTCCAAAATTCTCTCCCGCCGAAAGTTCCCGCGGCTATCAGCCCGCTGCTCGCGTAAAACACAATGGACACTCGCATCGGTCTTGCCTTTCACATGCCGGGGGAGGGGATGGACTCGAATTCATGTATGACGTGAAGGAGATTCCATCTCCACACAACCGGCTAGGCGAGTCAAGGCGAGATGCATCTGTCTTGCACTGGTCTTGCGACCGACTTCCTCCTGCCCGGACGTCGCAGCGTGCTTGGAACGTGCTCGTGTGCATGCGTATAAATATAGTCCACCCTTTATCGGCCCTCGCCATCAAGTGTGAGATCGATTAACTTTCCCTCGTAGACCATTTTCTCCCTTATACATTTTATATTTCATCAATTGTACTGTAAACCGACCACCCCAAGGCCATCCAGTGTCGTCCGATCCCTAAACCAATCAATCCATCATCTCATACCCAAGATCCTTTGCTTCGAACAAAGATGCCATCTCTCGACAGCTTGCTCGAAGGCGTGCAAGTCTTCGGACGCATTGAAGAGGCACACAAAGCCATTCTGACAAAAGATGCCATCGCTTTTGTTGCTACTTTGCACCGCGCATTCAATGCTAGACGGAAGGAGCTTCTTCAAAGACGGATCCTAAGACAAGCTGAAATTGACCGCGGAGTACTTCCCGATTTCTTGCCAGAAACAAAACATATCCGCGAAGACCCGACATGGCAAGGTGCACCCCCAGCACCTGGTCTTGAGGATCGACGTGTTGAAATTACGGGACCGACTGACCGAAAGATGGTTGTGAATGCCCTGAACTCTAATGTTTGGACTTATATGGCCGATTTTGAAGGTATTTACAGTAAAACATGGCTTCTCAGAGACATTCTGGATCTTAATCATCCCCACATTTTATGTAGATTCGAGTGCACCCTCGTGGGAAAATATGATTAACGGCCAAGTCAATCTGTACGATGCTATCAGGAGACAAGTTGACTTCAAACTGAAGGACAAGGAATATAAACTCCGTACAGATCGCAAGCTTCCAACTCTCATCGTTCGGTATGACTAAATATTCTAATTTTTAATTATTTCCATAAAATACTTACATCTATCATTAGACCGAGAGGGTGGCATCTCGAAGAAAAACACTTTCTCGTAGATGGCGAGCCCGTTTCTGGAGGTCTCTTCGATTTCGGTCTTTATTTCTTCCACAACGCCCACGAGCTTGTGAAGAGAGGTGCAGGTCCTTATTTTTACCTTCCAAAGATGGAATCCCATCTCGAGGCCCGACTATGGAACGATGTTTTCAATCTCTCACAGGATACCATTGGTATGAAGAGAGGGACCATTCGCGCTACGGTACTCATCGAGACGATTCTCGCCGTCTTTGAGATGGATGAAATCATCTACGAACTTCGAAGCCATTCCTCCGGACTGAATTGCGGTCGATGGGACTATATTTTCTCAACGATCAAGAAATTCAGGCAAAACCCCAATTTTGTGTTACCAGATCGGTCTTCTGTCACAATGACAGTTCCTTTCATGGACTCATATGTCAGGCTCCTCATCAAAACATGTCATAGGCGAGGAGTTCATGCCATGGGCGGTATGGCCGCCCAGATCCCAATAAAGGATGACCCGAAGGCAAATGATATTGCCATGGATAACGTCAGAGCGGACAAATTGAGAGAAGTCAGAGCAGGACATGAGTATGTGATTCTTCGCGCACACTATAGCTAACAAAACTAACTTCTCTTTTCAAAATAGCGGTACATGGGTTGCACATCCAGCCCTAGCAGGAATAGCAACCGAAGTCTTCAACAAATATATGCCCACCCCTAATCAAATGTTCGTCCGTCGCGAGGATGTTGATATCACTCGGAATGACTTGCTAAACATGAACGTTCCCGGAAAAATCACGGAAGAAGGAATCAAAAAGAACATTGCGATCGGTTTGGGGTACATGGAGGGATGGTTGAGAAACATTGGATGCGTTCCAATCAACTATCTCATGGAGGATGCAGCGACAGCTGAGGTTTCAAGGAGTCAGTTATGGCAATGGGCTCGACACGGTGTCACAACTGCTGAAGGCAAAAAAGTGACCAAGGAGTATAACCTGGGTCTTATGAAGCAAGTGCTTCAAAATTTACAATCACAGGCACCCAAAGGTAATAAACTTGAGCTTGCCGCCAGATATTTTGGGTCCCAGATAACTGGGGAGGATTATGCGGACTTCCTTACTTCGTAAGTTTACCTCTATACACAGTAAATTACAGATATTAACAGGCTCTTTAGGCTACTTTACAGCGAAATCCTTTCCATTGGTGGTGTTGCATCGAAGTTGTAAAATATTTGAACTATCCTACCCATTTCTGGGTATATTGATTTTGAGCGCGCAAATGATCTCATAACACCGGCGGTGTTTGCCCCTTATCTATACTTTCCCATCCTGCACGTTCGATGATTTATGCGTTCAGATTGTACTATAGTCCTCGCGTATTGGAAAAATTTGGCCAATTAACTAGAAACTCTACAGCTTAGCTGTCTAACCAGCCTTTAAACCCCCGTCGAAAGTTGACATATGTCAAATGAATTAAGAGTGGTATATATACAATTACATCATAGTAGAAATAGTAGGTTGACTATAGCTTTGTGCTCAAGAAGCTGGATCCACCGTCGACACCGGTTTATACACAACTAGAAAATGAAATAATGGTTATCGAATAGGCTGACTAGTTTGGCCCTGAAGTTGCTCAGCGAGCATTGATGCTCTCCTATCAGCTTCTTCTTTTTTCTTCTGCCTGTCAAGCTTGATAACTTCCTTTCGCTTTCGTTTGGCCTCCTCTTCCATCAGAACCCAGATGGGTTTATCACTTTTGGAGTATTCCTTTAGTTGATCAAGGAACTCCTGGTATTCTTTCATCCGACGAGGTCGCTCCGCTATCGCCTTTCTCTGAAGTTCAGGGCTGTATCTCTATCGACGAAGCGAGTCAGGTTATGGAAAGATATTATTCCAGGAATCAATGGGCAACCAACGCTAAAAATCTCTTCCTCAGAAGGCGAAACATACATCACAAGCGCAGGACCACCAATCACAAGAACGGCCGACCTAGAGAAGAAGGGCGTTAACGAACTAGGATTAATTGAAAACAAGAGAGAGAAGAAAAACGTACGCTACGGCCATCTTGGCATACATCCAGGCTTTTGGCGACACCATGGTGGGAGGATATTACGAGAACCTGGAAGGCCTCGGAGAGAATCGAACCGACTGGAACCGGATCGAGAGCGAGGGTCGAAGGGTGGTTGGTAGGTTCCGGTTGGTGGGGTTGGTGGCCCTCTGAGCTCTAGCGGGCGGTGGAGGTTGGATGCTTCTTTCTATATCAAGTTGACTTTGTGGTGTTTCGAATTCGGCTTGGCCAGCCTCCCGCCGTCGCCCTCAACTGCAACTCTACCTGATTCCCTCTCTCCCTCTCGTCTTTCCGTCCTCGACTTCATTCCGGCCCCTCTTCCAAGAGCATCCTACGTTTCCACTCTGCTTTGACGATACCATCCTCCGCTGCGTGTGCAGGCACATGCGAAAAATGAATTCCTACTCTACTGGTGCTCCATACTCAGCTTCACAACCCCCCCGTGCTGGCTACGAGAACGCATCCAATAGAAATTACCAACAGGAGGGCTACCCTCCGTATAATGACTCCTACCATGGCGGCGGCGGCGGCGGCGATGTTAATGGCATAGATTCTAGCTTTGGAAACCTTTCTATTCAATCCTCAGGTATGGGAGCGTCATCGTATCGATCTCTTTTCCCCAAATACTAATTTTTAGCGTCTTCGCTCAGCGCCGCAGAGGAACCAAAATCCCAATGCTTACCCACCATCTGGCGCTCCAGGCCATTACCCAGACCCAAACTTCCGACACGAAGCGTCGCAGCAACAAAACACGCCCTTGAGAAATTATGGCGAGAGAAGACCTCCACCTGGCCCTGAGGGCTGGCAAGGCCGCCCGGGCCCCGCGCCCTCCAACTACCCGCGACGGCCACCACCTCCAGGAGCGATGCGACCAAATAATCAGA
Source organism: Dactylellina drechsleri (assembly GCA_036971345.1). Lineage (NCBI taxonomy): Eukaryota > Fungi > Ascomycota > Orbiliomycetes > Orbiliales > Orbiliaceae > Dactylellina > Dactylellina drechsleri. The sequence continues at coordinate 1,281,837 of JAJTUB010000007.1, forward strand.
ATCGCCCCCCTGTTGGCCGTGGCCAACCCCCACCGCATGGGAATATGCAATTTCATCGACCACGCCCCGGTGGCTACAATGGGCAGGGGCAATATTGGCAGGACCGACATAACGACCATCACCGCAACAGCCCACAAGGTTACGGCCGAGGAGCGAATCCCCCCAATCTAGGGAGAAGCCAGACTATGCCCGTTAATTCGCAGCAGGACGGCCCGGAATTCTTACAAGACCCAGGCGGGCAACCATTCCATGGCGGTCAAAGAACCCAACCCCCTTACAATGGCCAGGAGTACCCACGATATGATGTTTATAATAGGAGTGGTGAACCAAATGATCCCCGGAGTAGGAACTTTGATCCAATGAGGGGCAGTGTTGGAGACGTTCTCGACTTGTATACATATGACGACTCCTATGCCGCTCAATCATATCACGATAATCGTTCAAACACCCTCAGAGGCGATCTTTATAACGACGGTAATGGCACACATCCTGACAATTCTGACCAGCAACGAAACTTTGATCCCCATCAACAATATCCAGGCGCTCCTATACCACAGGCACATAGATCGAAATCACAGCCCAATTTAAGAGGAGATGGGTATCCGTCTAATGCACATCACGAACCTATGCCCCCCATGCCCCCTTTGCAATCTTCGGGAACATGGAATGGCAGGATGAATGGCTCTCCTGATGTACCTAACCAAGCGCCTTCAAATTTCAGAACCGCCAACACGAGCCAACAGACATTGAGCTCTGAGGGTTCTCAGATGAACCAAACACTCTCAACGGCTCGTCCACCACCGCAGAGAATATATCCGAATGAAATAAATACGGATTTTAATAGCCCTTCTTATCAGTCACAACAACAGAATCATACTCCATCCTCGGCCGTAATAGGTTCAGATGATCCTGACGCCCTGCCAGAACACCCTGCGCCCGTTCGTCCTGGGCTCGCTAATGATGATGCATCTATTCGATCTGGATTAAGTCACCATACATCTACTAACGCCCCAAATCCGTTAGTCATGCAAGGCAAAATGAGTCCCCATGATCACGGCCCTGTAACATTTGACATGCTCAACTTGATGAGAAATGAGATCGCTAGCAAACCAGCAAATCAACCCGCTAACCCGAGTTTACAACTAAGATTTGCGAAGCGACTTGTCGAAGCTTCCTTCGTTTTAGTAAAAGATACAGACTCAAAGGCTGCTCGGAGGAGCCGTGAAAATTTTACTCTCGAGGCTCACAAAATTGTTAAGAAGATTTCATCTGGTGTACGTTCCAACGCCATCTGACATCTGTGTCACTCCACCAATACTACGAATGCAACCCTAACTTTTGCGTATAGGCCCACCCATATCCCGAAGCCATGTTCTACCTAGCAAATTGCTATGGCGATGGCACACTCGGATTGGAAGTAGATCACGATAGAGCATTTTCTTTGTACCAATCTGCTGCCAAGCTTAATCACCCACCTTCAGCCTACCGAACCGCAGGTAAGAAATTCATCAAGGAGAAAACAGGGGCAAAAGAAATCCTGAAACGTGGTTAAACGAGGAATAATGACGAATAATAGAACAAGAATGGCTCTAGTCTAAATTTCTGAAGCAAGCTCTAACTTGTTGATTTACATTACATAGTTTGTTGCGAAATTGGTGCTGGAACTAAAAAGGAGCCGCAAAAGGCATTCCAGTGGTATAGGAAAGCTGCAACCCTTGGAGATACCGCGGCTATGTACAAAGTTGGTATGATCCAGCATAAGGGTCTTCTGGGACAACCACGCAACGATCGGGAAGCCATAGTTTGGCTCAAGCGAGCTGCGGAACAGGCTGATGAAGAGAACCCGCACGCATTGCATCAACTTGGCCTCCTTTATGAATCGGCTGATGGGAATGGAAGCATTGTGCGAGATGTAGCATATGCAAAGGAGCTCTTTAAAAAGGCTGCAGAGTTCGGTTACCCACCCTCGCAATACCGGCTGGGAACTGCGTACGCTTACGGCTTGATTGGTTGCCCTGTTGATGCCAAACTTTCAATTACTTGGTACAGTCGTGCAGCAGCCAGTGGGGATGCTGAATCCGAACTTGCACTTGCTGGTTGGTATCTTACAGGGGCTGAAGGTGTTCTTGAACAAAACGACACGGAAGCTTATCTATGGTCACGTAAGGCAGCGGAACAAGGATTGGCGAAAGCTGAATTTGCCGTTGGCCACTTAACAGAGTTGGGAATTGGCTTGGATGGTAGAGGTAGCGAGGAAGAGGCGAGAAACTGGTATTTCAGAGCCGCAGGTATGTTAAATCTAGGAAATACGCAAAAGCACTCAGATTTATACTTTCTCTGGCGTACCGGAGTATGACTAAACAAACGGTTTAGGCCAAGGACATCCAAAAGCAAAAGAACGCCTTGAAGAAATGCGACGAGGGGCGCCCAAAAAGCAAGCTCGCGATAGACTCTCGAGAAACAATAAGGCAAAGGATGATGCAGACTGTACGATTATGTGATGGCATTTTTCCATTCTCTATGCCATATTTGAAGTTCTTCAAGGTGTGGCATAATATGATGTAGCATGTATCTTTTCGGTTTATTTCTTTTGCACTATTCTGGTAAGCATCTTTATACCCTCATGATTTAGTCTCTACGCCCCGTTGGAATAGGGGGTGTATCTTCTTTCTACCGCATGATCGTTGGGAATTATCACTGAACAGAATAAACTGATGTTTGGATTTGGACGGTTGGTTACATTGGTGTATTAGGCGATTTAATGTAAAAAGCTATTCTTAAGGTGATATCCTTCTTCTGTCATCTATCATAATTTAGGGTTAATACTTAAGCCTTATACCCATACACTATGCACTCGTTTATTTCGAGGTGCTCCATCAATTCGAATTCGCAAATAGTCTACAATGCAAGAGTGTTCCAAGCGCTTAATATCCGCTTTGCTTAATAAGTAGTTTTTGGTTTTCGGGGTTTTTAACACGGCCACATGTTTTTGTGTTAGGTTGCTTTCTGTCGCCCGAGAAAGGCTAAGCAAGCAATGACAAATGATTTGAAATACCATTCCAACCCAGAATAAAGGCTATTATATCAAGCAACTGAAGTTGGCATTTGGAAGGGACGTTGATGCTGTGAAGTTCCGATATAGCTACTCCACATACAATCCCAATGCCAACCCAATGCCAACCACAAAACAGACAAAGGACACCAAAATAACATCTTTTTAAACTGGTTGGTTATTCAAGTATTCTAAGATTCGGTTTTGCTTCTCTTTTTCCTTTCATACTAGTGCATTTGCTACAAAGACGAGCACAGACCGAGGTTCAAAGCGCGTCCCTGATGTCACCGGTTTATTTTATCAGCCATGGAGGTACGGGTCTCTAGCTTTGCTCTAATGAGATAGGTCTCAGATTATGTAGAATCGAACAAACTAAAAAGACAGTTTCAGGCCCACCAATTGTGGAATGGATTCACCATCCTGCTCACGAATCATTCTGCAATTTGGGGAAAGAAATCCTCGCTTTGAAACCGAAAGGGATCATAGCAGTTTCAGCGCACTTTATTGGAGGCAAGGATGAAATATATATCAACAATGCAGAGTCCACCGATCTAATCTACGACTTTTACGGTGAGTATTCCCTGGCCAGCTACGTTGACTTGAAGGAGTGTTCGGTAGATGATAAGATATCCTCCAGGGTTCCCCAAACACTATTATATGAAGAAATTCGATCATCGGGGTAGCGAATCATTGGCGGGTGAAATTTCCAACCTCCTCTCCGCCACAAACATAAAGACTCGTTTTGTTAAACGGGGTCTGGACCATGGTATTTGGATACCATTTAGCATTGCTTTTGATCCTGAGCAAGGTAGAGGGCTGGGTGTACCCATCGTGGAACTATCTTTGTATGCGAGCGAGGATCCTCTCAGGCATATCTCCTTAGGCAAGGCTCTAGCTCCCCTCAGAGATGCTGGCTATGTGATCGTTGCCTCTGGCCAGACGGTTCATAATCTTCGAGATTTGGATTTCGCAGATAGCAAGCCCTTGGGGTATGTTAAAAGCTTCGATGAGGCACTAGAAAGTGCACTCACCACAAACACCGGGGATTCAAGGGAGGCAAAAATGCAGGAATTGCTCGAAAGACCAGACGCCCGGGGTGCTCATCCAACCTTTGATCACATTTTGCCAGTTTATGTTGCTATCGGGGCTGCAAGCAAGGCTCAAGGGAAGCAGATTTTCAACCACTATGAAAAGAGTGTAGGATGGGCACATTATCGTCTAGATTAAAATTAGCGTCTTCGTTTCGCGGATATAAGTACTTTTACCAATATAATCTATCTTTCTTATCTGATATATGCTCTCTGCTTTATATCTTGATTTGAATGCCATCTAAATATATGATATATACAACTCTAGAGTCTATATTAGTTGGTCGTTACCAAAGAGTAGGCCAGCAGGGTGTTTCCCGCAAACTGCCGCCGTGTACCATGGTGAAATTTTCAGTTTGAATGGCAGTCCCACGGGAGTTCGGACACACTATGGCGATGATTGCTGAACCAATGCCGAGATTTTGCTCTCGATTTCAGCTTCCGAGAGTTCTAAATACTCGTGAGCCTCAAGTTTATGGATACCATATACGGAAGATTACATACCGGATAGTTGGATTTGTGTTTCTTTCCCGAGTTCTAGAAAGAATAGATAAAGATGAGAATGTTTAGTACAGAACTCCACCGGACGCATGTCCAAGAACCACTGACCATATCGAGCGAACACACGGGGTGACACTCCCTGTGCCTCTCGGATCAAAATCGGAATGTCTGGGTTGGTTTTCTTCATGGAAGGGTACGACTTTGTTATAAAGGACCTAAGATTAGGTTTATAAACAATCTATGCTGAGCAGGTGTCGATGCACGTATCGTCAGTGACCTACCGAAGCGGGCTGCTAGCGGTGCTTGTTTGGCATAGGTGGAATCGTAATTCCTTGAGCTGCTTCGAGAATGCAAATCGTGCCGCCATTTTGTCCAAGGGGGGGGTGATTTAAGATTCGCCGCGAGCTGTGGGATGTCGAGGAATGTTGTTATGCCGAAGTGAGAGTTCGGAGCAGATGTGGTGACAGTTTCGTCGAGTTCCAGGGAAGTCGCGCCGGGGATGTTGTACCAGCGTCCGGGAGAATCCACGGGAAAGTTTCCCGGGGGCTCGCGCGATGATCGGACCTTGCACGCATCATAATCAATCACAACCTCTGAATCGACTCATCAAATCAATCGCCAAACCACACTCGCACCCCTTTCGACAAATACACCGTCCGGATCGACTCGAGGAAGAGTACCCATCGTTCTAGCATCAACATCATCAACCAAACACCACCCCTTCATACCTCCCTTCAACGGAACAGCAAATATGGCGGCAGCGACATTCTCACGTCTCTGGAACAGTGAGGTCGGGTTGAAGACGGTCCATTTCTGGGTAAAACAAACCGCAGCCATTGCCATCGATCTAGTCTGGATATTTGACTGATACTCTGCTCTTAGGCGCCTGTCATGAAATGGGGCCTCGTCATCGCCGGAATTTCCGACTTCTATCGCCCCCCTGAAAAGCTATCTCTCACGCAAAACATTGCTTTGACTGCAACTGGAAGCATTTGGACTCGATGGTGCTTGATCATCAAACCCAAAAACTACTTGTAAAGCGTCTACCAATTTCCAAACCACATCTATAGCTAACCAAAGGTTTTTAGACTCGCTGCTGTCAATTTCTTCCTCGCTGGTGTCGGCACCGTCCAAGTTAGCAGAATTCTCATGTATGAGCCCCAAAACTCACACTTCGTCGATTGGATTACCCTACTAAAATTGATTTTGAATCTCAGGTACGAGAGAGAACAAAAGAGACTGAAGCAAGAGCATCCAGTTCTGGCTGAGCTCCAATCAAAAGCGGCGTAATATATCTTGACTCTTGCACCTAGAGGCGAAACAAGAAAGGAATTTATGGCCGGATATCAAAACTGTTTGGGAGCAGTAAATCCGGCTACGCAGGATAACGGGAGGTCCCTGCCTGCGTCGAGAGTGCAACGTGGTCCGGTGACGGACTCTGTGGTTGAACCTTTTTATTGATGATCTCTATGTTCTTATTGACGTACTATACTGTCAAGTTATTTGTAAGGAATTACATTCGGACTGCAGAAGGTTCTTTGAACCTAAAAGCTATTTAATACTTCATTGTAGATAATACATTTTTAAGGAATATTCTACAGGATGAGAACTTACCCTGCAGCAAACTTGTATGCAGTCGCTCTTTTGGAGCAGGAATTTCAGGTGTAGATTATTTAGCTTGTGCAGAGAGAGAACAATTCAGATTTTTAGTCGGCCCAAGACGGCTTGTTGATGCCTCAGGGGAAGAACAGACGAGAAGTATTCTTTTATCTTTCTCCCGGTCTCACTTTATTCTTGACTCTCTGTTTTCCAAATTTGCTATTGAAAATAGTTCAAACCCATTTGTCCAACTGAGACGAAAACTAAACCATAAAGAAGCGTAAGAGATGATTGTTGGATACGAGTGTACAGATATTACTATGGTACTGAAAATGCTGCCTTCTACTCAACTTTACTTTCAAAATCTTCTCCAGCAACTAATTCAGGAATGTCATCGTCATCGTCGTCATCCTTCTTATCATCTTCTCCCTCTTTCTTTTGTAAGGACTGATAGCTTTCAGCTAACTTTCGTAGGGAAGCTAGCGAATCCGGACCAAGCTGGTTCAAGATTCCCGGAACAAGTTCCGTAAGCTCTTTGTCCTCACCGTTGCCATAGATAGCGAAAGTATTTGCGGGAACGGATGCGTGGACTGAAAATGGACATCAGTTTAGATGATCACTGTATTTGGGGCACAAAAGACGGCGAAGAAAAGAGGGGTTCATATTTGGGCACTTACCTTTAGGAGCCGAGAAGTGAATTACATTGCCATCTTCCTTGAACATGTTGACTTCTTCAATGGCCTGGATTGGTTGGACATTGAGCTTTTTCAGCGCCGACTGTAGCTTTTTATCATCTGTCCCTGAGCTCTTGTGAACCTTCTTTACTTTTCTTCGTGGCGTACCCTTTCCTCTAAATTCATCGTTGCGCTGTCAATCTTCATTTTCGGTCTTCAAAATATTGTTTATCCCCCTTCGCTCCCCACGTCCCTTTACAAGAGCGAATTATAGGGAAGGATCGCGAAGTTTTGGCAGTGTTTTTTTTTTCTTAGAGAACATCGAAGATAACATACCCTAGAAAGAAAAAAAGAGGCAAGTAGAGTCAGTATTTGGTTCCAAAATACGATGACGAAAAGGAAACTGCTTTAAATTGAGCCATTTGACTATCTCCCACACAACCGTCGAGAGTTCTCATTTATTTCGAATATTTCTCTCCACTTTTCTCATCCTTTCTATATGGCCACTATTCTTTCAAGACGGAAAAACGAAAAGGAAACAAGCTAGGGCTAACCTATTCTGACGGAGGCTTGTAGCTTTGCCAACTTTGCTGGATCCATTTCAACGGTATTAGGACTTGGCGGGGTCGCAGGTTTAAAGTTCGAGCGTAGACTTGGGAAGTGGGTTGGGATGGAGAGTAACGGCGGCGGCTGATGAAAGTCCGGATAGAATCAATTCGATCTAGCTGGGGGGAAACAATACGGGGTTGCGGAGAAGGGAGGAAAGAGGATGAGCGAGTTGGAGGGGTTGGAAAAAGATAATTGAAGGGTGATGGTGGTGGTTGTGGTTGTGGCTGCCGGTTGCTTGATAGCCCGGCGGGTTGGGTTTTTTCCCTTAACGATTTCGACTAACACGGCGATTATAATGTACCATTGGAATGGATTCATTCAGCTTTCAATTCAAGCGTGTACACAAGTACGGATATGCTACACCACTATGACTTCAAGGCACAGCTAACAGACACTACTCATCACGAACGGTTGGGCGGACGGACTGAGAGGAGGTTCACAATTGATGGAAACCACGACCCAACGGCGAGCTCGAGGCTTTTTGATAACAAATTGATTGTGGGCAACAAAGAACTCGCCTCCCCCTCTCTACATATCTCCATCTTCTTTCTTTCGTTCTTTCTTTCTTTTCTTTCTGGATGGATATAACAGATGCACGCTTTATTCCCAGTCTTCCTGCCATAGCCGTAATCACTAGGGGTGGAAATGTAAGTTGCATCGTTTATTCGGGCTGATATAATATATATTATATTGTTTCTTTCGATGGCGGGGTTTGGTTGATTGTATGAATGTGGTGGCCAGGTCTAAAGACCTACACCGCCACCAGCCACAACCGCTGCCGACTACCAGCCACACACAACCTCATTCGCTTTCTGAGAGCGGTCACGTGCTAGGCTCACCTATCGCCAACTACAAACGATAAAAGTAGAATGCAGCTATAATTCATAATTCTCACACAATATATCAATTATACTTCTCAGTATGCGAGTAGTCAATGCAATGCCCAGCCGTTCAAGCCACGTTTGCGCCATACCCACATCAACCATCCCAACCATCCCATCCATCACACCCTTCCATTGTCATGTGTACATACTTAAATTATATATATAAAATAAAATTTGAACATATCAAAGCATTCGAGAGACTGTGATAGCCGATGGACTTCATCAACTCAATCCCACCCATTGTCGTCATCCTCATCATCTAGTTGAAGGAAATTGAACGTTTAGTACAACCCCAACCGGAGAATCCCGGCTCCAAAGTGAAACTTACCGCTATCTCTATTCCCACTGATTTTCTTATTTCGATCTTGCAATACCCGTTTCAATGCATCTCCGAGGCCAGCGTCGGCCCCACCACCTCTCGATTTCTCAGATGTCGTACTGACTTGTGTTAGAGGCCGCGATCTATCATTGACCGCAGCTGTCTTTTTAAGTCCACCTATTCCACCAGAATTTCGAATAGACGCCAACAGATCCTGAGGTTTGCCTGAAGCAGCTGCCTGCGCAGACCCCCCACCTAGATCACCGGGAGGTGGCGGTGGCGGAGGAGGGGGAGGAGCAGGCCCTCCAAAGCCCGATGGGGCCCCTGGTGGTGGCGGCGGCGGAGGAGGAGGGGGGGGCGGTGGAGGCGCTGCTGTAAAGTTAGGTACAGGAGGCGCCGAACATCGCGGGGGGGGGGGTGCAGGAACTGGGCGAGCTATTGTTGCCCCTGCCTTGGGAAACGGAGGTGGGACAGGAAAAACATGGCTTCTATCATTTTGGCTTTCATGGGGTATTTTTGGAGGAAGAGGAGGTGGAGCGCTCGATGGAGGAGGCTGGACCGGTTTCGGAGGTTCCCGCTCTGCATATATTCCAGCGTTTTGCAATGGTGGAGGAACTTTGAATTGAAATGGACTTGGCTGTGGTGAGGAAGGAACAACCTTTGGCGGCTGTCCAGGGGAATTGGGTTCCAGATGTCCATCGGAGGTATTCGGATTGGGACCTCGTCGAGGAACCGGAGGCGGCGGCGGCGGATTGCGGCGAGATGCAGCGACCGTAGGCGGCTCTACAGGAGGAGGTGGTGGTGGCTTGGATGTCGGGAGGACAGAGATCGGAGCAGCCTGTAGGGGAGGAGGGGGTGCCGGTGGTGCCGGTACATAAATTTTATCGCTTGCTGTATCACTAGAGGTATCTGGGAGCTCTTGTCGAGACAATGATGCTTTGTTTTGTTCAACATATTCTCGAATAAAATCGGAGTTATTTCTAATCATTTCATCTGTAATACCAAGCTCGTAGAGTTCCGCCAAAAGAGGTTTCCAAGAAGGGTCAATATCATCTGCAATCGCAGCAGGTGCTTCTGATGTCCTGCTCGTAGGGGGTGACAATCCCGAGTATCCTGGAGCTTGAGAATTGGGGGGGTCTCTTTTCTTTGGTCTTTGGGCAGAAGATTGAGCGGCATGCTGGCGGGCCCCGGGTGGAAGAGGCGGTGCAATTTTCAATACTCTCTTCCTGAAAGCTTCCGCTTCTTTCTCATCGGTGAAAGAGAAACCGGCAGAGCATTCCTCGATTTCGAAAGAGTGAAAAAAGGTCCGATCTTGATTATACTGCAGGCCTTCATAGAGCTCTTGGTCCCATAGAACTCCTCTATTAGCGGGCTAAAAGTACGGCAGAGTCAGCCAACATCGATTTCATTGCACCAGGCAAACAATGCCACATAAAGGAATGTGGAAACCGTACCGATATATCAACAATTTTAAAAAAATGCGTTTTTCCGACTTTATCGTTTGCGAGGACTAAACAGCCTGATATTCCAGTATAATTCCACCGGTTTCTGTCCGGATAATTCACATAGAGGCGAGCGACACCATCTCCGAGAATTTCATTAGTCGCCGAAGGAACAACTCGCTTTACCTGCTCCCTATCATTTTTGTTAAGCGTTGAAGGCGCCATGATCGAGAGGCAAAGGTGAAGCTATAACGGATGCTAAATCGCCGCACTATCCGCCGAGTGCGCCTGCAGCAACAGGGACACGCCCTAAATGTTCGGGAATATCTCTGAGGTAGTATATAAGACAGCGTCTAGGAGGGAAAAGGCGGTGCGGGGGAAACTTTAAAGAGCGGATGTCTGTTTCAATGTGCTGTCAGTGCGATATCTTGACATAGAAAACGGTGCGGGTATCTAACGATTAGAAAGGGACGAGCCGCTGACCGTCGACAGGTGGTATCACGGAGACAGAGCAGAACCACGGTCTAAAGCCTTTTCTCTGTCCGTCTATTTCCTGAGCTGGGCGAACACTATAGTACTTGTAGATATATAGAATACACCGAAGTATTGTCTGGCGAGTATGCTAGCAAGTTAGGTGGGAGAAGACAGAGAAGGGGAGACTGTCAACGTTGTCGTTCGGGGTGAATGCATGGGTATAGTGTGACTGAGTGAGTGAGCGAGCGAGCAGGTTACGTTTGTTTCGCAAACATGACAGCTCCTTTATTATTAGCACCGCCACACATACGCAACATTCACCGAGGTGGCTCGACTTCATGAATCGATTTCATTCGATTCGATTCCATGACTTGAATTATCGCACAATGCATCTGGATGGGCACTAGCAAAGAGGGTTTGTCTTATAACTTTCTTGTTATTTTCTTCTCAGCCTAGATGGTTCAACAGCTAAGTAGGTCAGGTGCACCGTGCACTGTTTCTGCCTTGAATACCTGATTCGACTGGCGCAGCTGGCTCGGTTACATGTACACGTGCGCAACCAGACATCGTCAATGTTGGGTGCATACGTTACTTTGCCTTGGCTTCATTATACCATACAGAAGACAAGTGAGTAAGTACTTGGCTACCTAAATAGTATTCGGGCAGGTCCTACAGCTCGCTCTTCGAACTGCCAACGGAGTCCTTCTTCAGACAGTTTACAACCCATTTTTCAAGGTCATCGATTTCCTCCGGATCCGCCGAATGAGCTAGACCATCATACTCGTGCCATTCCACATCGCATTTCTGCTTCAAGAGGATATCCCGACTCATGCTACCCCAAGAATGTTGTATCAACGGATCCACCTTGCCATGGCCCATGAATATGGGCGTTTTGCGATTTGCGTCTGTTATCATATTAGGGAGCTTGTTGCGGATGGGGAGGTAGCTCGACAAAGCGACGATTCCTGACCGTGACTTGCTTAGACCGACAAGATACATGACGTGGAAGGTCCCCCTTTTCATCGGGGAAAACAATGGGTCTTACCTCCAAGGGACATTTCAGATGTGAGGCCGGTAAACAGGCTCATCACGGCTCCCTAACTCCGTTTTCAAGTGAGTTAGTCCTGGAGAGCAGGTGGAGGCTACAACTAGCTAGCTCTAGGGACCACATATTGCATACCTGAGAGAACCCGCCGAGGATGATCTTTTTGGAGGATATATTGTGATCCCTAACCTGCTCTGTGATGATACCCTGAAGAATCTGGTAACTTGATTTTATCTGTTCAAATTACAGCCAAAGAATTATTAGCTTCGCTTTCAAGCGAGAGATAACATGTAGTCCTAATCGGCTCAAGACATTAAAACCTGGGTAGCATATACCCCGTTCTCATCTTCGTTTGCTGTAAGGCTCCCAAAATCTATAATATCGTACCTATCATGTAGCTTTGTAAGTAAGAAGAGCTGTGGAGTTTCTCTCGCAACTTATCCAGGACGGAAACTCACCATCCAGACATACGCAACCCCCCATTGCAAGTTATAGGGATGGTCGGTGCATGTGGAAATATAAACGCTGTTGGGTTTTTGTTTTAGTGTATTGAAATAAAAGGTTCCAAAAAAGGAGCGTTCATAATAAAAATATGTAGGAATTTTCTTCCAATGTGGATGTAATATATGGCCAAGTCTCATGAAAGGCCGCACCTGTTCGAGAGAATTCTTTCTTCCGCCCCCATGCATCAGCCAAGAAAGACCATCTGGAAGATCAAAACTTATCAGCTCACGATAAACCCAGATTCGATTTTGAAAAAGGCGGATAGTGTTGATACCCTGCTCCGGAATCACCTAGCCCATGGCAAAATATGATTGTTGAATCCCACAGTTTAGCTTCCGCCGCAGGGATCATAATAGCTCGAGCCGTGGTCAAGGGTAGAGACATTTTATGTTCGTCTCTTCATTCAACGAGGAAAACTCGGTACCAAAATATACACTGGCGCCAATTTCCTTCTAACTACTTACTTATCCAAGTAAGTACTTGATTAAGAATCAGTGATCGAGTTCCGCTAGTTTCGTGGGTTAAGGGTTCGAGTGGCGTCTCTATCGAATTGTGTGCTTAGTGATTGAACTGGCAGCTGGTTTTGCGCTGAGCCAATAATACGTTTGCGGATGACTAAGCGAAGCTTCAAAACTACAGCGCAATCTGATAGGTGCAAGAGACGCAGAAATATTTGAATACGACCCTGGTAAAAAGAGCTGTTTAAGCTCTAAGGTTTAAGAAGTCACGCGAAACTCTCCCGCTTGAATACCCAAATGCGTAGATATAAATAAGCAAGTAAGTACTAAGTCTGCACGGCATACTTATCCTCATGCACCCATTCATGATCAAGTGGCTGACACCGTGCTTAGCTTGTAAATGGTAACCGGCGCGTGAACCAAACATGCTCTCAATCAAAATTAGCCTTTAGCTAAATTTAGTACACCGCCTCTTCGGTTGCACAGGCATATAGCCATTCAGTTTCATTGAACATATATGCCAATCTAATATAATTTCTATATGAGAACGCTCAAAACGAATATCATTCATCATGGATCACACAGACACTCGTGATATCCCTGCCATTCGACTATCACTACCATTGGTGAGATCAGGTTCATCATTTGCGATACCTTGACTTGGCTTTCGGGCTGGACGGTTACTAATGCAATACTTCCTTTTACTCCATCAGTCTTATCAGCAAGAGATATTTCGTGAAGCTTACAATGACGATACATTCTTCATCATTGCAAGAGGTCTCGGTGTTCCACAAATTGTCGCCAATTTGTTACATGCATACGACGCAGTCGGAAGAAACCTAGTTATCCTAGTCGGTGCTAGAGAATCAGACAATACTCAACTAGGGGAGGGTAAACTTCCGTAATTTCGATGGCAGTTGATACGTATACCTAGCTAACCTAAGTTTTTATCAACATTCAGAACTCGCTGAGAAGGCTGCAATTTCTCGTGCATATGATGCCCGTGGCCTCATCGTTGTAAATACAGATGTAACCAATGTCGGTTCAAGGTATCTCGATAAAACCTTCACTTCGTTTCATGTTTTGTCCTGCACCGATGCCTGGTACTAATAGCAAAGACGAAAAGGCAACGGATGTATGCTAGAGGCGGAGTTTTTACTGTTACGTCTCGCATTCTTGTGGTAGATCTACTCACAGGTATGTTCTATAAAGCTCTTTAATCAATCTCTACCGGCCTTAGCCGTGCACCTGCCTTACTTATTGTGTGCCCAGGTCTCTTGGATCCGACGCAAGTTTCGGGTTTGGTCATTTTGCACGCAGAGAAGTACGCCTCAACCATACCGATTCTCCGTTTATATCGCTCACTCATCGATCAGAGTGACCGCTACATCTCTAGAAGCTTTCATCATCCGCATCTATCGTCAAAAGAATCGTAGTGGTTTCATAAAGGCGTTCTCCGAGAACCCAGACACGCTTTCTTCCGGGTTCTCACCTCTCTCTACGATCATGCGCAACCTATTTATTCAAAAATCTAGCTTGTGGCCTAGATATCACGTACGGGTTGCCCAATCTCTTGAAGTTCGGAAAGCCGAGGTTATAGAATTGGAAGTCAGTATGACACCAGCCATGCAATCGATCCAGAACGCCCTGCTGCAATGTATAGAAATATCCATTAGCGAATTACGAAAGGGGAATATAGGTCTGGACATTGAAGACTGGAGCGTTGACAGCGCCCTTCATCGAAGTTTTGACGTGCTCATTCGAAAACAACTTGAGCCTGTCTGGCATCGCGTAAGCTCAAGAACAAGACAAATTGCCTCTGACCTTACAACTCTCCGCACTATTTTATTGTGAGATAATTTTCCGTGCCTCAGCTGCAGTTATTTCAAATTGGATCCAGATTACTAAAGTCCCCACAGGAATCTTTTATCACTAGATGCTGTATCTTTCCATCAATACCTGGAAACAATATTGGCTTCTCACGCCCCAAAGACCAATACCACCTCCCACACACAACCTCCTTGGCTTTTTCTCGACGCCGCAGAGACACTCTTTTCAACTGCTAGGCGACGAGTCTTTCGTGGCGAACTCCCTAAGCGAAGCGTGCCAATTGATATGGCTGATCTAGGCCTTGTTCTCGAAGAGCAGCCAAAGTGGTGTGTTTTATCAAATATTCTAGACGAGATATCACGAACCCGCCAGTCAATCTCCAACCAAGATAGAGGCGGCCCTACCTTAATTATGTGTCATGATAGACAAACTTGTGTTCAAATTGCAGAATATCTCGAGGCAAACGTTTCAACCTCAAGTTCTGTAGAGGACTCAAGCCACAATATATGCTCTTCTCGGTTTATGATTCGAAAGTTTCTTGCCTTCCGGGCGTGGAAAAATGATTTTAACCTTTTTCGTTTTCCTAACACAATACATGAGAATCAACCTCAGCCTGCGGACTCCAAGAATGTACCATTGGTAAGAAAGGCACCTGCCAACAAGAGGCGCAGAGTGAGAGGGACAGCGCAGTTTGCAACAACGGTTCGCGATCGGCCCACCTCCTATTTTTCTGAGTCGAAGACAAACGAGGCCAATCCCACTAGATCTCGAATGCTAGATGATTTCGAGGAGCAACTTGATACACAGACCCCAGAGTTGTTTGACTATTCAGAACGAGAATTCAAGATGCACGATGTCGATGAAGCTATTGTAATACATCCCTATGGAACTGATTCTGATGATAGTCTGCTGGAGGAATTAAAACCTCGAAATGTCATTATGTATAATCCGAATGCAACTTTTATAAGACGCATAGAGGTTTTCCAGAGTTCCAACGAAAAAAGCAACGACACCCGAGTATATTTCATGTATTACGGTGGCTCGGTTGAAGAACAGACTTATTTGAGTCAAGTGCGCAAAGAAAAGGATACATTCACACAACTTATACGACAGAAGGCAGTAAGGTCATCAACTCAGTTTACACCTGTTTCACTGCCTTTTCGAGCTCTAAAATGGAGTTTCCGGTGAACAAGACTAACCTTTCAATCCTAATTGTGTATTAGAATATGGCAATTACACTCACAAGCGACTCAAATCTGATCAGTGACCCACAGGAGCAATTCTTAAGAACTTTGAACACACGGATTGCAGGAGGAGGTAGACTTGTAGCCACCGCTGAGCCGCCAAGGGTAATTTGTGCTGCTTCTGTACACTTCGAATTTTAGCCTACTAATGTACCAAAATTAATTAATAATAGGTAATAGTCGATGTTCGAGAATTTAGAAGCTCGCTCCCTTCCTTGTTGCACGGGAAGAGTATCACCATAGTTCCATGCACATTGACAGTTGGTGATTATATTTTAACACCAGCGATTTGCGTTGAACGCAAATCAATCAAAGATCTAATATCCTCATTTAAGGACGGGAGGTTGTATTCGCAGGTAGAAGCAATGCAAGCTGGGTATCAAGAACCCGTGCTTTTGATCGAATTCGACCAGGACAAATCATTCAATCTCGAGCCGTTCTTGGATTTAAATATCGTGGTCTCTTCTACCCAATCTGACCTGCAGGTGAAGCTTGTTTTGCTCACCTTGCATTTCCCAAAGTTGAGGATAATATGGTCTTCGAGTCCTTATCAAACCGCAGAAATATTCGAGGATTTGAAAAAGGGCCACCAAGAACCAGATCCGATCAAAGCCATCTCTGTGGGATTAGGTGATGGTGATGATGGATCTAGTATATATGCAGCACTTCCAACGGTAAGATGGTCATAGGCCTGGATTCGAGGACGCCCAAAATCCTTCCAAGCTAATAAGGAGTGATTAGGAAATGCTTAAAACGATACCCGGGATTAATGATAAGAATTACAAACATATTCTCCTTGAGATTGATAGTATATTTGAATTGAGCAATGCTCAAGAAAGTGGCCTAACAAGGCTGCTCGGGCAAGAAGCTGGGCGTCGGGTACACATATTTTTTAGTTCGAATATATACAGTCATGAATCTGGGGATTGATTTTACCTCTAAAATAAAATACAAGGTAGAAATTATGGAGGGAGGAATGGCCGCTAAAATTCCATGTCGGGGCTAACTCGGCTTTCATTGAACCCCAAACAATACTTCTCCACCGATAGAGTATTTAATTGGCAGTAAATAGAATCGAGTGAAACTTCGAGGAGACAAGGAATAGAAGCAATGCCATGTACACACCAAAAAACAATAAAATATGAAAAAATAAAGGAGGTTTTTCTTAGTTTAATATATACGATGGCGAGAATTGATTTACAATAGCCGGGACATTGTCACGACATCGCTTTTTCTATATTTCATAGCCGTCCTGACGAAAGGATAGGATATTACTTCTTTGGGTAAAATCGATACAAGGTGTACCCACTTTACATGAGCGAAAAGTCACCGAATTTCTCCTAACAGACCAATATGCGTTAAACCAAGTTCAAGTCAAAATATTTAAGGCTCAAATAAGTCTCCCGGAAAATGGGATATGTGGGAGGATTTACCTTGTATCCTGGTACTTGCCAACGACCACGCGACACCATCTGCTCCGTCCGCTTGTCAATCTCAGGTGCTGCTTGGGCGACATCGTCCTAAAGTGAAATCCGTTAGCACAGTTGGTCTGATCGCACACGAAGCAGGTCCACAAGGAACGTACGATTGTGAGTTCTTCGATAGGACGACTCTCCTCAATGTTCTTTAGCGTTGCTGCCAGATCGGCAAGCTCTGCATCTACGGAGGCCTTGGTGTTTTCGGCATTTTTGACAGCTTCCGCCTCAAAACTTTCGATTGATTTGATTTGCTTGGAGACATCATAGGTGACAGGTTTGAAGGCTTTGTAGGCCTTTTCAATCTCGTCGATAACTGCTTGATTTTTCAAAAGCGATCGGTATTGCGCAAAATCAATCTCGGTGGGCTGGTCGTGAAGCTGGTTGACTTTCCGCCGGGTCTCCTCATTCCGTTTTTTGAAAGCCTGTAACTGGGAAACGGTAGTTCCTTTGAGGGAGAGGGAAGTGATTATCCTGGTCCAATCGACCTTGACAGCGGCGCTACGCTGTGAATCGGAACACTTTGTTAGCAATTGAACCAGAACGGGTCGCAAGGGAGCGACGGAGGTTTGGTAGCTGGTGACGAAGCAGAACCGTCACCTCCGATTAGAAGGCAACCGGCCTGGGACGCAGGCATTGGCAAACAAGAATCAGCAGATAACGTACCACGGCTGCGGGAGATGCCATTGGGAAGGGGTTAGAAGAGGAGGAGGTTCGGAGACGGAGGCGGGGGACGAATTATCGGTGGAATCGGGATTCGAATATCAGTACGTGGTGATATATTACGATACAAATTGAAAGAAGAAAGAATGTCCGCAGACCTTGCCGCATTGAGCACATCAAACAACGACAACGACAACACCAAAAATTTTCCGACCTGCTCATGTCATCATATCTCATCCTCTCGATTCCCAGCGCAGCCACGCGCTGCCGTCCACCCCGAACGAAGAGTCCAGCTTCTCTTCCTCCCTCACCATGCACTCCCAGCCGCGGTAACTGCCCATGTTCAATAGAAGAGGTGTCCGAAAGGTGGGAAACCCCAGGATCGCAACCAAAAAAAGAAGGAAACAAAACTTCGAGGAAAAAAGAAGACAGGAAGTAGAACGGCGGATTCTTCTCCAAAGGGTGGCGGATCCTCATATCCGCATCTGAAGTTGAATAGTTTCGATATCCCGGCACCTTCGCCATGCGGACGACGAACCTGCCGTTAACACTCACGAGCGATGTACCTTCAATATTCCTGGGTTCTTTACGTCAGCAAAGGTTCCGATGGCTATCATCTGCAGCATCTAAGAGGACGTATTCCGAATATCTCGCTCTAAATCCTAGGTTTTGGAGATGGAAGACGGCATCCGCCGTCAGTGTTAGCGATATTCCAGGTCGACAACAGTTTAGCAGACATGTTATCCCTACCACATCTACTCTCAGGAATATCACAACGGCACCACTCAAGCCACTCTCCCCCAAAGAAAAGAGCATCCTCGACCGTAGTTTCACATTACAAACACATGGCGACATGATCTTACGGTGTACTGAGTTTGATTCAGAAGGTTTGTTCAGGTTCAGTACCCTAGGCGCACTCTTCTTTTGTTAGGCTAACGTTCTGCCTCCCCTTTCTTTGTCTAGGGAATGTTATATCTACCTCTCGAGATTTCAAGAAAACGGAGCTTTGCACTAAACACGGTCTGCTTCCTCGCGATTTACGAAAACTAGAGTCCAAAGTCATCGTACCCCATATTCTTGTGCGAAAGAATTCCATACTTGTGAATCTACTACACATACGAGCTCTAATTAAAGCAAACGCTGTTCTACTTTTCGATGTCTATGGTTCGACAGATACATATACGCAAAGTGTCTTCCTATACGACTTGCAAGGCAAATTATCTTCGAGGTCATCGAAACCTATGGGCGGCCTTCCTTACGAAATGCGAGCTCTTGAAGCTATATTGATATCCGTGATGGGAGCACTGGAAGCTGAGTTAAAAATATTACAAGAGAACGTTGTTAGGTTGCTTGAAGAGCTCGAGGAAAATATTGACCGAGACAAGCTCCGATTCCTTTTAATATACTCCAAAAAACTATCCACTTTTGAACAAAAGGCGCAACTTATATGTGGGGCGATCGAGGAAGTTCTTGAAGCGGATGAAGATCTCGCTGGGATGTATCTTACCGAGAAGCTACAAGGGGTGGAGCGACCATCGGAAGAACATTCCGAAATCGAATTATTGCTAGAATCTTATTATAAAATGGCGGACGAGATTGTACAGGTGTCCGGAAATCTTGTCGCCAATATCAAAAATACCGAGGATATGTATGCGGATTCCATGGTAGGCCTTGTGATGTGTAACCTCGGTTGCTAACCATTATTCTGTAGTGTGAATATTATACTAGATGCCAATCGAAACTCACTTATGCTATTGGATCTCAAGGTAAAATGCGAGTCTTTCGTTCTTGAAATTTTAATCTGTTCTGCTTACAATATAACCCAAAAGTTTTCGATAGGAACTTTGAGTACTGGATGTGGCGCCGCTCTTGCTGCTTTATATGGTATGAATCTCAAAAATTTTATCGAAGAGTCGGATCTTGCATTCTTTGGTGTTAGTGGAACCGTGATTATTCTCAGTGCCGTGATATTTGGCTATGGACTACACAGGCTGCGCAGAACTCAGAGGTTGACTATGTGGGGTGAAGGAAATATTGGGGTGACGCCTGGCAGGAAATGGAGAAGTGTATCGGAATCAAGAAATGCTACGGCACCTGGAGATGACAACAACGCGCAACATACATGAACGCTACTACTCATCGTCTTCTGGTAGTATCGTCACAAATCTGCGATCGTCGAGGAGAAACCTATGGGGCATCTTCTCTGTAACTCGAACGCTATAAAGAACCGTAAGACATGCCGAAATAGTAAAACAGCTTGGATACATTTACTCATCGTGAAGTTGGTGGTCCAGGTACCCTCATCGTCCCCTAATGATCTATATCGCCAGCGTAATTCTACATCCCGCAAAACACGGAACTGAATGATACTACTACCTCAAACTCTCTCTAGGTCGGTAGAAAACTTGTAAATATATAAATACCTTGAATAATCAACTTTGCTCCCTCCTTGTGGTATATCGAAGAGAATCGTCAACTTTTAGAACGAGTTCGCTTATAACCTTAGCTTGTCCTCTACCAGCAATCGTAATAATTGTAGTTGTTAAGTCAATGTGTACAAATATGGACCCCCCCTAATTCTAGACCACTTTTCAATAACTTAAAAAATAATATATTATTAAACATATTTCATACAATATTAGAGTTATAAATACAAAAATTATATTAATTTATTAATTTTTTATAAAATTATTATTTATATAATTTAGATAATATATTATTTGCGGCTAGATATAGCTAAATTATTAAAAAAATATTTTTATTTTTATAATCATCTCAGGCTCATCAGCAAAAAATCTGAACCTCCCAGAGGTCATTGTATGGGAGCACGGGAGGCTGACAGGGATGTGGGGAGATTATTGTATGACAACAGGAGGCCGATATTAATTTTAGCACACCTTATTAAAACTTCAAAATAATTAACTATGGACATCTACTTTTCAAAATTCAATGCAGACTTCTTATAATATTAAATTAATATAAGCCCCTTTTTAACTTTCTATTATTCTTTACTTTTTTTCTTATATTGTGTTTTTTTAGATTATCTTAATTTTTTTATAGATACACTCTGTCCGACACAATAAAACTAAAGAATAAATAATATAAAAATAATAATTAATATTAAAATAATATATTTGATCTTGAGTTATAATATCTAAAATTTATGATTTAAAAAGTAGTTTCTATTGGACTGTTAGTATTAGCTACTATCTCAAAAAAATATTAGTACACCAAATTAGCTACTAATCTTAACTATAAAAATATTATAAAAGGAAGTGTCAGGATTCGTGCCATCATTTATATACGATATGTGGCTATTCAGATACTAGAATCTGATAATCTTGCTTTTAGTTCAGTGTGCGTAGCCACAGCGCATCCTGACATTTTATCAGATTCACCATTCGCAGTAACCCGCGTTCGAGTCCCGGCGCTGCCGTTGAGATGCGCCCTCGGTCGCGTGTTGTTGCGCTAAAAGACGACGTATACTAGGTTGCGTGCCGGTCTTTATGTGAGAATTATCGTATATAGCTCATTACAAGGCGTAACGCGCAGTCTCGCAGATGCCGCGTAGCTTCGGTATAGAGCGGGAGGATGTCAGGATTCGTGCCATCATTTATATACGATATGTGGCTATTCAGATACTAGAATCTGATAATCTTGCTTTTAGTTCAGTGTGAGTAGCCACAGCGCATCCTGACAGGAAGGTTGATAAAACTTTAACTAAAATTTATTAGTTTCCCAGTATTCTCAGCTAGTCCTGTGAGAGTTTTTTTGGTTAGAAAAAGATTTAATAGAGACTTATTATCTAAATATAAAAATTTAGCTTTTTTTTTTAGTAATTTTGTGATAAAATTTAGTCAAATAGTCTCTAAATAAAAATATATACTTAAAATCTGGTAATAGATAGTAAATTAAATTTAATTTTTATTAAAGTTATTTATAAATTTTTTTTTTTTTATAATTTAGATATTATGATTATAAGTTAATACTAGTTAGATATATTATTATATTAAAAACTTTTATTTATATTTAGTAAATATTACTAAAAATATTATACTAAATATTTATAATCTAAATTATCTTAATATTAGCGCTTGATTAGATAAAATTAAAATATTATTAGATAGTAAATTGTTAGAATATCTTATAAAAAAAAGAATTATAATTAGTCTTTTTATTAATAAATATATATAATTTGCTAATAAATATTTATAAACTTTTTTTATATATCTAACAATTTTAAAAATTTTAATATATTAATACTAGAATTTGTAGAAAGAAAGAGGAATAAAAGAACTAAATCTAATAAAAGAATTAAATCCCAAAATTTTAATATAAACTATTATATGTATTTAAATTATGTTAAAATTATAGAAGGATGGTGTTTACAATTAGGAAATTAGTTTTTAAATTATTAGTAATTAATATAAAACTTTTAATATTTACTAATTTAAATAATATTATAGCTAATCAGAAATATAACAATCTTTAATAACTTATATACTAATATAATTAATTAGGTTTAGGAGAAACTAGTTGTGAAACCGCACGAGCCTAGTGCTCTCGATGCGGTTCGAGATAGAACTTGTGGTGGCACTTAGTACGCTGTAAAGGGAAGTGATTTTGCTATCAAGTAATAACTAAATGGCTAAGTAAATTAAGGAGTAGATTATCCAGTGTCGATTCCAGATGACGACTGGATAAATGGTTTATATATACGAGACTATAGCATGTTATGCTAATCCAGATGGTTCTATGATTTCTAATGCTTGCCTAGCTTAGCCGATATCTCTTAATGGTAAGCGCCCAAGGTAAGCTCTATTCATGAGCTCTTTTGTGACCTTGATTCCCGTTGAGGTGCTTAATATAATTGCTCATATCCCTTGAGACCAATCGGTATAGCTAGCTGACTAGTCTTGTGCTTCTATGCCTCCCTAGGTCTCCCGATTCATAACTAGGTCTGTTGATGCCCCAGTCTATAAATCTAGGCTGGAGAGCTCTTATTGATAGATTATCTTATCAATAAGCGCTTATCTATACTCCCTAGACCAATTAATGTTTTTATAGCAAGATTGGTTGTAATTACATATTGCATTAAGGGTGTGGTAATTTGCCACTTTAAGGTAGTACTGCTTTAATGGCTTGAAAGTGGTTAAGAATTATCTCGAGAATTATATATTATGCACAGTATGATATTTTTTCCTTAAAGGTTAGTATCTTTTTAACCTTTTTTAATCCATTATCTTCTACTAATATTGTTTCTTGTTCTTGTTAACGTCCCTGGTATTGTTTTTATATTAGTTTATTTGCTGTTAATTGGCAACACCTATCATAGTGTAGCGTATACTCTCAAAATCTATAGTATGGCTGCACCATAAGTTAAGAAAACTAAAGTCTTCTATTAGCTAGATAGCTAAGTAAGATATTGTATTTTGGTATTCAATACCAAAATTTGTTTAGAATAGGTAATTTGATTAATATATCATAAAAATAATATCTTTAATTTATAAATTTAACTTCTTTATTAGCCTATATTTTGTCATATTTTATGATATTTTATAAAATTGTATTTTTTTATTTGTAAATTTTTTTTTATAATTGTTCTATTAGCGTTATTTACTAAAATATGGGTTTAGTGTTAATATAGGTTATGAAACAAATAAATTTTGGTGGGTTTTGATATGTTGAGGTGTAAGTTTCTATTTCTTTGAGAGTCTATAGTGTTAGATTAGTGGTGTTTTTAAATTTTTTGATTTTTGAGTTTATATTGGTTAGTATAATGTTTTTTTTTCTTCTTTTTAAAATTAAAAATCTTTTTTTTTTATTTTCATTTTTTATATACTGAAGTTTTTTATTATAAAAATTTCTAGATCATTATTTTTTTAATGTTATTTTGTTTTTAAGTTATAATAAACTTATTATTTTTTTCTCTTTTAATAAGTCTACTCCTTCTTATATATATATTATATTTTATTTTCTTTCTAAGTTGTAAAGATGAATATCCATATTATTAATACTTATTATTATACCATAGATCATGTTAAGGGTGCTAATGTAAATATGGTAACCATCTTTAATATCAGGTGCCAGGGGTGCAAAAATTTTAATTTTGTCTGTTATTATATTTAGAACCAAAAAAAGTATCTATAATATTAAGATTGGAATAACAAATATTGAAATTAGGCTGGTATTGTTAATATTACTACTACTTTAAATATTATACTTTGATATATACTTGGTACACCTTTTTCTTTCTTTGATCTGTATACTAACTGTATCAGCTTAATTTTTTATGTGGCCCAAGGCCAACTTATCCAGTGCCCTATTGATAAGTACTAATTTTTTAAATATGATCCATTTTTTCCTAGTAGTATAATTATGACTTTGATAAATATAAATTTAGTTGTTACTATCCCTCTTTAAGCCAGCTCGGGTTTAGCAAATCTTAATTTCAACCAGCCCCCCTAACTTTTAATAAATCCTAGTGCAGCTATATGCCCCTATACTACTAGAATCTAAGTTTTAAAAAATGAATTAAATGGAGTTAGTAAAAGTTTTGTTGTATTAGTAAATCCAAGTATGTTTCAAACCATAAAATTTAATTCAATACAGATTTAGGATTTAGTGAATATTTTATTTAAGGTTAGTAAAACTTTAGCTACTTCCATTATAAGAAATTTAATAAATTTGCTTACTAAAATAAAGCAAAATATATAAGATATTTTTTACTTTTGTATAGCTTTAAATTCTACTGATATAACTTATCAGTATACCAAGGTTCTAGGTTATAGCAAGATCTATAATTATTAATATTTTTAATTTAAAGGTTTTTTAGGTTTCTTTTGTTTCTTTATGTAGTCCTTTTAAATAAGTAGAGTTCTATTATATTTTTTTTTTTTGTATTAATATATAATTAAAGTCTCTTGACTTGTT
This sequence comes from Dactylellina drechsleri, assembly GCA_036971345.1. NCBI lineage: Eukaryota > Fungi > Ascomycota > Orbiliomycetes > Orbiliales > Orbiliaceae > Dactylellina > Dactylellina drechsleri. Next base: position 1,306,631 of record JAJTUB010000007.1, read on the forward strand.
TATATGCTATTGGGTATTTAATTAATTGAAATTAATAGTGGAAAATTAAAAATTACCTTTTCTATTTGTTAAGTCTCAATAAATATTAAAACCTTTTTATTGATTTTTCCACATTTAATAAGTTTTTTTTAGGTTTTTAAGAATTATGTGCTAGTAACCACCTTTTCTATTTTATTAGAAAGAATTTAGTTTTTTTTTTGGATTTAGGTTTCTTTTTTTAATAGTCTTTTGTTATTACTTTTTTGATTTTCTATTTTTTTTGGCCATCTACCTCCATGAAAGGTGGTTCTAGCAGTTCTGAATATATTTTATTAAAAATATATGATTTTAATAATGAAATATGGAAGATATTATAATTTTGTATTAATTTAGATAATTTCAATTTATATGTTTTGGATTTTATGTATTTAAGTATTTTGTATAATTTTAAATACTTCGCTTCTAATTTATCTGATGGTTGTTTTGTTTTGATATATTTACTAGATATTATCACTTAATTTTTGATTTCATATTTTGGTATTTTGGTTTGTTTAATATTAATTTACTTAATTAAAAAATTTTAAGTTTGTAAGATTTCTAGTTAATAGGCCTTATGTATTTTGGTTAAGAATTTTAATAAATTAGTTATTATTGGTATTTCTGCTGTTATGTGATAGTTTACCTTGTAATAAACATTATACCCATGTTTTACCTTAAATAGAGATATTTTTATGGTGGTTTAATAGGTGTTATTATATGTGAATATTATTAATGGTAATAGTTGAATTTAGTTGTTTTATTTATAATTATAAAAGTTTTTTAAATATTATTTTAGGATAGTATTTATTCTTTTTGTTTAGCTATTTGTTTGCAGATGATTGGCTGTACTAAATTAAATAATTATTTTAAAATTTCTGCATAGTGTTTTTAAAAATTTTATAATAAATTGTTTTTTTTGATTTAAAATAAAATTGTTAGGGAATTTTTTTCTGAGTAGGTGTCTTATATATAGTTTGGTTAGTTTTTTTGTTGTTGGTTTACTTATATATGGTATAAAATATGAAAATTTAATTAATCTATTTATTACTACTAGAATTATATTATAATCAAGTGAATCATTTTTTAGTAAGAAATCTTTTGAAGGTGGTAGTTGGATTATAAAGTTTATTAATATAGATTTTTAGAATTAATTTAGTAGTTTTAGTAGTAGTAGTTTTTTTGTTTTAAATTTTTTTAATATTTTATTTTTTTGGTACTTGTTGCAGTTTAATATGTATTAATGTATAAATTGTAAGTATTTAGGGAAATAGTAGTTTTTTAAAAATAGTTTTATAATTTTAATTTTTCTAAAATGTTTTGTTAGTAAAGAGTTATAAATTATTAAAATGATTTTTTTTTTAAGGTTTAATAGGTTTGATATTATCATTTTATTTTTGAATAATAGTAGCTTTTTTTGTATATTATATTTTTAAATGTACTTAGTATCATCCCTTTTAACTGATTAGATGATGCTGAGAATTTTCGGGTTACAAGGATAGTTTTTTATTATTTTTTTTTTAATAAATATAAAGGCAGTTATAATTTATTTTGTAATTTATTTTATAATTTTTTTTAGCAGGGGTATTAATTATCCTTTTTTTAATAATGGTGGAGGTAGTTCTTTTTTTTCTTTCTATTAATTATAATTAATTTTGTAATGATGCGCGCAATAGTGAGCAATAGAGCGCAGTAGCTGAGCAATAGCTATTGTGCCGCACCATTAACCTTGTTTCGGATCGAATCGGTAAGCCTCGGGCTTACCCGAGTTCTCCCGAATATATATGAAATGGAGTCAAACAACTGGCACGCAGTTGTTTGGACGGCTTTTTGGCCTAGTTGCTTGCACTCCATCACGCAACGTTACAAATTTGTTTTAAGAGTGTATCTACTACTATATTTTTTTCTTTTGGGTGGTAATAAATTTTGAAATCCAGATTTGCCAATTCCTCTGCCTAATAAACCTGCTTTAAACTTAATTTTTTTAAAATTATAAAATATGTTAAACTTTAGTAATCACTATATATAATAATTTGGAATTAGTTCCTTTTAAGGTAAGGTAATTAGGTGCATAGTGCTTTGATTATAGTTAATAGTTCTTAATTAAAAACAGGGTAATTCTTTTTAGTTAATATTATCTTTTTGCTATAAAATAATATTAAATATTATATACCATCTTTGTACTACTATGAAAGGTAAGTTTTTATACTAAATCCTAAAATATTAATTTCTATAATTATAAATAGATTTAATTAAAAATACTTTAATAACTTATATACCCTATTTATAAATATTAATTTAAATTAATAGAACAAATTTTTTGCTTTATGATTCTAGTTTTAGAGTTTATCTTTTTTTATAAGGTCTGATAAGGGTACTGTTAATATATTAAATTAAGATATAAATTTTTTATAGAAATTTATAAATCCTAGGAAGTTTTAGATTTACTTTATATTTTGTGGCTGGGGTCATAAACTTACAGCCTTTATCTTTTTGGGTTTTATAGAAAGATTTTGAAATAAAATAATGAATTTTAAGAAGTTAATTTTTTTTTTATAAAATTTATATTTTTTTAGTTTAACATATAATTTAACTTTCTTAAACTTTTCTAATATTATTTTTATATATTATAAATATTCCTCAGGATCCCTTAAATAAACTAAAATATTATTAAAATAAGCTATTATAAATATTTTTTTATATTCTTATAAGATTTTATTAACTATAGTTTGGAATGTAGCAAAAGTGTTCATTAACCTAAATAATATAATTAGATATTTGTAAAAATTATAAAAAATTTTAAATACTATCTTCCACTTATCTCCTACTACCATTTGTATTAAATTATAAACTCCTCTTAAATCCAACTTAATAAAATACTTGGTTTTTTATAATAAATCAATTAATCTATTTATGGCTAGTACTAGGTATTGATTCTTTATAATAATATTATTTAATTTTTGGTAATTTATATATAATCTTAATTTTTTATCTTTTTTTTTAATAAAAAATATTAATACCCCAGTTAGGGATAACAAAAATCATATAAATTTTTTTGTTAACATATCTCTTATATAATCCTTCAAGGCTTAATCTTTTTCTACTAAAAATTTATACACTGGCCCGAATAGCAGTACCTTACTCAGTTTAAGATTAATAAAATAATCCCATAATTTATAATCAAATAATTTAGAGGCCTTCTCTTCTAAAAAAATATAATAGTATTTTTTGTATTTGGAAGATATTACATTCTCAATTAGTCTTTCCATACTCCCTTATAATATTATAATCCTAATATATTGGATTCCTTTTTCAATATAATTCTAGAATTTCTTATTTAATATGAAAGCTATCATTACCACTTGAATCAAATCAGTTCTTCTAAATACTATTTGTTTAATAATCCAATTAATATTAAGATTATATTTTTTAAATTAGTTAAATTTTAGAATAATATTAAATAATTTTATATTAATCATACTTAATACTATATCCTTACTATAATCTTAAATATTAAATTTTATTTTTTAAATAATTTTAAATATATCTTAAAAAAATATAAATATTTTGTTAACTAATTTAAACAGAATTATCTTCCCTAGGATTATTATGAATATATTTTTTTTTTTTACTAAAAAAGAGGAAATAAATGATAAAAAAACTCCTATATTTAACAGTATTTATATAAATATTATTTTTTTTTTTATTTATAAAGTAGTTTAAATCACAAAATATTTTAAATAACTTTAAATTAGTTTAATCCTATTGATAGTTATAGTTACTAATAATCTAATTATATAACTACCTTTTTTTGGAAATATTTAGAATTTTAGTATTTTTATTATTTTTTTGAATAATATTGTTTTTGATAATACTTTCTTATTTTATACTTTTTTTTACTATATTTATAGTATAGGCTTTTTTTTCTTCATTCTTCCCTTATTTTGGGATTTAGAGTCTTTACAAAATCAAATTCTATTAGAGTAATCCCATCATAACTTTCCAAAAGATGATTCTTTAATTTGATTACTAGAGTCTGATAAGGGTTATTAAATCTTCTAAAATAATTATTAAATAAGGATTTATAATCAACTATTTATCTGATCAATTTTATAAAAATTCTAGGTTAACTTGCTTTAATTCCCCATATTTTTATAAATACTATATATAAGCCATACTTCATATTTTTTAAATAAAATTAGTAAAAAGTATTATTATACTAGGTCAGTAACTTATAAATAAAAATAAAAAACTAAATTATATAGTTTTTAACTTTCTTATTTTTTTACTAGATTATAAAAATTTTGTTTATTATTTTTTTTTTTTTATTAATTATTTTCTAATAAATTCTAATAGTTTATTCTAATATAGATTAATTTATTAATTTTTTTAAACCCTATTTACTTTTTATTTTCTTTATCTCTTATTTTGTAATAAGAAGTTTTATCTAATTTTTAGTAGTTTTTTTTATAAATATAAAAATATAATTAATTTTAAATTATTCTAAAATAAAAATTTTTTTGTTAAATACAAAATATATTTATAAATTATATAAGAAATTTTGCGTATTAGCTTACTTACTATTAAAAACACTTAATTAATATATTAATTTAACATAAAAGTTGGTGTAATTTTAGATTAACTTATCTTCTAAAATACTTGGTTTTTATATAAATAATATTCTTTTTAATTTGGTTAATTAATTTTTATAATATTAAAAAAGTTTTTTATTTTTAGCTTAATATATAGCTATATTAAATAATATAAAAAAAGATTATCTTAATATTTCAGATATTGGATTTAGTTAGGGGATTATAATTTAATATTGAACTATTTTAAATTTAACTTGTAAAATTTTAATTTGTTAATTAAGAATAAAGTATTCTTTTTAATAATACTGAGTAGTACTCTATAATTAAACTTTTAATTCTTTAATTAATTTGGAATATTAACTTTTAATATTTATATCAATATTAGTTATTGTTACAAGAATAAGATTAAATAGTATAAGTATAAGATAAAATATATATTATACAAATTATAAGTATACAAATAATTGGATAAAATGTGAAATTATACAAGTTTAGTATTCTTAATATAGTTTAAAATAAAATTTGTAGTAATATTTAGTATACTATAAAAAAAAGTAATTTTATTATTAAGTAATAACTAAATAATTAAATAAATTAAGAAATAGATTATTTAATATTAATTCTAAATAATGATTAGATAAATGATTTATATATATAAGACTATAATATATTATATTAATTTAAATAATTTTATAATTCCTGATACTTACTTAGTTTAGCTGATATTTTTTGATGGTAAGTATTTAAGGTAAATTTTATTTATAAACTTTTTTGTGATTTTGATTTTTGTTAAGGTGTTTAATATAATTATTTATATTTTTTAAGATTAATTGATATAGCTAGTTGATTAGTCTTGTGTTTTTATACTTCCCTAAATCTCCCAACTCATAATTAGGTTTATCAATACCCCAGTCTATGAATCTAGGTTGGAGAGTTTTTATTGATGGATTGTTTTATTAATAAGCGCTTATCCATACTTCTTAGATCAATCAATGTTTTTATAGCGAGATTGGTTGCAATTGTATATTACGTTAAGAGTATGGTAATTTGCCACCTCAAGGTAGCACCACCTCAACGGCTCGAGGGTGGCTAAGAACCGCCTCGAGAACCATATATCATGCGCAGCATGACACTAGTATTATACTACCAAAGTCTAATATAAATCCATATTAATATTATACTAAACAAACCATCTAAAATCAGAATTTCTTAAAATTTTATATTAATAAGTAATAGCAAAAAGCAAGAATTAAATTTATTATTAAAAAAATAAGAAAAGATTTTAAACATCTAATAAAAAAATTTGTTTTATTTTCTTTTTATTTTATTCCAATATATATTCTTGAATATATATATAATTTTAATAAATAAATTTGTTTTAAATAAAATCGGACGCTAGGGGACAGCCAGAAGATTGTGAGAAAATCATACAAAATGATGGGAAGGTTATGCTAAATAACAAGAGGCGTGTGGCCTCCCGTAGCCTCTGGTCGCTAGCGGGATGGCACCAGGGCACAAAAGGCGTCCCAACCATCTGAGCCATCAGATGGCAGGGATGGCAACACATTTTTTTGCTGATGCTTATCATTTTCTATAACTAATTTTATTTTATTTAATATATTAATAGGAGGTTATTTTAGTTCTAATTTTTATTATATAATTATATCTATAAAAATAATAAATTTTTTGTTTAATTCTATATATACTTTTTTTCTTTTGATTAATTGAATAATTTTCAATTTAGTTTTTGTAATTTTGAATTTTTATTTTACTAAAATAAACTAAATTATAAATTTATTTTAATTTTTATTAATTTTATAAATTACTAAGTATATAAAAGGATTTTATATAAAAGATTTAAGTATATAATTAATATTTTAATTTTTTATAAATATAATAATATTAAAAATTGGTTTAAAAACTAAGATAAGTAACTACTAAGCTATTATTTAACAATTTTATAATAATTTATAATAATTATAAAAATAAAGTTTAGTTATCTTTCATTTTATAATAATATTTTTTATTATAAAAATAGTTATAGTATCTGCTTTAGTATAAAATTAAAAAAATAATATTTTATTTATATATAACGTACCTCACCGGGAAGCGGGACACACCAGGAAGCGGGACACTTACTCTAAGCGAGAAAACCACACCAAAGAAATCCAAAAACCACACCAAAAATCCATTACCAAACGCGTCAATTGACCATCAACTTCCATTAACGATAAAACCATCAAAAAAAATCGTAAAATTATAAATCCAACGGTATGCAATCCAGAAGATCAAGTTTATTATATAGTACACGTTTCGGTTGTGTACTGTTTGTAATTATTTTTAAAATTGCTACTGAAAATAGGCGGTATATACATATATAGTGCTAAACGCAATATGTGGTTTATTAACACCGTACTAGTAAACTAATCGGTTTTTTTGTATATATCGTTAGGTATGGTGGTTATAATGTAATTTACGACGTTTTTTACAGTGTATAACACATGGTTGTGGTTGTGGACGTGACGGAAGTTGATGGTAGGTTGATGGTCGGTTGATGGTTTGGTGATGGATTTTTGGTATGGTTTTTGGATTTCTTTGGTGTGGTTTTCTTGCTTAGAGTAAGTGTCCTGTTTCCTGGTGTGTCCTGCTTCCCGGTGAGGTACGTTAATAAATTTCTATTAAATCTTTTTTTAAATAAAGAAACTTTTGTAAGGTTAATTAAAAATATTAAAAAATTTATAAATTTTAATTAAGGTTTTATTAATTTTCTTTTTATAATTTTTTTATAATTAAGATTAGTAGCTAATTTAATGTATTAGTATTTTTTTAAGTTATTAGCTAATATTGGTAATCTAATAGAAATTACTATTTATATTATAAATTCTAGATATAATAATTTAAAATTAAATATATTATCTTAATATTGGTTATTATTTTTATATTTATTATTCTTTAATTTTATTATGTTAGATGAAGTATATCTGTAGAAAAACTGAAATATTCTAAAAGAATATAATATAAAAAAAAAAATAAAAAATAATGGGAAATTAAAAAGGGGTTTATATTAATTTAATATTATGAGAAGGCTACATTGGATTTCAAAAGGTAGATATCTACGGCTAATTATTTTAAGGTTTTAATAAAGTATACTAAGATTAATATCAGCTTTTTATTATCATATAATAACCTCCCTACATCCCTGTCAGCCTCCCGTGCTCCACATAATGACCTCTGGGGGGTTCAGATTTTTTGCTGATGTTATTTTTAAAAAATTACTAATAATTATTTTTAACAAAAATATTTTTATTAACCACTTCAATACAATAGTAGTATTACTTATTTAGTTAGTATTCTCTAAGCAAGTTATCTACCACTTAAGCTTATTTTTTAATATTTTTATATAAAATTATTAATTCTAAATAAATTTTATTTTAAAAATTATTAGAAAATTAAGTATAATATTTATAATAAACACATACTTAATAAATAAAATCCAAAAATATAAATAATTTATTTTTATAAAAATTTAATTTTTTTAATAATTAAAGCTTCTAATAATAAGATTATTTATACATCAGCAAAAAATCTGAACCCCCCAGAGGTCATTGTGTGGAGCACGGGAGGCTGACAGGGATGTGGGGAGGTTGTTGTATGACAACAGGAGGCCGATACTAATCTTAACACACCCCATCAAAACTTTAAAGTAATTGGTTGTGGACATCTATTTTTCAAAATCTGATATAGCTTTTTTATAATATTAAATTAATATGAGCCTTTTTTTAATTTCTTATTATTTTTTATTTTTTTTTTATATTGTACTCTTTTAGAATATTTCAGTTTTTTTATAAATGTGCTTTATCCAATATAATGAAACTAAAAAATAATAAATATAAAAATGATAACCAATACTAAAATAATATATTTAATTTTGAACCATTATATTTAGAATTTATAATATAAGTAGTGGCTTCTATTGGACTGCTAGTATTAATTAATAATTTAAGAAAATATTAACATACTGAATCAGCTGTTGATTTTAATTGCAAAAAAGTTATAAAAAGAAGGTTAATAAAATTTTAATTGAAGTCTATAGGCCTTCTAATATCTTTAACCAGTCTTATAAAAGTTCCTTTGTTTAGAAAAAAATTTAATAGAGATTTGTTATCTGAATATAAAAATCTAATTTTTGAAAAATAAAAATCAGGCTTTTTTTTTTGGTAGTTTTATAGTGAAATCTGGCTAAACATTTTCTAAATGGAAGTATATATTTAGAATCTAATAAAGGATATTAAACTAAATTTAATATTTATTAAAACTATTTATAAATTCTTTTTTTTTGTAGTTTAAATATTATAACTATAAGTTAATACTAATTAGATGCACCATTATATTAAAAATTTTTATTTATATTTAATAAGTATTATTAAGAATATTATATTGGATATATATAGTCTAAGTTATTTTAATATTAGTATTTGATTAAATAAAATTAAAATTTTATTAAATATTAAGTTGTTAAGATATCTTGTGAAGGAAGAAACCATAATTAATCTTTTTATTAATAAATGTTTATAATTTGTTAATAGATATTTGTAAGCTTTCTTTATATATCCAATGATTTCGAAAATTCTAATCCATCAATATTGGAATTTATAAAAAAAAATAAAAATTAAAAAACCAAATTTTATAAAAAAATTAAATTTTAGGATTTTAGTATAGACTACTGCATGTATTTAAATCATATTAAAATTATAAAAAAAAAATATTTATAATTAGAAGATCAGTTTTAAGACTGTAAATAATTATAATAAGATTTTTAATGTTTGTTATAATATTTTTATAGTTGATTAAAATTTAGCAATTTTTAATAACTTATATGTTAATATAACTAGTTAAGCCTAGAAAAAATTAATATTATATTACCAAAATTTTATATAATTTTATATTGATGTGTTGTTAAATAAACTATTTAGAATTTAAACTTCTCAGAATTTTATACCAATAGGTAATAATAAAAAAAAAGAATTAAATTTATTATTAAAAAAATAAAAAAAAACTGGAAGTATTTGGTAAAAATCTTTATTTATTTTTTTTTATTCTAATATATAATTTTAGATATATAGATAATTATAATAAATTTTTTTTTCTTAAAATTTGATCGGATGCTAAAAGGCAACCACAAAACTATAAAAAAATATAATCAGATACCAAAAATTATATATAGGACCAGATTGTCAGGCCTCGCTTATATCAGGCGTGGCGCGGGCTGTGGCGTGTGGCTGCGACAACGACATGGATATGGGATCTTCGGACCTCATAATCCGTCTATATACCTTACGACCAAGGCACCGTCTAATACCACTTATAATTTTTCATTTCAAACTCATGTATATATAGATGTTCTTATAAATGACAAAAATTAACTTTTTATTTATTAATCTAAGTTTATTCCTTATTATATATTACCTTTTATGTTTTCCTGCTTAAAGTTTAATATTTTAATAAATTATATTTTTATTTAATTTTCTTTTTTTTTATTATATATGAGTAAGAGCCTGCGAGTATTTAAATACTTAAAAAAAAATATATAATCTTACACTTTAGTTTATAATAATATTATAATAAGTAAAATAGTTTTACCCTAATTATTTTAATTAAAAGAAATTTTTCATATTTTACTATTTAGTAAGTATTAGTTCTGCACAGCCTCTCACATTATTTTGAAAATTGAAGAAGATGATTCAACCCACAGTATAACAGCAGAATATATTAAAATAATCAATCAACCTGATGTGTACCATAGTAAGAGAAAGAAGCTTAGTACTTAACTTAACTAAATTAAATTATATATCATTACAAACACAAAAATTTTTAAAAATTAAGAAATATATTAGATTTTCTTCACACTTAACCTACTACAAAACACTGCAGCTAATTAGACTACACCATACATTATGCAAATCATAGCAGGAGAGTGTATAGAAATGTTCACAACTTAAAAATTATTTAAAAGATTATTAATTAAATATTTTAAAAATTTTAATAAAAAAGAAATAATAGAGAATGTTATCTATAAAATTAAATAAAATAGCAAAATACTTAATTATACAACTTACTTTAATTCACTACATAATAAGCTACCAAAATAAAATAATGAAACTTTTTATTTTCTTTATTATAGAAAATTAAAAAAGAAAATTTAAAAAATCATCATACTTGCTCCATAACAACCTGCCTCCTTAAGCAAACTCATAAAACTAGTAATTAGAATTAAAAAATCCCAAAAAATATTTAATTTAACCTATTCTTACTTAAAATCTCACACAAATAATACCTTATAATACCCCACACAAAGACCTACAGTCAACTCACACCCAGACATAATAGATTTTAATATATTTAAAATTAAAAATATTTCTGCAGAAGAATTCAAAAAATAAAAAAAAAAATATATTATTTTAAATATAAAAAAAAAGGTTATATAGCACACAACTACCAATAAGACACTACAAATAAAAGAAACCAAAAACAACAAAAAAAATAAATCTAACATTAAAACTCTCAGCATCAAAAAAAATAAGTAAATCTAGGTTACAGCTAGATATAATATATTATAATAATCTACTATTAGCTGATTACTTACTTCATTTTATAATTAAAGTCAATATTATTTAGAACAATAATTTTGTATTAATTAAAATATTATTAGATTACAGTACTCCATCAAATTTTATATCTATATAATTTATTACAAAAAGAAAAATCCTAATAAAAATAAAAGATACTTATATCCTATTAAAATCATTTGATGGAACTATAATTATTAGTAAAAATATAAAGTACTACACTAAACTACTATAATTTAATATAAACAGAATTAGAGAAAGTATTTAATTTAAAGTTATTAATATAAAAAATTATAATATAATTCTAAGTTTACCATAGCTAGAAGCTAATAATCCAGATATAGATTAAACTAAATGTCATATTATTTTATAAAAAAATGTGAAATATTGTATTACAATAATATTTATAATCTTGGCTACCAAATTTTTAACTGATCTTAATGATTTAATAGTTGTGAAAGTTATCCTATTTTTATTATAATTTTACAAACTACCTTATAACATCCTAAAGCAATATTATAACTTTGTAGATTTATTTTTAAACAAAATAATAAACTAGTTACCTGCATAATAATCTTGGGATTACAAAATTTTCTTAAAACAAGAAATTGTGCCCTCTTTTAAACTAATTTATAAGTTATCCCTGTTAGAAAATAAAATATTACACAATTATATTCAAATAATAAAGGAAAAAGGATTTATCAGAAAAAGCAAGTTACTAACAACTGTACCAATACTATTTATTAAGAAAAAAGATAATAGTTTAAAACCATGTGTAGATTACCACAACTTAAATAAAATTATAATTAAAAACTGTTATTCATTACTTCTTATTGACATTCTCTTCAACAAGCTACAAGGTGCAGTAATATTTACTAAATTAAACTTAAAAGAAGCCTACAACTTAATACAAATCACAACAAAAAATAAATAGAAAACCACTTTTAAAATTTAATATAAATTATTTAAATATCTAGTAATATTTTTTGAACTTATAAACACACTAGTAAGTTTTCAGTCACTGCTTAATATACTATTTCACAATTTAATTAACAACTTTATTATAATTTACTTTGATAATATATTAATATTTTTAAAAAATATCCAAGACCATCCCGCGCATATACATACCGTCTTATAATAATTAAAAAAAACAGGATTACTAGTAAAAATGAATAAATACTAATTTCATATAATAATAATTAAATTCCTAAGGTTCATTATATTAACCTACAATTTTTTGATAGATTTAAAAAAAATCAAATTAATTTATAATTAAGAACTACTAACCAATATTAAAAAATTATAATTTTTCTTTAAATTCTATATACACTTCGTTGCAAGGTATAGCACGTTAGCAGAATCCCTTACAAAATTACTTAATAAAAAAATACTATAAAACTAAGAAAAAGAACAAATAACTGTATTCACTTGCATAAAAGAAAAATTTCGTACTAATATAATATTATTATACTTTAACTATTTGTAAATTACTATAATCAAAACTGATACCTCCAGATTTGATATAAATACATACTTTTTATAGTAAAATGAAGTTAGCATATGAAAGCTTATATATTTCTATAGTAAAAAAATAACATTTGTAAAAAAAAATTATAAAGTTTTTAATTAGAAAATACTAGCAATTATAGAAGCACTTAAAGAGTGGAGAGCATACTTACACAACTTTTCATTTCAAGTTGTTATATACAGTGACCACAAAAGTTTAGAATACTTCACAACCTTGAAACAACTCAATATGAGGTAAATTAGATGATTATTATTATTAGTAAACTATAATTTTAAAATTCAGTATAGACCAAAAATCAAAAACATTGGAACTAATATTCTTTTGTGTTAACCTGCACTCTAAGATAGTTTAGAATTAATTAATTTACTTCTACCACTACTAAAACTAGGACAATTATTAAGAATAATAAGCATCAAACCGCAGACTATTATAAATATAAAAAATAAAATTTCTAATAACATTAATATTTTTGTTAAAGGATATAAGAAAGATATAAAAGTACAATAAATTATAAACATAATAAACTACAAAAAAACAAAATACACAGAAGAATACCACTTAAAAAAAGGTAGTATACTAGTATTCCAGGATTGACTTTATATATTTAATTTACTTAGCCTGCAAAAGGAAGCAATATGCTGTGTACATGATACCCCTTTTATAAATTATTTTAGTTATCACAAAACAACTAAACTATTCTTTAGAAGTTATTACTTTCCAGGATTTATTAAATTTATTTATTAATATATTGCAAATTATAATATATATTAATAAAACAAAATAATATAAAAATTAGCTAAAGGTAAATTATTACTATTATCAATTTTTAACACACCATAACGCAACATCTCAATAAACTTTATTATAAAATTACTAAAATCTAAAAATTTAATACTAGATAATAACTTGCTATAATACAATACTATTTAAATAATAATAAATAGATTAATTAAGTATGTTTATTTCATTCCCTATAATAAATTATAAGTAAACGAATTTACAGAATTATATATCCATTATTTATTACACAATAATATCCCCAAAAACTTTGTATTAAATTGAGGTAGAGTATTTATTTTTAAGTTTATTACAACTCTCTATGAGGCATATAATATTAAAAGAAATATATCAACAGCCTTTCACCTTCAAATAAATGGTCAAACAGAGAGAATAAATTAAATATTAAAATAATATTTACAAAATTATTATAATTATTAGTAAGATAATTAGTACAAATTACTACCCCTTGTAGTATTCACTTATAATAATACATTTCAAACTACTATAAAAATAATATTATTTTTTATAAAACATAAATTTCACCCCAGATTTGATACTGAAGGCAGTGTAATAACGTGCACACCTACAACAAAAAAGAAAATAGAAAAATTTAAAACAATACACAAAACTTATTACACCAAAATAAAATAAACCTAAAATAAATAAATAAAATACTACAATAAATAGTAAGACAAAATACCAAAATATAAAATTAACTAAAGAATTATATTATCTAGTAGAAATATTTAAATTAAAAAATCTAGTTATAAATTAGAATATAAATACCTAAATTTATAAAAGATTACCATTTACATTAATTTACATATTTACAAACTGGCTATACTTAGATCAATACAGTAACATAAAGTTTTTCATATTTTTTTATTAGAATTATACATCACTAATAAAATCCACCCAACCTACCCTAAACCACAGCCTGTTAAAGTAAACAAAGAAGAAAAATATAAAATCAAAAAAATTCTTATAATAAAGAAATTTAAAAAAGAACCAAAATCACAAATTGTAATAACCCACTACTTAGTCAAATAAAAAGACTAATTACTAGTAAATTTAATTTAGGAACCAAAGAAAAACATTATACATATAAAAACAGTATTAAAATAATTTAATTCGAGACATAGAAACTCACATTCACTTACAGCAAAACTTAATTAAAAATATAATCATATATAGGATAATTTTATATACCCATCCCTAAAAAACAAACCTAAAAAACCAAAAACACACCATACCAACCCATAACCTAAAGCCTAATACTTTCTCTTCTTCCCCCTCAAACCAATTTTTATATTCTTACACCTTCTACAGTAAATTGGCCTTTCATAATCCCTTGTATAACAAACTATACCATCTCCATCCCTATCTCTGTCACTATCACCATCTCCATCCCCATCCCCATCTCCATCTTCATCCCCATCTCCATCCCCATCTCCATAAGTATAAGAAGTAACTCCAGCCAAGCTAGCCTCTGCCACAACAAATCATCCTATCCTGTCCCCAAACACTATTCCAACAAATATTTTACCAAGTTTTTAAATTACTTAGGTAAAAAACTCCATATTATTAAAACAATTTATTATATTTGTATCTATAATATTAAGTAGTAGACTTCTAGAACCCTAAATAGTTCTCAACTTATTTTCTATTATAATAAATTATACCTCAGTAGTTGTAAGTTATATTTTATAATCAGTTATAATATCAAAAATTTGAAATTTTCTAGAAGCAATTCTAGATAATACTAGTACAATTTCAAAAAAAATATATTTTTAAATAAAATAATTAATAACAATACTATAATTAATATATATTATCAAAGTTACCAGGTAATTCATTGCAGCCAGGTTCAGTATGTGAGATCTCACAGCCATAATAGCTACATTAGAAATGATACTACCAAAGTAACACACAGTGTTTCACCTTTTTTAATAATAGGTACATTAATCAAAACTATTTTAATAATAGGTAAAACTGAATATAAGATATTCATCATATTTATTAATTAAAAAATTATTAAAATTAATAATTATAACTTTAGCTAAGTTAACAAAATATATCTTTAAATAGCTAACCATATTAAAAGTAAATTATATTAAAAAAATACATATTAATACAAAAAATAAAGAAGATAAAATAAAATTATTTTACAGTACATTAAACCATAATAAAATAAAATAAAAAAAAAAAAAAAAAAAAAAAAAAAAAAAAAAAAAAAAGAAAGAAAAAGTTGAAAAAAACATTTTTTTATAAAACTATACACTACCTAAAAAAACAGTTATAATATATAGGTAACTATACCATATTATTATATATCCATAAACAATTTTCTTTTATTTTTTATTCTTACTAAATTTTAGCACATCACAAAAACTTACAGAAAATTAAATAAGACAAATAATACAAAAAAACATTATAAGCATAGAAAAATATGATAAAAAGAAGTGTAACTACTTATAAGAGCACATAGCAACCTAAAGTATATAAAAAAGATGTTCATACTTACATTTTGATCATTTCTTCATAATATTAGATTTTTAATATTAATGTTCTAAATTTAACACTAGTTACCAAGACTATAATATTACCACCTAAGTTTAAAGCCACTTATAATGATGTATAGAAATTGGCCCTTCTGATCACTACACCTATTATAGTGGAGAAATAGCAAAAAAGCACATATCTATAAGATGAAGTGATAATTTTTAGTTATTAGTTTAGTTAAATGTCCGTTTTTCTTATGATATATGATTTAGTATAAAAAAGGAGGATGTTAGGCTTTGCTTATATTAGGTGTGGTATAGGCTGTAGCATGTGGCTGTAACAATGACATGGATATGAGATCTTTGGATTTTATGATCTGTCTATATGCCTTATGACCAGGGCACCGTCCGATACTGCTCGCAACCTCTCGCTCCGAGCTCATGTATATATAGACGTCCTCATAGACGACAAAGATCAGCTCTTTGTCTATTAATCTAAGTCTGTTCCTCACCGTACGTTACCTCTCGCGTCCCCCCGCTTGAGGTCTGACACAGATATTATTAATCTTTTATAACCTTTTATAACTAGCAGAATAATTCCAGAACACAAAAGATTACTGAGCCATTTGAGCCATCAGATGGCTCGGATGTCAACAAATTTTTTTGCTGATGTACCCATTCTAACTATTATACCATTTTTATTTATATTATATTATTGTTTTGAAAGGATTTAAGATATAATCTTATACAAACTAAATAACTTATTTATATTTATTAGATTTATATAATTAATTTATTATTAATTAATATAATAACCAAACTTAATTTTAACCTATAAATAATAATTTAAAAAATTGCTAATCTATTATTTATTTAATAAATTATTATTACTTTATATTTTAAAAATTTTAGTAGTAATAGTTTAGAGTTAGGCATATATAAAAGCATATCTAAAAGTTTTTTAATACAAAATCTATTTTATAAAACCTTTTTCTTATACTTTAAAAAATTATTACTAGTTTTCATAAGCCAGACTATATAATTATTAAATACCTAATTAATTCCAAAAAATAAAATGCAGTATTACATAAATAGTAGTAACAATTTTCAATAACTAGTTATTTTTAAAAATTTTTATCACCACAACTATATTTATTTTATTATATATACATTTACTAGTTATTTCTAATTTATCTCATAAAAAACTAGCTTGTTTGGTTAAATACTATAGTTGTACAAAAAAGAATAAGATCACGCGTGTGATTGTGTAAAGGCGAGTTTTTACGAAAACGCGTTGTTCAAAACTAGGGGTGGTCCATATTTATACACATTGACTTAATGGACACATAAATTGTATAACGAGAGGGACGCTTTGGTAGTTTCAGCGGGATATCTTGACGTAAACTTATTCTAGGGAAACATGCCTACATCATTTACAAAATAAAAGAGGAAATTTTTACGGGAAAAGGTAATAAAAAAGGTGGATAAATAGAAAAGCCGAAATACGGAAAGAAAAGCACCAAGACACGGTGTTCTCGAAAAATTCTCTAAAACAATACATGTAACGCCGACACCAATTCTTTACGATAAACAAACCAGGCTAATAACAGATGAGGTTGAGGTATCGAAAAAGGGTATAACATGCTGTTTTCGTATGTACAAAAGAGGATTCGATAACTGAATAAATTTAAAATATAATGCTTACCCTAGCAAACTGTTTTCTATTAACCGAAATACTCAGTGGCAAGAGTGCTTCTGCGCCTGGAAAATGCGATGGAATTTCTTGATTCTACCCGAGCCAACATTGCTGCTGAAGTAAAGTCATTACTTGCTTCAAAACTTGGCCTCGTTCGATCCATAGACGCTCTGATCCGATCGAAACTATTGCGATGTCGCTCATCCATGGAGAACCTATGAGTTGGAAGTGAAAATATATCGCTCTCAGCACCGTCGCTACCGTGGTGGCTTTCTCGTTTGCCAGCCGTGGTGGCCGTTGGCGCGATGCTTGGCGGGTATATAGGTCGTTCATCATCTTCTTCGCTCGCAAATGGATTAGATGGACGTGATTTGTGAAGGTTGGAAAAGCCAGAACTCATAGAACTTCGTGGTAGTGCCATCGTACCTTCATCTTCGTAAAGATAGCGGAATTTGCCTTGCCGAACCTGCTCCCGGATGATGTCGATATCATACGGGAAGTAGAGTTTCTGAACCACCTTACAGGCGAACCGTGGCAGCAAACAAACGACTACCGTAATGAGTAGATTGACCCAAAAGCTCAACGCTCCGTATACTTGTTCCGCGGATTTGTAAAAATTAACCGAGGACTGAAACTGTGAGTAGACACCAGTCCAAAACCAGATCAGAAGGATACTAAATGCGACGATGCCGACAAAAACCGAGTCCCAGCGATATTGGTTCATGAGCACATAAACATTCACGACCACTATACAAGCACTAGCAGCGTAAACGCCCATCTCTTCTCGATTGTTAAGCAAAAGCCCGTTAGATGACGTGAATCCACCATCGGAGAATAGAAGATACGTCATGTAAAAGGTGATGACGGATTGGTAAACTCCGTCACACATGTAGATCCTAAAAACACGAAAACATGATTAACAGTCCTACATCTCATGCTAGAGGTAGTTCCATTTCGAAACTATAGTGATGTGTCCTCACCAAAATTTTGTTTGTGTCCACTCAAGTCGAAGAATACCCCGCTGATAGAGCTGAGGTACCGCGAGTGACACCTTGTCGTCAACGTCTTGGTCAAGAATTCCCATGACAATGACAGGCAGCGACGTGAATGCCAAGTTATACAGGAGAACATAACTACAACTCGTATGTTAGTGATGCTACCGAGTCCCCGTGTGTATATTTATTCGTTCAGTCAATGAGCATGGAGGGCTGAACATACGTGTAATCGAAGAGATAAGATCCATCGAAGCTGCAATATATTTGGTACCAAAAAAGGACAAATGTCCAAACAAGATTCTAGTTTGTGCGCACCTGTTAGGTCATTTTGTCAAAAAAATTTTAGAACAAAAAATTCATAGGTTACCTTATAGAAGAAATTTGCTATCATTTCTGCCAAACGACGATAGGACCAACGGCCATGAACCAAGACAAGCCGACAAAGGAAGCGAAATTGACCAATCGCGTAATCAGAGGACATTGCTGCCTGGCGACCTTCTTCTCCCGCAATTCCGACACCAACATCCGCTTCCTGAATCATAGCAACGTCATTGGCACCTTAGTTGAGGGTTCTTTGCGTTAGCTTTCGCTCGACTAAGACGAGATTATAGAAATTAAAAAAGGAACAATAGAGGAATGATTACCATCTCCGATAGCCAACGTCATCACATCTAACCCGACCTTCACCAAACGCACAACTGCCGCCTTCTGGCCAGGGCTCACACGGCAACAGAGGACTGCTTTGCACTGTTTGCAAAGAAGCAAAAAATCATTCTTTACTGCATCGTCGAGAACGAGTCTAAGAGTGTCTCCATCAATGATGACCGCATGAGTTGGAGGTGGTGGGTCGTGGTTTTTCTTCGCTAGAGCAAGTTCTTCGGCACCACCTTGCATGTCAAAGTGTTCTCGTAGGTTTCTAAGAACGAGGGCATGCGCTGCTTCTGTGCTGTTTTCGGAAGACTGAAGAAGGATCAAGTCCATCTCATTATTTAGTAAATTGCATGAGAATCCAATATTAATCGCAGTTTCGACTTTGTCGCCGGTTAAAACCCAAAGTTTGATACCGGCATCACCAAGGAGGGCGATAGAATCTGGGACTCCATCTTGGAGTCGATCTTCAATTGCAGTTCCTCCGAGCAATGTCAGATTCTGCTCAATTAGTTCGGAAACCTCTTCAACCTTTTCATCCCTACCGACGCTAGCGGATGCCGCAGCGTCATATTGCTCCATCCAGTCACGATATTCTTCTTCAGAAAGAACCCTCTCTGCAATACACAAAGTGCGCAGGCCTTCACGGGCAAAAAGTTCTAGGTGTTCTGCTGTGGTCTTCCTCAAATCTTGTTGTTGATTAGGCACAAGACGAGAATAAATAATGCTGTCTGCGCCCTTGCAAAATAAAATGATTCTGTCGTCTGGCATTCTAATGATGGCGCTCATTCGCTTCCGGGCAGAGTTGAATTCGAGGGTGTTGAGAACCTGGTAATATACTTGTTTACCATGGATATTGAGACGGACACCGGATTGTGTACGTTCAATTAAACTGAACCCCATATCCCGAGCGGTAGCCACAAGGGCGGCTTCGTCAGGAGACTGCGCTTTGAATTCAATCCTTGGTGGGGCATCAGAAACATGATCCGGGAGGACGCTGTGACAAAGAGCTAGCGCGAGCATGAAATGGTGGCAAGCGGCTGCTTGGGCATCTCCGGCCGCCCCGGTGAGATCCTTGACAAAATCTGGAGAGACGAAGGTGACTTGATCGTCGTCTAAATATTGATTATCGTCAATTTCTCGCAAACAACGAATCATTTCCACTTTATCAGCGGCAATCTGCGCTTTAATTTTCGGGCCTTCCACTTCAACGTTGACTCCTTGTCGTTTCTGTATTCCAGCAAATGCTTCGGTGTACGCCTCTCCGTATGGTCGTCCGTTGATGGTGCATTTTTTGAATTCCATAACATTTTGAGTCAAAGTGCCAGTTTTATCGGAGAAAATGTACTCGATTTGACCAACATCATCGGATATATTCCAAGACTTAGGCGTGCAAGGGTAGTCGAGAGGCTCATAATACATTAGGATATCGCTGAATATAAAATAAGCTTGGGCGGTCTTGATAATTTCCAAACTGATATAAAGGGACACCGGTACAAGGGTTTGGAACAATATCACGGCAGTCCAGAAGGTGATGAGCCCGTTCACTCCAGGGCTGTCACCGATGGAACCATACTCAAAGAAACTTTGAGAGGCATCGGTTTTGCCTGAGAAAACACCTTGGACGATACCAGAAAGTAGACACATAACGAAAAGGATAATAAAATTCATCAGAACCTAGAATAAATTAGCGATATTCATCTTTGAGTGTTCAAGAAACAGCCGACTAAGAGTGAGTTGTCTTTATGTTCATTTATTTTTATTTTTTGTAGAAGGAAGGGTTATTCTTACATTGATGTTGAGTTCTCGTTGGATTCGACTTCTCTTCGTAGGAGTAATCCCAGCATTCATCATAATTTTGGATTCGCTTCCTGTGAATATGACAACTCCTATAGCCCAGTCGGTGTTCCGGAGCGAACAGCCACGAAGAAGGAGGTTATTGACAGAAATTGGCTCTATCATTGGAACAGTTGGTTTACTTGCATCAGTCGCATCGATTTGATCCCATTTGAGAATGCCGTTGTAAGTATAGAGATTCGCATGAGGTCCTTCACTTTCTATGACAAACTTCGCTCTTTCGCAGTCTCTCGCGTGTCTAATTGCTGCGCCGCAATGCAAGGCATGTCTTGCCTTCAAATTTGTTTCTCCGTCCAAATTTTTAGTTTCGACATAACAAGCACCGTCCGCATCCGAGGTCGCCAAAATAACAACATCGGCAGGAACCTCTTCATTGTTGTATATGCGAACCCAATCTCCGACGCGAACATTTTTCCAATTGTCTCGCTTGAATTTAGCAGCCGATTCTTGTTTTGGGTCGTAGTGTGGATCAACGACGGAGCCGTAGAATTTCCCATTGGTTAATGTCTTTCCATTTGGTTTACTTTGGTTTGGAATCGTTGTATTTCTTTCACCTTGACCGGAAGAAAAGGAGAACCGGTTGTTGATACCCTCGGGGGACGGGACCGGTGTCATTTGAATGGCTTCGTTATCATCCGCAATGGTGTAAATGGAGGCCCTGGTTTGCATCCGCTGTAGGTCTCTTGTTCTGGATTCTCCGGTTTCACTTCCTGTGGCATGCTTGTTCTTTTTCTTGAGAGACTTCAAGTACCTCCATATATATTGGAGACCACGAGTAGTCGCTTTTTTGATTTGCCTCCATAGAGATATCTGATCATCCGTAACGTTTACGTTTGGAACACCGAGAAGAATATGAACGGGCGTATTGTTGAGTTCCAAATCGAGCACAGTCCTGCGGTAATCTTCAATCGCGTCTTTGATTCCAGTGATGAGAAGGATTGCTACGAGAGGTATGCAGCCCAATTGAGGATTAGAGGCTCCAAATACCGGAAATATCTAGGGAAGGGAAATAGATGAAACATAAATTAGCTCAAGCAGGGGCGGAAGCAATAAAGTTGGGTGCGGAAAGTATGACCGGCTTCAACGAAATCCAGCCCAAAATATATAATTAAGTATTCGTGACGGCATGAACCTACCTGTAATATGGTAATGAAGAGAAAATATATGTTGGCAACGTTGTGGAATTGTAGCCAAAGATTCTTGGGTATAAATGAAAGGGGTGTGTATTTTGCTGTCCGGATCTTGTTCCTTGCGAATTGTGATAATGGTTTGCCATCCTCGTCTTGCTCTTCAGGTGGCAAGGGTTGATTGATAAATATATTTCGTCTTGATGAAGCATCTTCTCCTTCTCCACTATCAGAAGAAGCCTGGCCAGGAGAGGCCTTCCCTGTTTCGCCACCGCCCATTTCCGGTTTCTCTTCCTTCCGCCCCCAAAGAGATCTCCTCTTTTTCTGTGTCTCTCCAGATTCGGCATCCATTGTGTTGCCGGTCACCGCCGCGGCGCTTATTTCGATTTAGAATTAAGCACAACGAATTTAGGCGATCGTGGAAGTTTGGTGGTTTCCCGGAGAGGTGCGAGATGTCTCCTCGTCGAGGCCGACCGAGTTGCGAGGTGGATATGATTGATGAAGTTAGGGAGAGCGTGCGTTGATTTCGCAAAGACTTACACTCAAAGGCAGGCAGAGATGTTTTTGGAAGCAAATGCCTCCATGTGTTGGTGGAGGGTACTGCCTGGCGTTTCCGAGGGGTTAGGGTCAGATCGTAAGGACGTATTCTGAAGTTGTCGTAACTTGGAGCATGAAACACGTGGATCAGCGCAGCTTGAGCTTGATTGATGTCGATAGAACGATTGTTTGTTTTGTCGGGTCAAATCGACAGGAGAATCCTTGGACGAGCGAAAACAATCGAGTAGGCGTTCAAAATTCAAAACTCTCAAAACAAAAAATAATAAAATAAAAATAATAAAATATATAAAAGGGAAGGGAACGAAAAGGTAAAGAAGGGCAGGAAAGAGTAGGGGGAAGGGTCTAATAGGTTCTTCGAAGAGTCACAGCGAATCGGAAACGAAGCAGACGGCAGGAATGATAATGTTGAATGGATGTTTAGGGGAGAACCGCCGTGCTTGTGATGGAAGAAAGTGGCGTTGATGGTATGGAAAGCACCGGACCAGACGGTTGCGACACAGGAGAAGAGTCCAAGGAGAGTAGGGGGGAAAGTGGGAGGAAAAAGAACAGGAACAGGAAGGATAAGGATGAGAGAGCGGGGAGCAGGCGGAAATGGTCGCGAAGGATGAGTGTGTAGATTTCTGGTGGAGTACTGACGCTGGTGATTATGATGAATGAGATGGTAGGTAGGGGAGGATGCGTTCGGAACTCCTATGGAAGAAGGATGGTTTCGAGGGAAGGATACTTGTTTCGCAAGACAGAGGAGAGGTTGAACCACCAGTAAGTAAAGTAAGCAAGGAAGTAATTGAGTTATTGGCACCGCAGCTATATTTCTTATTCCCAGTGTTTCTGTCAGTCTGGGCGGTGTACGGTTATTATTAATAGCTGCGTGGTCAGAAAGGGGCGTTCGTTCCATGAATTCTATTCAGCAATTAATTCGTTGCTCCCTTCACTGACTCGCTTTCATCATTGGGTTTCACCAGCTCTCGCCCATCATCTCTCTGGTTTAGTTCATCTCCCTCTCAATTTCTCTTGCTCTCTCTCCCTTTCAGTTACCCGGTTAGTCGGCAACGGTGTTGATTTCATTTCTCCGTCCGGATGTGATCGGATTTAAACTGACAAGACCCAAATTAACTATCATTGCATCCCTCCGCATACAAACGAGGTAGCGTGTTCCGGATCGCCCGCCAAATACATCCGACGTTTGTATTCTTGTTCTGTTTTGGATCGAACAAGCAGGTGGGAAAAGGCGAGATTGGGGGCAGATGGGATGGGCCCCAAATTAGTCTGGGGAGGGTTGATTAACTGCTATCTATAGCAACCCTCAATTATCAATCAAAACCAATTCAATTATCGTTATCGTTACTCATACAGTTAACATTCATATTCATCTTTCATCATCCTTTGTAATAACTCATGATAGCTTCGTAATTTGGAAGAGATAAAAAAAAAAAAACCCCTACGAGACATTCCTCCCTCGAGTTCCATGCTTCAATCCTCGTTGTATTTGTTACGAATAGCCAAATACCATCCCCAGCACGGACGTACTTTGTAAACATGCATGCATATATCCGTCCCCTTCCCTCCATGTCCGTCGTTCACCCGCCAAGTGCCCCGAAGGCGTGTGCATGCCTGCACTCTGTAATTGCAAGATGTAATGCACATACCTGCTCGGGTAATAGCTGAACTCCCTTCCTCAGCGAGTGTCACCATCTATTAATTGCAACCGTGTGCGCCGCACCCACCGGCTGGCGCAGCACAGCAAGCTTAAGCAAATCATCTCTAAATTATGCAATCATTGCACCTGCTAGCTCGCTTTCACCGGTTGAAGCTTCTTCTCGTCTGGACCAGACACACACCCGCATACGTGGATTCTCAAGGCCCCCAGACTAGCACAGCTAATGGGTGGACAGGTCTGTATCGAGTATTCCAAGCGGCGACAAACATCTTGAATATCCCCAGTACACCAAAAAGAAACACAAGGGAACCCAAACTAATAAATGATTTTGTTTTAAGAGATACTTGAGTATAATACCCCCAAGAGAGTGCTGGCTGTCCCGTGACTCGTGAGCTCGAACAGAACGTTGCAGCGACTCCGTGATTGTTCCCAACGCGACTAACAAAACCAACAACGACGACGACGACGACGACGAAAACAATGTTGCATGTTGTCGGCAATCTGCTCACAACAAGCGGAATGGGAGCAGAAGAGTTTAGAGGAACAAGGAGCAGGGCCAACGTTTGGCCCAACAGCATCTAGGAACGAGAATAAAACAGGACAACAAAGAACGTTCGAAATTCGCGCGAAACAATAATGGTCCACGCCCTATCGCCTACCAACCCTCGCTACCATGTATAACAACAACCCCGACTCAGAAATAGCCCAAGTATGTCTATCTATCTATCTTGTCGCCTAGTGCTTCAGCTTACTAGGGCCCCTCTTGTGATTGATCGCTAACTTCCTCTTCCTCTTCGCTTCTTCTGATCCCTTAAGTCACTTTCGTTCTCATCGTTGAGCAAACTCACAATTGTAGAAGACTCCCAGGCTGACGATTCGGAGTACGATTACGAGCAAGACTTTGCTAGATTCAAAACGAGACGGGGAATTTTAAAGCTAGAGATGGAAAGACATTCTCGAGCATTCCCCCCACGTCACCCTAAGAAGAACAATAGAAAGAGGACCAAGAAGCAGCAGATGAACAACGGGCAAGATGATGATATCCAACCCCAGCCCCACCAAAAAAGCTCGCAACAGCAATCATTCTCGTCGCTATCCTCCCTTACGTCACCATCTGGAAGTACCCAGGACTCCAGCGATGACGACATCTTATCTTTCCTCAAACCAGATACGAAGCCCAGCTTGAGAGCTTCAGAGTCCACGAAACCAAGGCTCACTATAGCTGAGATTCTTGAACAAACCAAAAAAAACAAAGCGAGAGATCTCGAAATTCGTCGAGCGCAGCAACTCCTAGAAGACAGCGAATCTACATTTTTAAGCGTGTCTGACCCTGTAGTTGTCTCCAATATAAATACTTATCTTAAGCCCTCGGATGGTGACAATTCCCTAATCAGATTGTTGAAGCCTACCCCGACGAACTCCGATGCCTTCTCTCACAGGTTTTTGTTTTTTAATACCAACGCCAAGGATATACAATCTGTTCGGTTCAACCACTGCACATTGTCGGCTCTTTGGGGTCCGGTTATAGAAAGTGTTTGTGGTCGTGATGTTGGATTTCTAATGAACTGTGGGTCGCTCCGTTCCCATCTAACACACTAGGCTGCTGTGGAATGCTAACCATTCATGATCATGCTTGCCTACGTGATGGTTTTACTCCTCAAAGCCGAAAGCAAAATCCGGGATTTCCTGATATCTGGAAACTTTGTGAGCTTTCTCCAAACTAATGGTGCTTTATTGGATTCTCAGTTCCAAAACCATCTGCTTGACCAATGTAAATTGCATACTTTGTGGTATCAGGCCAAATACTTCATACTAATCCACGAGGAACCTAGTATGTGTACAACAAGACGAAAATCTTTGTACCACATACCTTGGCGTAGCTACAGTAAGCAAGCATAAAAGCAACGTATTTGAGAAGCATGCTAATACGTACCGATCCCTAGGTCATACCCGAGCGAACCGCCGAATGCTTAGGTGAAACAGGCATCCGGCGTCTTTTCGGATTGCTCGGTGCTTCGAATGAAGCATTGGACCTAGGTTCGCCTCTTCAAACCACTACCAGTGGTCAGTTCTCGATTTTCAATCCCGCGATCCTGAAGAGTCGCTAATAAATTCGCATATTTATATGTAGGAAGAGACATTGAGGAGGAATACTATACGCCGAGCTGGTGGAATGTGTCGTTGGTTCTCAAGTTCTTGAGGAAAATTGCGTCAAGGTGACATTTACCTTCCTCTTGAATATAACGCGCCTCGTTAGCTAAGCTTGACATGACTTGTAACACAGCTTAACGTCTGAACAATTAAGGACCGTGTGGGGCTTCGTCGTTAGGTTGTCCTTGGATGAGAAGAGGATTAAAAGTAGAAAATGCCATTTCGATCTCACAAACCTGATGGAAACACTCATGGAAAAGCTTGAATCACATAATTATCCACTAATCCAGGTAAGGTTCTCATATGGGTTGCGTATTGGCCTTCCCAGACAGAAAACGCTTATTCAAAATTTCAGATCTTTCTACGAGACCTGCAGCTATCAGTTGTGGATAGAAGCTTACAGATGCAAATTATTGGTATTCTACCTGTGACAAGCACGTTTTCTCACCATCTTAGAAAACGTCTCGCTAGAGCCTTTTTCTCCGAAAATCCTGCCTATCTGGATGGGAGGCTGGATCCGAGTCTTCTATTGAACGACGTTCTTACTAAACTCGTCAGTGCGGACGTTAGAATACCAAAAGGAGAATCCTATGTCAAAGTTCAAAATATCATAGATATTACTAATACTGCGATAGACGATGCTCGCTGGTGTATCGGAGCCTCTGTGGGGAAAAGCAACGCGGAATCAGAGTTGCAATTGGAGAATATTATCACGCGCCTGAAACAGGCCAAAGAGACGATCCAAGAGGGTAGTGACCTGAATATTGAAAAATCCAACGCAAAGGATTCATTCACGAAATTAATACTTCGGCTCGATTGTATCCGTTCAAAAGCAAAACCTGCTCAAACGCTAATGGATCAATATTTCCGACCTGGTGGGGGTACGGCGTAGGTTCAACGCCCGTTTTGTGGCATCCAAATATTCCTAAGAACCTAGCAGTCCAAGATCATAGCTGTATAAATAAAATATAAAATGTTAATATGAACCACTAGGTATATAGAATCTGAGAATTGTAACTCTAAATTTTATGTAGACCCCGGTCTATCATAAGATAGAGGGATACCTGAATTGATGAATGTCTAACCCCGCCGCATATATCAGTGGGTACAAGAAGAAGTGAATGAACCCTCTGCCCCTTCTATGCGCCTCCCATGCAAATAAACTTCATATTAGATATACGCTTCCGCTCCTCTCCTCAGTCGTAAAATTTTCGATTCGGTGACGGTCCAAAAAGGGTATTTCGAACAGCTGGCAAGGCTTCGTCCTCAAGAATCTGCAGACGCTCTTCAAGTGTATTGTTTATATCGATGCGACCAGAACCACTCACGATATGAACACCGCCAGCGCTTGGACAAATCTTTGTCAGTATGGTTTCTACACTACTTTTGGATTTCAAAGATCACTAACCAATGTTCCGGTAGCTCCGCAGTTTCGTCGAGGGTGATGACAATGATTTGCCCGGTTTTCTTTTCGTAAGTCGTGGATGCTGACTTTGCTGCGGTTTGGACGAGGTCAAAGTCTACCTTTCGTGCTCGAATCGAGATCTTTGGTTCTCCTAGTGCGTAGGCGCCTTCCAATATCAATCCCTCAAGAACATGACTATATTTGCTTTCGTCGTTTGGGATATGGCTGAGGTTTTTCCGGGCATCTTCGAATATGCTCTCCAAAAGTTCTTGTCTCACACTGAGAATTTTGAGTCGAGTTTTGTTCGTAACATTCGAACGGGCAATTTGTTGCGATAGTTCCGCCTGCTTATGCTTTCGTTCAAACTGGGTATCGATAGCCACGGTTTCGGTACGAACCAGCTTCGATTTCTCGATCGCAAAGTCTTCGTCGGCTTTGATCTGGATCTCTCGAGCCTTCTCCTGTGCTTCCTGCTTGATGAAAGCCGTCATCTTCTTCAGCTCACCAGCCACCTGTACATCGTGAGGTGCCTTGTCAGTAGCATGTCTTGCATATTTGGTTGAGAAACTACCAAAATACTTATTGGCGGATCGTATGAACACATACTTGGTCATCCGTAAGCGACATCGTATGCGGCTCGAATTCCAGAAACCTTTGAGTTAGGAGAATGATCGGGGATGTAGGGGTTTCGCAGAGAACCGTATGCAAATATTTCAGCACACACCACGGTTCTGGAAATCGTTTATTGATATTGATAAAAATGGCTTTCGCTGAGGATTGTATGGCAGTACCCGACCTGGATATAGCGTGTTCCGGAAGGGACAAACTGAGGCGGGATGGATGATAAGTTCATGTCTCGGAGGTTCTCGCGAAACAACACCCTGATTCCGCGTGGGCTATAAAACCCTTACGACAGCTTTCCATTTTCTGTAGGAAAAGGTCGGTGGGCCGAAAATATGCCTTGCCGCTGTGGGAAACGAGCACCTACTCGAGGGGCATGAGCCGAGAGTGTGCTTTAGTAAATCACATGTATGCGGGGCAGCCAACACAAGAGTTCAAATAAGTAAGTACTTGTATATACGTCATTTCATCGCTTTAAGAACACGATCGGGTATCAGCAACTGAAAATTTAATCCCAAAACACCAGAATGAACGGTCTACAACCGCATTGACTGAAATGAACTCTAAAATAGCCGCACACTGACTCCTAGCCGCGGCGATACGTCGAAAATCCCGAAATTTCCCTAATAAGAAACAGCGCCAAAATCCGTTGACAAATAACATTTAGACTCCGAATAACCTGATTAATTTCAGTGGCGGTTCTGGGCTGACTCCCCGAGAAGACTAGCACACTCATCGAGTTCAGGCAGCCCACCTCCATTAGGGTCAGTTGGTGGGGAGGATGCTTCTGACTCAAGTTCAGCCAGAATCTCACGAGTTTCGGTCATAGTACGGCGTCGTGCTACGGTACCATATCTACTCGCAGAGATGGGTGATTTTCTTCTTTTAGATGTATTTAGCGACCGAATGCTGAGATAGGTTAACCAACCGGATGGCTCAGTAGGAGATTCGGGCGATTCTGTCAAAAGTTGAGCCTCCTCGGATTCTTCGTTTGGAGATGTATCATGGATTCCATCTTGCAAAAACTGCTGGTTGCTTTGTTCCAGTCTCCAGGATAATGCGAGAACACCTGAAAGAAGAATGAAAACACCGAGAGCTATCTAAGCACCGGAAACAGCCTCGTTAGCTATATGTAAGTCTATACTAAATATAGACTGTTTGAATATACGTACTAGCCATGAGGATAACGTGGAGAGTCGACCAGCCTGGTTATAATAAATAAGTCCATTTGAAATCGCAAATATATTGTATATGCAGAACACTAGTGGGTAGAGAACACTAGTAGAGCAAAGTTTCAATCCTCGATGTAGAAAATACAACTGGGATAAAGCTGCTACGACGAGGGCGAGAACTATCACCCAGGCAGGCCAGTTTGTGAATTGGTTTTCTCCATTTAAAACCGTCCTAATCAACAATTCGACAGCTGACTTCGCTAAAAGGAGGGAGTCTGCTGAAAGAATTCCACTGAGCGAACCTCTACATTAGCTGACTGGACGATTCTAGTTTGCAAACTTCCGCCGAGGGTATACAAAGAAAGAAAGAAAACACGTAAACAAACACATGTTGTGCATACCTAATGCTGCCATAAGTTGCCCCTCGGAGGAGCCGCCAGCGGCCGCCGCTAATGCTTCTTTTAGAGCTGCTGCCAACTCTGGTAAATATAATCAAGATTGATATGATGACAAATTGGCCTACTAGCCACCCTATAAACTCTTTCCTATAAAACAGAGCAACGAGCTCGTCTAGGTTATGGACTGGCTCTTTGAGCGCGCCGAATATCGCGATTAAAGCAGCGCCTATGCAAACAAGAACTGTGCCAACCAGCGAAACAGACGTAAATGGTTCCCCGAGCAGAGCGCTTGCACAGATTGAATTGAAGACTAAACCTGACTAAGCCGAAGGTAAATAATGATTAGCTTCG
The DNA here is from genome assembly GCA_036971345.1 of Dactylellina drechsleri. Classification (NCBI taxonomy): domain Eukaryota; kingdom Fungi; phylum Ascomycota; class Orbiliomycetes; order Orbiliales; family Orbiliaceae; genus Dactylellina; species Dactylellina drechsleri. The sequence goes on from JAJTUB010000007.1 coordinate 1,337,312, forward strand.
GGTTTTTGACTGGAGTTATTGTGCTGGAACCATCTCCCCAACGCCATGTTTTACTAAAATATCGGAACCTACAGCTTGCAGTGGTGAAAGAATAACGAGCGGCAAAGTGCCAATTTGAACTGAACTCCCGAGTATATTAGATGTGATAAAAAGACCTATGCCAATCTGGAACCGAAGGAAATATACAAATATATTGATATCAGCACTCCTTCGTGGTCAGAAAAGAAAGAAGCAGGGACGTTGGAAGCCTGCTACAGCCTAATGTCGAGGCTTCATGCGCAAAAGTTATTCTTACCTGCCATCTTCGCCGTCTATAAGGGGGGCGTTGGATCGGCCGTTGTTCTTCAAGCAGATGTGACTTTCGTTGAAGAGTGAGACCCAGGGACTGTATCGATGTTGATACAACACCAACGAACACTCCAAGAACAATGGCGCCTTGAGAGGATAGGTCGAGGGGGGGCATGGCTATTGGACGCTGCTTTTTACGCCGTACTAAGGCTTGAAGTATCCTCCAATATTAACCGAGAGGCGATATATCTTATTGACTCATCAAACGACTCGGTGGATTATTAAATTATCGTTGAGGTATCTATGTTGAGGACATTTAAGCCAACACTTGTGAAAAACTAGAGGAAGTTGCACCAGTTGAAGAAGCGCAGAGACAGAGGCACCGGTGCTGCAGAGGCCAGGAACCAGAGAAAGAAGGACACAGGGTCGGCAGTTTCATAAACTTGATCGCAAAGGCGGATGTGAGGTAAAGAGCTGGATAGAGGGACTATCAGTGACCGGGAGATTGAGACAATCACCATGAAGTTGGCGGCGCTGAAACTAAAGGGGGGTGAAACGAGTTTGCGAAACAAGTGCGATAGCTCGAGATCGATTTACTGTATTGTAGATGACAAAGGATTATGTTGTGAGAAGATGATATCCAGCTCAGTGGACCGATGAACTGGGCGACTGTCACCTGGAGTGATGAAAAGGTAGTCGAGCCGGGCTTGGCACGAGCGTATATATGTTGGGATGTAGTTAGCGGTTGGCACCATACGCTAAGCAGAAATGGATCAATCTGAAGCAGTGGCTCTGTCTAAGAGATCTATCTTCGTCGTTGCCGTCGTTGCCGTCGTCGTCCGCGTGCGCGCGGACGCACATGTCCACTCTGTGCGGAGTATACCAACGAGGGTTGTTCTGGTGGTGGTGGTAGTGATGATGATGCGGTTGTTGGTATATTTCGGATGCTGTGTGCTGCTGAGTGTTTGTTGTTTCCGCTCCTGTTCTCGAGGCCCCCTGTTTCTTTCCGCGACAAATGACAACCTCCCAACGACGACATCATCTGCATCCCATAACCATCGCTCTCCAGTCACACCGAGAAGCATCGGACGGCGACATAGATACAATCTAAATCAAAGCCATAACGCGACAAACCTATCGCCTGCAGAACTAACGGTCATCTACCCGTTCACGTCCGACCTCCAAATACATATCCTACCGCGTCGAAATCCTGGTCCGCTAGGGACAAACCAAGTTCTTCCTGGTCCCTGAAGGACTCATGCCACGCTCTGTCTCCCCTTGAACCGCTAGAGACTTCACTTGGGGATACCGAATACAAAGGTTTTCTGGCGTTCGTGAACCACCTTCACAGCCAGCTGGGATCATGGAAAGTACTAGCAGATATGGCGGTCCTCGAAACCCCGAAGAAATGTCGCATATGATGTCGGAATTTCATCGGCAGTCCCTAATACAACAGCCCCCAGTAGACCAAAGCAACCAACAGTCTACAGCTGGTTACGGACTTTTTTCTGTGCAAACGTCTGTCCAATCTCCATCCGAATTGGAACCATCGCGAAGACTTTGGCCGCAAAGTGAATTCGTCACAAGCGTGATCGAGGCACCGATCGAGCATGAAAATCCGAGCTGGAGGGATCGCGATACCATCACCGCTTCGTCGCTAAGACAGCGCGCAGAAGTAGGCATGCAGAATCTCAATGACACTGGTAACGCCCAATTGATATTTCCTAAAACGAAATCCTCACACGGTGGACATTTTGCCTCTATCGCTAGCTCAAACGCGAATGCCCATAATAGCCGTGAAGGCCGCAAGACTATTCCTAGCCATCTAACACATATGAAATACAAGGTATTTCTCCGTCTTGTTTTATTTTATTTCTTCTTACAATGATTAATGGTAAGTCTCCAGTACTAATATAACATTTTCCTGCCTAGGGATACGACCCTTCAGAAACTGACGGCGCCGTTGCGGAACCGTAAGCATATAACGCCTCTCCGATTTGTATTTTTATCGTGTTAACCATTCATTAACACATACCACAGACCGCTACACCGAATGGATAATTTAGCAAAGGGAACTGCTAGTTTTGGATCAAAAGCGCGAAGACGTACTGATGCCGTGTCTCTTGTGGAAGAAGAGCAGAAAAGGCGGGATCTAGAACACCAACTTGTCAATTTCCCCCCCACAATACCAGCGTGCATGTGGAACAATCTCTCCGAAGAAGAGGCCGAGAACAGGCGTGCGGCTCTTGAAGAGGATATGAGATTAAAATGGAATATCCCAGCACGTGCGTCTAGCCCAACCCTAACTCGAAGGTCGACGCATAACAAACATGGGACCTCTCACCGACGAACCTCTGTTTCTGTACCACAAGAAGATCGGGGAATATCGTCAAGTCTCAGCATTGGTATTATAAACAGCCACAAGCCTGATGTTGAAAAACAGCATAGTATGGCGCTTGCGTCCCTCTTGCCAACCGATGGTAATACGTATACGTCGGTTAAAGTCACACATCCCTTGCTCATTGCAAACAATAATACCTGGAATCGTATTTTGGATCATATGCAGAACCATGGGACGATTGTTAACCCTTTCAATCACAAAGCAAAGTCTCGCTTGAAAGCGTGCTTTCCGCCAGGGACGCCCGCGGATATACTTGCAAGCGGGGACACAAGACAGTCTGAATACCCGGCTAATCTGGATATGCTAAAACGGGCAAATGAAGTTGTTATGGGCTCCGATTGGATCAAAATGACGTATGAAACCGAAGCCCAAGCGACAGCGTCGTTGAATTCAAATGGTATGCATTTCGATGGATTTCCGTTAGAAGTTTCCATGTGGAACGAGGTCGAAGATCTTGGCACCAGAGCCAATACTACATCAGAACGTCCAAGATGGATGCTACTCTCGAGCGACGCTGGCGCCGGTCTTCCTCTCAGGAAGCCTACGCACTCTAATTCAGAGTCAGTAAAGGCAGCATCGCAAGGGCCTGATAGACAATTGGTTGTCCTACATGATGAAGCCATATTTCTCAAGCATCCAGGATTGGTGGATCGAATAAAGGATGTCATCTACGGCTATCTTTTCCAAAGCACAGCAAGATATGATGACGAGGGTAATTATATCAAAGGGAGCGGTGGGATTCTCCTGGATATATGGCATCTCCTTATGAGCTAAGTTGCCCAAAGAGAGCGATGAGAACGAACCAGTTGACCAACTGGCCTCTTTTCTTTTTCTTTTTCTTTTTCCTTTTCTTTTCTTTCTTTTTCTTCTTGTTGTTGATATTAAATAGTTGTATTTTAACAGATATATTTCCGGACACTTGGTACTTAATTGAGGATTCGAAGAATTACTACTTGACAAAGCTTGGTTATAAAATACTCATTGAGTGCAGGTATAAATTACCCGAAAGGTACATCTACCTACTTGGTGTTTACACTTTAGAATTGGCACATTTAACAGAAAACTTCGAAATTAAACTAGCGTGTGAAAGAGATGCGCTTTGAGAGGAAGGGAAATTAGGAGGCTAAAGCAAACCTGGCGTCAAATACTTCCTGCCTGGGTAATTTTCTCCATTGGCCAGATTGACGGTCTGACGAAGCCGGTTTAGGAAGGCTGCATGCGTCCGGCTGAAGGAGCGCCCGAAAAGGTTATCCCCAGCCCGGCTCCAGCTGCTGCTCTCGGCAGGGCTCTCGTTTCACAATCCCTCCTCCCTAATGCCAAGCAAAACATCGTCACGTTTGCGCTCTTCCCACCGGGACAACATTTACGGAGCATGCATTTTGACTCTTTTGGGGGGCTGTCCGCATGGGAACGAATTATTTGTTCACTTCCGAGAAGTCAGGTCAAGGTAAGCTACTTCGTTTTTACATTTCAGCGTGCAAGTAAGCCCCCCAGACTAGTAAGTAAGTAAGTAAGTAAGTAAGGGTACTTGTTTACTTTTTTACTTGAATATTCAAATAGATAAATGGAACTGTAATACACGAACTCCCCCAGCTGAACCCTGCAGGCAGAGTGCTCTGAAAGGGAGAGATGTCGCTTATGTTGCCATTTCAGCATGAATTATTACAAGGGGGGAAGAATGAGGCAGGTCTGAGCGGGCTGGGGTTAGCCGTCTCCACCTTCTCTTCCCCCAAAGAGAAAATTCCCATCTTCGGATGGGCATCTTTTTTCTATAAAAGCACAGTCTGAATCCGGTTTGGTGACCCGACAAACACTTTCCTTCGACCACTTCCCTACTACTTCCCTTTTCACACAATACCCAGAACCATCCTTTGAGACAACAACCCCAAGTTAAAAAAAAAAAAAAAAAAAGACCAAAGAGGACGCACAAACTCGATAGTGAGAGTGCCAATTTGTGAGCGTTGTGATTGGATATAAATATTATTATTATTATATTATTATTATTATTATTATTTTATTTTTTAACCCTTTTTCCGGAGTTTGAGAATAGCCTTCTTCAATCTTATAGTCTTCTTTCCCAAGAATCTTTTTATTTACTTATTTGCTTATATACAGATACCCTTACTACTATCAGAGGGAAAAAAGGAATTTTCCGGTGGGAGTGTTTAATCGAAAGACCTCCGGCCGCCGTCGAGGGTAGGTACCATCTATTCATTTGTTTCCGGGATCGAGTAATTTTAAGTCTTTTGCCCCATTTTTCTCACTGCCAGCCCCCTGAACAACACACGTATGGAGAGTCAACACTTTCCCTCTCGGGGGGTTTTGTTTTTTCTCGACAACGAAAAAAGGGAAAAAGGAAAGAAAGGATAATAATAACACCAACTGCGTGATGGCAGAGAAGTTCTCCGAGTACTATCATAAATATTAAAGAAATAAAAGATCAAAAATAAAAAATAAAATTGAGAACAGAAAAATAAACTATTGGGGATCGCTAAAAATCCAACAGCAGAGGCCGAAGAAGCTCACTTTTATTTTTCTTTCTTTTTCTTTCTTTTTTTTCCCCCCCCTTCATGAAATCCAATCTAGTATTTCTAATTGTTTCCCCCATTCTTCCCTTTTCCCACACAGTTTACCCATTTCGTCCTTTCTTGTCGTTTATTGCCAGTTTAAAACTCTGCTTTCTTAACTTGAACTGACGACCACCCACAGACCAGAGATATCCACCCGCCAGCCAGCCAAAGAGACTTCCCCGTCCCATCAACCCACACATCCCTTCCTTTCCCTTCTCCCCCAATCCTGAAAAGGTTCGTCGTCCAAAAGGTACACACCTTAATTTACACCTCCGGGTTTTCCCAAAAGAATACACCCCAACTCAGACTCGTCCTTTCTCGTCCTATCCTCTTAGGCTGGTCAAGTCGGCAAAAACAAACCCCCAAAATCGAACGAACGAACGGGAGACCAAAAAAAAAAAAAAAAAAAACCCATCCTCACAACTCTGTTCCAACATAATTTTCCACGTCTACTTTGGGTAAGTATCATCACCCATATCTTTCATCCTACCATGCCGATGCTGCCATCTACGATGCAATCCAAATCGAATCCCCTCAAATTATGCCGGCCCGTTTCTCTTCTACATCATTCTTGCACCCTTAGATTCGTGCACCCTTAGACTTGTCAAGCGTTTTCCTCTGATACTGCTTCAGTCCAACCGTTGAGGTATCCTGCAAGGAGATTGAGTATGAATGCAAACTCTGTTCAGAAACCCATTCAAAATTTCATCCCTAATGAAAGAGAGCGTCACGAGCAAAGAAACTTGAAATTTTCAATTCCAATGATACGAATTATCGTTGATATTCCCCCAAGCTTGGTTTTGCTGTCATGATTGCTCTTTCTCTTTCTATTTGTATTTATTCATTTTATTTTCTCACTACCAAGTCAGCTACACTCCACGCATTACATTACCACACCCGCTCATGCTTTTGCTAATAGCTCACCTACTCTAGCAACCCTTGTCATCGCCAACCAGCGGTTTTTAATCTCCATTTCTCTCTCCCATACCTCGCTTTTACCATAAGCACTCTCCACACACCTACGCCTCTGCTCGCACAGTGACGTGACAATTCAACATGTCGGATAACGATGGACAAGGCTCTCCAGGTGTTCACGAGGACCTCGTCGGTGCATCAAGCTTAGGCAACGGGAACATGGCACAAGGATCAGGAAACGTTTCAAACGAATCGCGGGGAATGAAGCGGATGCGGCCTTCGCAGGATGAGGACGATGATGATGACGACTCGAAGCCTGGCAGAGAACGACGCAAAATCGAAATCAAATTCATTCAGGATAAATCCCGCCGGCACATCACCTTCTCTAAACGAAAAGCTGGCATCATGAAAAAGGTTCGTTTGGCAATACACACACGCGTTTTACAAGCTGTCCTTTTTTTTTTTCCCTCGAGTGTCCTTCGTTTTCGAGAATAGACAGACCTTAACAAAAATGACAATATGAGAATCACCAATGCTGACAAAACAGTCCAGGCATACGAGCTTTCTGTCCTCACAGGGACTCAGGTTCTCTTGCTAGTCGTTTCTGAGACCGGTCTCGTGTATACATTCACTACTCCAAAGCTACAACCCCTGGTAACTCGAGCAGAAGGCAAAAATCTCATCCAAGCCTGCCTCAATGCACCAGAACCCAACATCCCCGGAATGCAGGAAAACACGGAACAAGATGACGCGTAAGTATTTCGGAATCAAACCTCCCATTCCATCTCAGCTCTCTCTAAGAAATTAACTGGTTTGCTAACAACGCTTGGTAGTCCGGAATCACCTGAAGAACATAGTCATATGCAAATCCCTCAGCCAGCTAGAGCCATGCCTACACAGGTTCCTGTAGGCGGTGCTTATAACATACCACCAGAGCATTACCAATACCTAGCCCAGCAACAACAGCAAGCCCATCGCGGTCAATATGGGATGCCTCCAGGCCACATGTCACAGCCTCATCCAGCCCAATCATCCTAAAATAAACTCGAAAGTTGGATTACTCCTTACTCTTTTTTTATTTTGATTTATCTCCGCCAACGGACAACCGCAGATTACGAGAATTGAGTCTCAGAACAGCTCCTGATAGTACAGGGTGGTGGCCTGGCCTGTGTGCGCAAGAGCTCTAACAATGGTGCTCATGTGAATCATCTAGGCCCTGGTTTTTGTTCCCGATGGTTGTTGCTTCTTCCTGTTTGTTTCTAGGTTTTTTTTATATATAATACTCCCTTGCCTGTACATGGATGCATCAAGTACTTTAGTCGGATTATGCTAGATAAATTCAAATTCAGACAGAATTTCTACTCAGTGGCCTCGGTCCGAACAACAACCCTCCCCCCCTGTTACTCACGTGGCCTTACTTCAATCTACATAATCCGGTTAGGAGTCTACATTTACATATATATTTATATAAATTTACGTACCGTGCTACACAAGAGTTTGAGGATTCTTTCATATATCCAAGCCTAGCGTTTCTAGAAGTTTTCCGTTAGCATAATGCACCCTTCCGAATACTAATTGTAAATCCAATGAACAGGTAGGATCTTACCAAGAAGCTTATCAAGACCAGCCATCAAGCGTGCGTATTCATCGCTATTCGTCTGCGGCGTTTCAGGGGCAGCATTCATTCTCTTTTGCTCCGGGTCTAGGAACAGCTCACCTTGTTCCTCCGTATCCAAGAACATGCCTTCTGGGAGTGCATCGAAACGCATTCTGAACCTCTCTAGTAGAACTATAAGTGGTTCCTCTACACATTGGTACATTTAAATTCAGGTGCGTGCATTAGCTTACCATTTAGGTAATAACGAATATCATCGACAAGTTCAACTGTATCGGTCTCCTCCCTTGATTGAATCCTCTCCGCGGATTCTTTTATCAACTCCTCCAACTGCGGCCGGAAAACACTCGTGGTATCAAGGCAATGCTCAAGTCGACTTGCAAGAAACCTTGCGCAGAATGGATCAAGCTTGAGGGACATTCCTGTGACCCAACCAGCCCTAGCAACATCAAATATAGAATATCCTAGGTCACCTGTGAGTAAATCATCTCTATCCTGCGTCGAAATCAGTAAACAAGCCCTGGTTTTCAATCTGTCACTCAAAAGCATATCCGCTGCCATAAGGAGATCAAGTGCATATCCTGGTCCTATATCCACTGTATCGGTATAAAACCACCTAAGGATGGATTTCATTATCCACGGGGATACATCGACTGATATCAGGACGGGGTTACTGTCGTTGGCGTTGATTTTCTGGAATCTTTCTTTGAACCGAATTGCAGTACAGATGAAATCACTTTGAATAACAGCTTTGTGAGCACCATAGAAATGAACCAGGTCATCCTGCTGCGATTCCACTCGCAGAATAACATCCGGACGTAAAGACCGAAGGCGACTGTCAAGTTTATCGGGTGAGAAATGCTCGTGACAGGCTAGCAATAGTGGGATGTTCAAGCATTCATCCCAGAGACGAAGAAAATCCTGCTGCGCCGACTCGATTGCAGTCGCACGTTTTTGCTGCCTCTTTTTCCCCTGTCCCCCTGTTTCATGTAGTCCTGATAGCCCAAAAGACTTTGCCAGGAGTGTCGGATCCGCAAGACCATCGTTCCAAGGTATGGTATCTGTGTCATGAAGATACATGTACTTTAACATACAAGATATCGCGTTTGATGTTGTATTGCTCGGAAGCGTCAGTTCGGATTGTTGGCTTCGTTTTTCGTGAATTATGCTGCTTCGAAAATATTCTGAACGAGCTGCCAGGACAAAAGAATGCGCCTTGTATTTAATTCCATGCTTTTCTGGTTCGAGAATGGTATCTCCCATCGGACGCGGAAGCACAATACCAGTCAGACCCGAACAATTAACTTCGCTTGACAGTAAGGACGTTATCAGTGCGGCATAAGGTTGGTTCCGATCCATTGCTACGGAATACTATAGATAGCGCTAACGTTACAATACTTCGAACAAAGAGAGTTAAGGGCTTGTCCTTTATACGAACATCGTATCGAAGTAAGAGCTGACGGATGCGATCATTGAGAGCGCTATACACTGCCCTAGATTGCCAGGTTACGTTGAGCTTAAGTGTTCCTTGGGTCTTGATACAGTTAGGAAGATCACGAACCTCTCGCCTTGGAAAGTATCTCGATCGCACTGGGCGCCAGATTCGAGAAGGAATTCTACAATTTCATAGTGTCCACATAAACTAGCCTGGTTTTTATATCAGCAACGGTCTATAGCTCCGAGAGTATTGATAGGCTTTGGATTTGATAGCACAGCTTGACTAACGAGAATTAGCGGAGAATAGTCAAATTCGTCGACTCTATTGAGATCTGATCTTGAAATCGATACATGCTTTTGCACTGATCTGATATCCCCGAGGCGGACAGCATTCATCAAACCGGCAAAGTTTCCAGCTCGTGACATCGGAAGTTGAAACAAGAAGTTTTGTTTTCGCCTTACAATTATCTCGCGATCTAACGTCCAAATATGCGGATATGAATACAGCAGGAAATTTCCGTACGTATACTCTGACGTTCAGAGAGATGATGAAGCTGATACAGAGCTGATAGATCCGGCTACATCTAATTTTGGGTTTTCCAAACCCACTTCTTTTCAACTTTGAAGCTTATGAGACGAACCACAAATCGAATTAGCTTCAATCTACCAGGTACTTAAGTAATATCCTAGTATATGGCGCGATTAATATCTAAATAAAATTTGCTTACATAAGACTTCCCGCTGGACTCCCTTGCCCTCACGAATAACCTCTCAAAGACCTAACTCAATTAAGTAACTGGTTGCGCAAGATATTGCTATACGATCGAAAGTCCCAATCCGAATTCTGGTGAGAAGTACCAAATCTAAGGAGGAATCAATCAATCTTTCTTAGCACACTTTCAATTGAGTGATTCCGACAAGCCTATCGCTAAGCGAGCACTTCCTCATGAGTGCTTGCTGAGCCTTTAGAAGAGGCGGTACAAGTGAAATCCCAATCAATTTTGTACCGAAGACACAAGAGCATGGGTTTTGACCCCTGAGACCTGAATTTTTAAGTCAACCTAGTCTGGACGCACTTGTCTCCTTTTGGTACTGTGTACAAGGTGCATCTGCTTAAGCAAGTACCGATAGATAAACTCATGCTTGTAAACTAACGAGACTTCTGATGTTCCGTTTATTTCCTCCCTTCCGGATTCCCCTCGTTCGACTTTCGCTCTCCGCTCGAAAGAAACAGCAGAGTGATTCTTCATCTTTCTTCGTCCCCACCCTTGCCCGAAGCCTCGTTGCATCCGACACCCCCTTGATACTTTGACGAGAATAAAACAGTATCCCAATAGTTTGATGGTTACTAAATACCTTCGTGTTTCTGTTTCTTGGGAACCTTGATCAACAGGGTTGGAGTATTACCCTTTTAAATAATAGGAAGAAGACCTCTTGCGCCCGTGCTTGCTTGTACGATAAGATCTCGCTTTTAGTTTGGGTTTGGCCTTTCGCGGTACTGGTATCCAAGCATTCTGTCGTCTATCGGGCGGGACCTCTATCAACATCGCAATTGTTATCGACGGGCTTCCCATTTTATTTCATTTTATTTTATTTCATTTTATTTTATTTTTACCTAAATACGTGCTCGAGTAGGGAATACAAAACCCTCTTCCCTGCGATCCTACCCACTCGTCCAAATTCTCTCCCTTTGGTCCAGAGCTTTCCGAACTCCCCTTGAGCTGGCTCCAGCCGCAGCTTGGGAACGCAGACTGCAAACTTCCCCGCCTAATCATCCCTTTCCCCCAAAACGCCAACTTGCGCGAACGTTCCGACTCGATTGGTCAATCGCAGCCCCTTTCCTTGACCTCCCAGGCTCTTGAGAAAAACAAAACGATAACGGGGGCAATGCGGAGACAGTAAGATAGTATCATCACCAAAGCTTGCTGCCATTGTCAGATTTCCGACATTGATCTTTAGGTGAGGAGATTTTCTCTTTTCATAACATCCTCGCTTGCCCGTAAAGTACTGGAAGCCTGATGCTGGCTCCCCTTCACTTCCAACGCGCTCAAGCAGAAAGAAAAGGAGAGGTTGAAAAACTTGGGCATTGGGATCATTCAGGGGGGTTTATAGCTCTGGGAGCCGAGGGAATACAGGGAGCCGAATGTAAACCGACAATATGTCAATTTTTTATTTTTATTTATTTTATTTCATTGAATCACCCCCCCGTTTTGCTATTACCTGTTCAATCTCAGCTCTCAATCGATGGGATTCGAGTTTATCCATTGCTTTTATATCGTTGTTGGAGGGTTCGAACATCCAACGGCCGGGTGTAACAATGGGCGCGCACCATCCCTTGCAATCACCTCTTCCTTCAGACTGTGCTATGCTTCGGCTCTGAGGATGCTCGTTCAACTCCTCTATTCTCGTGTGAGAAACGGGGATGTCTAGCAACATGGATATATATATGTATATATACATATATTCAGCCCTTCCAGGCACAGAATCGCATTTCCTGGCCCCCAAATGCTCAGGTACACCTGCATTTGAGTTCCATACATATTATTTTCTTGTCCCAATTCTTTCATTAGCTCTCTACTTGTGTTAGGGAGCCTTTTGACTTATATCTCCCCCAATCCCTTGCCTTCCATGTCTGCCTGACATGATATAAGACACATCGCTGACCAATTTTATTCTCCCTTAACATCTTGTCCAGCTAGAAGAAGTGAGGAAAGTGACCCCAGTCGTTACATTCTAGAACTGCCACCCATAGATCGATCATACGTATATACCTCGCAACACCAGGTTGCATCTCAAAATGCCAACACCATTCAAACCCCCAAGCTCTCAGCCAATTACTGGGGATAGGGTCATCTTCCCAAGTGAACAGCCGCGGATTGGTTCAACAGCTCCGACAGGTCCAACCGTCCAACCTGCCAATGTCTCCGTCGATGAGGGTTTCCGTTCTCCCTTGTCTCCCCACATTGCCGCCAACAATGGCCTCGGCCTCCACACACTTCACACATCCGGTATGAATATCAACAAGTCTGGTACAAACAACGAAGACCAGCTCGTTTTCCATACGTACTCCAGTCCGTTGGATGGACAGGTTACATATAATATCCCTGGGATGGACTACAATGCCGCTGTTCTTTCGATGCCATATAACCCGCCATCCTCAGAAGACCCGCAATCTAATGTTCTCACCTTTTATCCTAACTCGGATGGTAGCCTAAAATTAGGACCTCGTGGTGAACCATCGTATAGTGCCGAAGCACATTTACCCTCTCACAGTATTGTCACAGCCCTTCCCTCGGGGCCGTCGCAACCTCAAATTAAAGACGAGCAACCTGCAGTTACATTGTCACGGAGGGGCTCTCACACGCTTGTAGCGACGAATGCGAATAAGGCTGCGACAATTTCAGGCCTCCCACAGAAAACCATTCCACCTCCTATAAATACCGACACTCAGAGCCATCAAGTAACCGGTGGGACTAAAAGCCAGCATAATACTTGGAGAAGAGGAAATAAGGGGCGAACCCCGCTTTCGGTGAAGAGATCGCAGTCGACCCCTAATGTACAACTCGCTGCCCAGCTGGCGGCGGCCAGTGCGGTGTCGGCTCCTCCTATACCCTCTGCCAGCACCACCGACGATATTTCCCCCGTCAACCTCGCTTATCAGCTGGATAAAAAACGAAATAAGCTGGGTTACCACCGAACTTCAGTTGCATGTGGTATGAGCACGACTTCCTTTTTCTTTGTTGGTTTAAATGAAATCTAATTGTCGCGAGTGGTTTAGGTCATTGCAGGCGACGCAAAATACGATGCATTTTGGCCAAAGATGATAGTGGCCGCTGTTCGAACTGCATACGGTTGAAAAAGGAGTGTAGCTTTTATCCAGTGGAGTCAACTGATCGTCGACCACGTTCCGCCTCGAAACCTGAAATTTCGTCCCAAATATTTCAAGATAATTGCTCATCACCTTCTTCCCCTACCCGGTCTCCAAGGCTTAGCGTTGACCAAATTAATATGACAAATACTTATGACGGAAATTTATACCCATCATCCTTACCTATCACCCCAAACTACGAATGCGAGACGCCGACGTCTACATTCGATGACACGTACAGGAATCGGAGTCTTTCTTCAAGTAGCCGAGTATCTCTTGCGTTTTCAAACTCTGGATCTCGGAGACCGAGCCTCGCCCACATGTTCACTGCCCCACTCCCATCTCGAGAATTCCGCTCTTTGTCTGATGCCTCCCCCACCTATATGGAGACATTTTCAAGCTTTTCGTCTCGGTATGGAAATTCTGCAAAGTCGGTAGGAATCGGCATTGAAGACCCAACATCCTCATTTTGGAGACTTGAAAACGCTTCCAACAACTTCTCACCACTCTCTCAGCACATTAACTTTGGGGGTATGCCTGCCTTGCAAGAAGACACCATTAAACATGAGCGTCTCAACTCCGTGGATAATGGAGTAGGTCCAATGGCCCAAACTTATTCTGAATCGGGCCTTTTCGCGGTTGGATCCGACCCCCCTCTTGACGAAGTTCTCTCGAATAATGGCAAAACAATGATGGACGTACAAAGTGGGCAACCTTTCCTCGGGGAACCTACATCATCTTTCTCTATTGACGGCCACTACGACTTTTCTTGGAATGACCACCAAAAAGGCACGACCGGTGTTCCTCATAATACAAGCTTGTCTGAAACCTGGTTCTTACCCCAACAAAGTACAGGGGATATGATTTGCGATACAGACCCCGCTGGACAGCGTATGAACCAAACAGCAGTCGGCGTCAAACACGAATAACGGTGGCCTTATCAGTGATACATGCAGAATGCTCGTTATCCCACCAGCGACTGGTTCAAACTTATCTATGCATGGCACGTACAAGTTGCAGCTTTTTCGCGTTTCAATAGCTTCACATTAAGTTCCAGTTAGGGACAACCCTTCTCCTTTCCCCTTACTTTCACATCTTTAAAGGATGGTGCTTTAGATTCCCGGGGCACAGAATCTTCTTCCTACGATATATATATATGGGATACTGGTCTTACCATATATTCCAAGGCCAGATTTTAGTTATGGTCACACATCTAAATAGTCACGAGTAATGTTCAAAGGTCCTTATACTTTTCGGAAGTCTTTTCAATGGATATCAACTTTTAAAAAGTTCATACAATGGTCCAGCATTAGCTGGGAGATCAATCATACTTCGTTCCTCCATCTTAGAGCTAATATTGCCTTCGATATCTCGAAACTACCCTTCGTTCCGGCGCAACGTGGAACTTTTTGAACAGTAATAATGCGTGAAAATCATAAATCGTGTCTGCACCAGTAGCTCCAGGATAAGCCCGCCGCGTTGAGATTAAAATGACCATGCCAGTTCGTCATTCTGTCTGCCTCAAAAAAAAGGGGGGCGGAGGAGGGGTGAGTAGAGAGAAAGAGTGTGTGTGAGTGAGAGAGAGAGAGACAGAGAGACAAATGTATTTACTTTCGTATGGTTAGGTATCAAGGGAAGACGACCATCTAGATAGACTAGGTAGATTTGAGGATACACCGGTGAGCTTTGCAACCTATAATTTGCATGACAATTTGTTCATCCGCCCCGAGATGCTGCGTGAGTGAGTTTGCAAGGTTATAACAATAGGCTGCATTCTTCCCGTTCATATCCTATCGATATCCACGTCGGAGGTATCGTCATCTTCGCCTTCAATACCGAAATCAACACCGCCATCATCCATGCCTTCAATATCGAATGTTCCTTCATTGATTTTGGCGGATTCTGGCAGTTCTCCGTATGCTTTCAGATTTCGAGCTTCGTCGGCAGTGTACTTGAGAATAACGTCGCCCTTCTCATCCTGATAGTCCCGGAGAGATAATAGGATTATGTCACCTTGGTTGATCCAGACCTACAGATATTAACAAATATTAGCAATAAGCCGACGGTTCTTAGATATATAGTATTGTAGAGGGGCTAACTTTTTTTCGAAGCTTTCCGCGGATATGGGCCAGCCTTTTTTCACCATCAAAACACATTGCCTCAAGCCTCCCATTGCCGAGCATTTTTGTAACCTGGGCATATTCTGTATTGGCGACGGTTAGCAACAGGGTCAATAGATCGAAGGTGCTCCGAAAAATCTTCAAGCTACCCCGGGTGCTAGAGGTCTTTTAACATACCCTGGCCGTCTTCTTTGAAAGTGAGCTCTCTTTTCTCGTTGTCATTCTCGTTTTTTCCCCTGCGGCGGTTCTTGCCACCCTATTTTGTGGTAAAAAGTCACAAAAAGGTGAGCATCTTCTGATTGACAAATGGGCTGCTAATGTCGATGGAGGGGCATTCAACAAACCTTTCCTTTGTTCTTAGGCATCTTTAGAATGCAAAACTTCTTTGGTTCCGAGTGGTAGGTAAAAGCTGCGTCCCGGGTGTATGAACTGGAGCGGAAATATCTGCACTGGCGGGGTTCTTGGTCGTCTCTCAGTGAGATTGGTCAAAGGAAGGTGTTGGATTCAGACAAAGAAGCCTAACCAGTCACATCTCTTATCGACTATATCTTTTGGGGGGGAGGCGGTACCGCCACAATTATGTGGCGCATAACCCGCTCGCATTGCATTGTAAACCGCATCTATTCGATATAACATCATCATATTCCCCGCGTTGTTTTCGCCGCCATCACCCCGATTAGCATCTCCTCAACTACTTTTCTTGGAGGGAAATATCTGGCTGGCTCATTCCTGCAGTACAAAATTGCAATCGAAGTCATTCGTCCAAGGCTCGCACAAACTCCCAGCCACTCAAGTGCTCGGATATACATATCGATACCTCCTGAGCTCTATACGCCATCCAAGTTCTCCACCCGATTCTAGAGTTTGAAGGACACTGAGTGAATGGCTTCCAATGATGAAAGACGCCGATCATCCCGGAATTCAATCTCTTCGAGTGACGCCGAATTAATCCGAGATCATTCACGACGCCTTGGCTTTGCTTCCCCGTCCACTTCCTCCGCATCTAGTCAACTCTTGGATCCCTCTACCGTCGGCGCCCTCTCCTCTCATTTCGACCAGTTGTTAGCTGCGATTGCGGGGAGGATTGAGAGTGTTTGTACTAAATATTCATTTTTATTTGGTTCTTCATTTTATATCCTCAAGATCCTATAAACAGCAAATATAGACACCTGCACTTGATGATACTAATCACCCTTTTCTTCTTCCTCTTCAAGAAGAAAAAAAAAATCTCATTTCTGCTGCATATATCCTCATTTTAGTGCATCATCTACACAAAAGAGTTATCAGTTCTCTTATCTAACTTTCCCACTTTCTACCGCCATACAGCTCTCGGAACAAACTCAAATCTCCACTCAACAAAGCCATCGGCAGCATATGTCTGCCGTAGATAAAGCGACTGCCGAAATAGAAAGGTTTAGAGAAATCCTACACCAGATCGACGAGCTGGAACTTGAGTTCGATAGAATACGTCGCATCCAGGAGATCGTTTCCAACTTCAAAACAAGAGTAGCTACACTAGAAAGACGATTAGGCAGATGAAATTGTGGCTCTACTCGAATCTCTAGGTCGGTCCTCTCCATGAAACAAGAGGAATGGAATGAAAAGTCCATCGAAAAATCCGAATCCCACTGCATCGAACTCCTATGAGAACTATCACGCCTATAAAACGAGGTATCAAGAGAGATGCATATTGTATCGAACACAACAACACGAGCCGACCACTCTCCTCTCGAAGAGCTATATGAAATCGGCAGGCCGCGTCCTTAGCAATATGATGCTCTAGTGACCGAATAATCCGGTCTCCGGGCCACATTAGCATCCGATCGTGCTATACTATATCGGAAATTACGATGAGGCCGTTGCCGCTTGATACAACGCAGGTCACACGTAGGATCGTCTCTTCGCTGCTGAACCGTCAATACAAGACTAGAATCGTCTTGAGTCTCCCACACCACTACCACCGAAAATATCACTCAAACCATAAAAGACCAAAGCTTGAAGCAAATTACAGTAGTATGTTCTCACGTTTGTGCTTCAATCTCGTGTTTAAGCCAGCATCTAATAAATATCTAAGGAACCTAAAAATAGATTGAGCACTGGGATCTATGATAACTTTTTTTATTCTCTTTTGTTGTTCCCTTTCTATCACTTCCCTTGACATTATAAGCCAATTCTAGCCAACAAAGTTGAAGCTTGATATTTGTTGTCAACAAGACCGGTTTTCATCATGTAGCCGTTGCTTTCCAAGGAAATGTTTAGCCGTTTAATATCTTAGCACGGGGTTTATTTTTCGAACGCAAGAAAATTAAATCATATTGAGCAGCTCATCTTCGAAAACCATTATAGATTTCAAATTCTGGATTTGGTGTTAAAAATGTATACCGCGTAAGGGAGCGAACAAAGAGTGTGGGGTATCAGCCACGAGAAAAAAGCTTGAAGGAGACACGATATATTTTAGCCCAACACTAAAGCCAAGCTTTCATTTCATATCATGCATGCTAAATATGAAAGCCCACACATTTTCCAACTGTCGCGGTATCGAACCATCTTGCATCGTGAGGGCGCTATTTCTTTTGAGCTTAGGTGTTCATGTATCTGATTGTATTTAGCTTCAAAACATAGAAATTAGTGGTTTTACAGATACACTTACCGACTCGCATCAATACCTTCATCTGGAAATTTCTCAAGTTGCACCTCAAACCTTTCCATTATTTTGTCCAGAACATCTGCGTCTTCCTTGCTACTAACGAAGCTAATGCTAAGCCCCTTAGTACCAAAACGGCCAGCACGCCCAACACGATGCAGGTAGGAGTCCGGATCGGCTGGTAAATCGTAATTGATGGCAAGGTTGATTCGCTCGATATCAATACCACGACCAAAAACATCGGTGGCAACACAGATACGCTTGTTGAACTCCTTGAAGGAAGTATATCGTTTAATACGCTCTTCCTGCGAGATGCCCGAGTGGACAGCGATTGAAGGGAATTGGCATTCCACCAGAAGACGATTCAGTTCGTTTGCTCGCACAGTCGATTTAACAAAAATGATGACTTGGTTGAATTCAAGCTGATCGAGAAGATCGTTAAGTTTTCGATTCTTCTCGTTTTCTTCTAACTTGATGTAATATTGTTGCAGCCCATGAAGAGTAAGCTTTGTTTCGTCATCGACGAAAATTTCGAGTGGCGATTGCATGAACTTTTTGCATATTGGTCGAATATCCTGAGATAATGTCGCAGAAAACATCATCACTTGCTTGCTCTGAGGTGTAGCGCGAAATATCTCTTGGACGTCACGCCGCATATCTGCAAAATGAGGTTAGCCTTCATCACTGGTGTGCGTATTGCATTATATACGAACCAACTTGATCCAACATTTTATCACATTCGTCCAAAACGAATGCCTTTACGCTCCCGAGTCGCAGATGTTTGTCCCGAACAAGAGCATTAAGACGTCCGGGGGTGGCGACAATGATATGCGGATGTGTATCCTTGTTCTTCAAGATTTCAATGTCTTTTTGAATGGGTGTGCCACCGTAAAAGACACTGCATTTAACTTCGGGCATATACTTCGAGAATCGAGTGTATTCGTTGCGAATTTGATAGGCCAGTTCACGAGTATGACACATAACCAAGACCGAGGTTTCTCCGGCAATCGGGTCGAGCTGCTGGAGAGTAGTTAAGACAAAAACGGCAGTTTTCCCCAAGCCTGACTTTGCCTGACAGAGAACATCTGTGCCAAGGATAGCCTGTGGAATACAAACTTGCTGGACTGTAACGAGCAAACTAGGTTGTTAGATGACGACTATAAAGAAAGTTGGCCGTACTATGACCGAATAAAAAATGTCGAAACACAACGGGGGTAACTAAAAGGGAAGAACAAGGTAGAAATATGAGGTTCTATCTTGGGAGGCAGTCGAGGATAAACCGGAGATGATGCAAAACATCTTATTCGAACGCAAGAGCACTGAGGAGGAATGCCAAACACATTCTCGTCTCGGGATAACAGACACCGGAAGGAAGCCAAGGGTCCAAGTTCCCACATCAATATTAACGATAGTCGCCGCAAGGGATGGAGTTGATCCATTTCGCCATGATGTCGTTTATTTCTAGTTTCATGTACCCAGAAGTCATTCTTCGATAAACGTAGGGAGTTTGGTGACTTTAATAATGGCGGTGATGATGTCTACCGCCCTTGAGACGATCAGACATCCAAATTTGGATGGCTAGATTGACGCGAATCACGTGTTATAGTTGCGCACAGCAATCCTGGACGCGTCGATTCGATCGGATGGCCTTATATTGGTTCTTTTTCTTCCTCTTCTTCCTCTTCGTTTTCTTTTTTTAAAAGTTATCACAGGTATGAGTCGGCTTACTAGAAGCCGACAAACGGTGCTATTATTGTGCAAGGGTATAATAGGGAAGCGAGCATAGCAGGAGATGTAGACTGACCCTCGGAAGGATGTTCGAAACCGCAGTCGACTATCGCCCTTAAAAGTTCGGGTTTCAAAAGGAAATCACGGAAGCCAGTGCTGTGTATTCCAACATACGAGCCCTTTTTATCAGCCTGGTTGGTTGAAGCATCGCTCTTCTTTGCATCGCCGTTTCCGGCCGTTCCAGTGGTTTCTGCAGGGGCATTGGCTTCAGCTCCGATGTCATCATCGGAGTAGTCGATAAGATCCTCTTCGTGTTCCGACATTGCGCTTACGTCCCGGGAGTGTCCTTTTCAATGCGATGAGGAAACAAAAGAATTGCTACGTAAAAAAACATATTAGCGATTGTGGGAAGGCACGACTTTTTACAGATGGGTAATATTTACCTAGTTGAATCACAAGTTTGCAGAAAAGATGGATCGCTATTGATTTCTCGTGTTGTATGATCGGGGGTGTCGTGGAGGAGAAGGAAGTGATGGTTGGAAAGTGCGCAAGAGGTGGCACGTCCGCGAAGCTTGTTGAGTGATACTAACTTGAGCAACGATCGTTTAAAAACAACACAAGATTAGCGCTGTGCGTGTTCTGATGACTAAGGCGCGTTGCAAATAGGCTACCTATCCTTTCTCTGTGTTAGTTACCACATGGTTCAATTTGGATCCTGATGTTAACCTGACCACATGAAAATATATATCTAATTGAGTATACATACTTAAGTAGGTCTGTGATCTCGGGACCTCCGCGACCAGATACATTATAAATACACTTGTAACGCATATTTTAAGCATTTGAGGATTTATACTATCACATATGCTAAGTCAGCCTTTGGTGCATTAATACAATATGTTTTTGCCCAGCGCCGGCTCCGTATAAAATTTGTAAATTTGTAAAATGCGTACATACATAGTTATGCAACAGAATCCCTTGATGGTTTTCATTTAAATCTAATTATCATGTATCTGAAAGGTTCTCCGTCATCCTTCGAGGATTTTAGAGAAATTGGTGGGAGGATATCGAGTTTCAGAAAGACTACTCGACAAGTGGGATGTATTTACGATTTTACCACCTTCCTGCAGCTGTACAGCTTTACACTCTTCCAAAATTCTAAAACATTTTATTCTTTTATAAAATATCGACAAAGCCCATATCAAATACGCAAGGGAAGATACATGCATACCTACAAACAAACAACCCCAGAATTTCCACAGATAATTAAGTACCTGCACGAAGTTTGAAATTCGTGCGAGATGACTAGCTTTTACTGACTACCAGCTGAATTTAGTTTACAAAGTAGATAGTTATCGAGTTTTAGCGGGAATATCCCATTTCGTTCGGTTTTATTGTGGACCAAAGTCAGGATACCTCCATCCTTATTTCGCAGATCCACCCCGCTCATCTCTAGGGTCCTTTCGACAATCATGGTGGAGTGGTCGTCCAGCAATGGTGGGCTCGATTCCTTAACCACATCCAGGCTTGCACCAATATGCATACGGGTTATGACCACTCGGTAGCTCAGGATGATATGGCCGTCCGTGGAGTCTTGGTTCCACTGAATCGGCATATGGCCACGGTGTTTTATCATCCACGCGTGGCACGGTCGTCGTAATTGACTCTGGCCCTTCGAGGAAAGGTACGATCTCCCTCGTCTCCCAAACCCCGTTTCTAAGGAACCTGTGGACGAAATTCTCAGGGTTGGTTATTCCTGCGGTAAATACATGAACGTCCTCGTCGCCGTCCGAATCTCTTGCACAGCCCGCAGCTATATAAGTTGCGTATCGCACCTGGCCGAGTGACATCGCACGAGCCCAAACTTTGCCGCCAGTCTTTCGAGACCACTCGAGATTTCCAACGTCTGATACAAAGAGCATCAATACTTCTGGAGCAGTGATGTGTTCGGAGGTTTTGCCCCTAGTGTTTTGACAAGCAGCGGCAAATTTTACGGAATCGCTTGCGGGAAAGAGGTTTTCTCTTTTATCATTACCATGTACCTTTGTGTTCATGATACCAGGCTAGACAATTGATCTCGTGAGCTTGGTTGAAGTGGAACACTCGAATAGCGGGGCTGCTCCATGTCCAAGGATGAGGATTGATCGCTGCCATTGGAGAATGACGATTCACTTGAAAATTGTCAGAGAAAGGACCAAAGGCCTCCCAGGTATAGTCGTGTTTATTTTCCTTCTCGACATAACTTTTGAAAATGGGTCTCTCTGCCAGGAATATACATTCTAAAATCGCCTCTGGGCTAGAACGCCTTCCACATTATCTGCAACAGAGGATGGCCACAGTTCCCATCTTACCCAAATCTTACAGCCTGCCAATTCTGTTATCCGCAAGACATAAAACATCCTTCGTCCATTGTGATCTTCAGGGAAGCGAATTTTCTTGGTATGACCGCATCTTCTTTGATTTCGATATCGTGTACAACAATGTGCGGATCGAGATAGAACATGTGAATATGGTTGTCCGGATACATGACGGCAGTGAGAGGCGTGTTCACGGCCGCCGCGCCTGCACTGACAACCTTTCGAAAAAACCATTTCTCACTCCGTGACTCTGGATCTGCATTGTCCTTTTTGGCCCATCTGCCTTCCCAGATTGCTCCGTCTGATCTCTGAAAATAAAACATCTATATAGACGGATGTGAGTCTTCAGTGTTCCCAGACGATTAAGTTCGTATAGATTTTAACTACCAGCCAGTTTCCCCTTCCAGTAAAAACCACTGCATACTGACTAAGAAAGCTCATCTCATTTAGCGGGACAATTTGATACAAATTTTAGTGTCGATTGTAATTTAGTTTGTGGGATTTGAAGCAGAATGGAGGCCTCCACGGTGGGTGGCTAATATCAATTGTTCAAGTTGAGAGATACTTGGCTCCCTAATAAATAAAATATTTAACCACCCAATGGCTTCACATTCCCTCTAATTTAAGACTGTTTGTCATTCTCGGGTTCTTTCCAGCTCCTTTGCCATTCTTTCACACGAGATAGAAAATATTTCCCCTTGTAAAATATAATTACTTCCCAGTCTCATAACCATTACAACCTTTATTCAAGAGAAAGAAAATTCCCGATTTATGTGGGGATCCGTGTTATCACGTCAGATTCCAAACATTTATCCATTGGCAAAACATCACATTAATGATACGGAAAAGAATAACATGTGTACGCAAATCTCCCTTGTTCTTACGTCGTCGACATTGGAAAGGGTGCAATTAGCCGGAACCATGGTAAAATCAGGTTGAATGAGCAAGTGCGAGTGCGACCAGTTGCTTGAGTAAGTTATACCGTTAGAGGTAGCTTTCAGTGTACGTAGCAACTACTTACCAAAGGATGTGAACAGCACAAAGGGGCCCTGCCTATAGCTTCGCAGGCATGGACAGGCTCGCCACCAGTAGGAACTTTTATTGCCAAAAAATACAAATTAGTCGTAGTTCCTTATAAGAATTATTACTTGTGCTTACCGTCCACGCAGTCGACGCCTGGTATATTAAGGTTACTTGGTTTGCAGCACTGGAGCCTGTTATAGAGAATGCCTGAGCAAGCCTTGTTGCTGTCATTAAAGCCGCTACTTTGGGATCCGCCGATTTGGGGAAAAGCCAATACAGCGACCGCAAATGCACTCATACCTAAAAAATCTTCCGTTGCATTTTAGTACGAAAAAGATATATTTAGTGGTAAGAAATAATAGTTTGTCTAAAGATTACAGTACCAGAGGCATGAGATCGCAATCTGATGATATCGTAAGTAAGTTGATACCGAAAGATCGGAACAGTAGGACATGTGGAATATTTATAGAGGCATTCTTTCGGTCTAAGTATAAAGTATCAGCATCTACCCTGAAGTTTCGTGACGGCAAAAGTGGGTGAGAGCTATCCCATCACATCTATTAATATATTGATGGCCCCGCATAGGCACATCAAAATTAAGAACATTCGCAATTATTAACTCCGAATAAATCTTGGAACCGTAGTACCCAGTAATATGATAATATTATATTGTTTGAAGTAGTTGTATCTATGTATATATATATATATGTCACGGTTCACGTTGATAGGTGCTATGGTCTTACAACATCAGGAAAAAATACAAGTTCCATCGTGTTCCATCGCGCTTATCAGTGTTTGAAAACAGGTATTGAAGGCGGGGAACGAGCCTAAAATTTTTTTTTAAATTGGAGTATCAATTTAACTCTCCCCAGATTAGTTTTTTTACTGAATATATATATATATATAAGAGGTATCATTGAATTAATATTATATTTTAATGTGGGGTTAAATTGTTTATTGATTTGGTGTTAAATTTTTTACTAAATTAAAACAATATTCATCAGGAAAAATATGGTTTTACATCTGGACTAGAGTTCGACATGGGGCGGGTTGGGTTGGTTTTTAGGTCGAAACCACCCACGGGTTGGTTTTTCAATTAAAAAAAAAAACCAAGGACGGGTTTAAAAACCGTGACAATAACGAAAAACCGCACCGCCAAGAAACCGGTTTAAATTAAATCACGTGACCACCCAAAAATTTTATTATATAAATTTAATTAAAATTTAATAAAAAAATTAAAAATAAAATAAAATTATATAATAAAAATTTTGGTGATCACGTGATTTGATTACATAATCTGATAATTCTTATTGATAAGCGGGGAACCGTCGGTTTTTGGACGGTTTTTGATTGTTAGTAAAACTAGTACTTAGCAGTTCCCCATGACCCATATCAAACCACCCAGCGGTTCCCCACAACCCATATCAAACCACCCAGCGGTTCCCCACAACTTGTATCAAACTACCCAATGATTCCCCATGACCTCTCTCAAACCGAACCGACCTGCTGGTTTCTGGGTTAAAACCAATCCATGTCGCACTCTATGTATGATTAAAGTTTAATGAAGGATACATCAGCAAAAAAATTTGTTGACATCCAAGCTATCTGATGGCTTTGATAGTTTGGATGTTTATTATACATCAGGAAAAAAACACAATTCCGTCTTGTTCCGTAGTGCCCGTTTAGACGGTCAGACGGTATGATGGGTATGATGAAAACTTGCTTTTTTACTGGAGCTTTTTCATTTAACAGGGATTTTTTTATTATAATAATAGCTCTGCATTAGACCAAATTAGTTTGATACCAATTTATTTTGTAAATTTAAGTTTATTCTAAAAATTATTATTTGTTTAACAGATATTAATAATTTAGTTTTGTTTGATGATAGTTATGTTTAAAACTTTATCAGCATGATACACGTTTGTTAGACAATATATAGAACCGATACGATATACAATATAATAATATAATAATAATAATATATATTAAAATAAATATCTTAATGTTAAGGATATATTTTAAATATGTTTTTTCTAGAATTAGAAACGCTTCCTACAGATATGTACAAAACGTTAGAATATAAATATATATAAAAATAAAATAAAAATTAAAATAATTTATTTAGAAAATGTAATGTTGTTGAAGGCGGGATTGATATAGGATGATAGAGTTTTTGAATTTGTTGTATAAAAGTTAATAAATAGTAATAAATCCATATTAAAACTTAATATTAATATGTTTTTAAGATTTAAGGTTTTAGTAATGTTATCAAAAATTTAAATAAGCCAAATATGGTTTATAAAAATCTTATAAAACTCTAATTTCTACTTAATCAATTTTTAATATATTATCAATTAAATTTTGTTAATATATCAACTAGTAAGTTTTTTGGTATTAAAAAAAATATTTAATACTAATCTTATATTTTAATAATAGTTAATATTATTAACTTAATGTTACACTTTGGTCAAGTCCGTCTAACCAAACACTGATCTCTCACTCTAAGATACCTGGGTTCTCAGATCTGCATCAGCAAAAAATCTGAACCTCCCAGAGGTCATTGTATGGGAGCACGGGAGGCTAACAGGGATGTGGGAAGGTTATTGTATGATGATAGGAGGCTGATATCAATCTTAGCATACCCTATTAAAACTTCAAAGCAATTGACTATAGACATTTACCTCTTAGAGTCTGATGCGGATTTTTCATAATATTAAATTAATATAAACTTTTTTTTAACTTTTTATTATTCTTTACTTCTTTTTTTATATTATATTTTTTTAGATTATTTTAATTCTTCTATAGACATACTCCATCTAACATAATAAAACCAAAGGACAAACAATATAAAAATAATAATTAACCAATATTAAAATAATATATCTAATTTTAAATTATGGTATTTAAAATTTATAATCCAAAAAACAGTTTTTTTTGGATTATTAATATTAGCTACCACTTTGAGAAAACATTAATGCACCAAATCAACTATTAATCTTAACTGCAAAAACATTATAAAAAAAAAGTCAATAAAACTTTAATTAAAACCTATTAGCTCCCCAGTATCTTTAACTAGCCTTATAAAAGTTCTGTAAGAATCGAGCACAATAGATACAAGATATCAAGGTAATACCGTCTTATGTCACAAGGTTCTAGGACAGGTGGATTGTATATATTCAAATTATTACTTAAATTATTGCTTAATTTCTTAATTACATAATAACAGGACTACTGTCACAGACCTATAGTCTTGACAGCACAACTACCTGTACCTTGTTCTACGCTATGTCGTTCCCAGCTCTACTTGTCACACTTCCTACATAATATCCGTTTCCCATGTACCTATACTTACCTGTTCTGTTTTTTGACTTTTGTCACATGATCCCTATATATCATGTTACTTGTACGCATCCACGCACATACATACAAGCAACCCAGCACGCTTGCATGCAGATACAAACAGATGACTAATTTGCGCTCATACACACATATATAAGTATACAATTACTATATTTGTATGAAGTATTCTTATATATATAAGATTATTGTTAGGACTGATGAATAGTTCTTACTCTTCATCAGTTAATTCAAATATAATACAAACTTATAATTTACTATCACTTTATTATTATTATATTTTTTATTTAATAGTTCTACTATTCCTAGTGATATGTATATTTTTCTAAATTGAGATTTGAATAATAGGACTGAGAAACAGAAGCTAGAGTAAGCTTGCTATGACCTTCTAGGGCTATAGGTATAACATTTTAACCGATTTAACTTGGTTCAAACAGAAGACCTATATGTATGTTAAATTACCTCACGCTTGAAAACATCCAAGAACATTTCCTCGAAAATACAGAATTAGGAGACGCCTCAGATCTAGAATCCATTGAAGATAAAAACAAAAAATACGATTATTTCTGTGAAATACAAAAACAATAATTAAGCAGAAGAGTATATTTTGCTACATAAATATTAAAATATTAAAAATTTAATAGAGAATAAAGGTTAGTAATTATATTTTTTGAATTAACATTTGAAATTATTATAAGAAAAATATATATTAATGACCAAAATTACATCTACACTTTTGACATAAGAACACAAACTACAGAAGGAATACTTAAAAAAAACTCAAAAAGAATTCAAGAAAAAAAAATATCAATATACAAAATACTAGCATATATAAAAAAATATATCAGAAATTTAAATATAGTAACAAAAATCTTAGGACAAATAGAACAACAACTTAAAACAATAATTACGGAATAGCTGCCAATATTACTAATAAACCCCTCTAGTCAAAACATTGAAAATCTTATAGAAATCTTAGAAAACAAAACTGTCAAAATAACTAATTCTACTAAAAACTTTAATAAGGTACCCAAATTAAAAAACCTAATTAAATTCAAAGGATAATCTAAGAAACTTGATCAATTTCTTAACCAGCTTTCGACTTACTACTTCTTTAATACAAATTAATTTCTTACAGATGAACATAAGATCTATTTTGTGGGAATGTATTTGGAAGGACTATTTTTTTATGCTTTTGTAACCTACTTAGAAAAACAAAATAGCTACAATAAGAAAAAATATAAAAATAAAGAATTCAAACAAATATACCCAGATATTTATAAAATACTTATTAATACCAATTACTTTATCACTTTTCTTCAATAAAAATATAGATATAAGAATAAAGAAAAAGAAGTATAATATAAGATTATTATTTTACACTAAACTTATTCAGCACAAAACTATTTTTAAAAACTTAATTGTTACATCCTGCTTACAAAATATAACAATATATAATTCTTTGATTTCACTAGAGAAAAACTCAAGCCAATAATCTATACTAAAATTATTAAAAAAAAATTTAGGACTTTAAATATGATTTATATAAAAATATAGAATCTTGTTATACAAATAGACAACT
The DNA here is from genome assembly GCA_036971345.1 of Dactylellina drechsleri. Classification (NCBI taxonomy): domain Eukaryota; kingdom Fungi; phylum Ascomycota; class Orbiliomycetes; order Orbiliales; family Orbiliaceae; genus Dactylellina; species Dactylellina drechsleri. The sequence continues at coordinate 1,365,217 of JAJTUB010000007.1, forward strand.
CTATTTTTTGATAAAACTAACAAAAACCAAATCAATTTTAAAAGAACTATCAAAGAAACCACTCTAATAATATATTAAAATAAGGAAAAACTAGATAATATCATTTTTATAACAATTATCAGAATCATTATCCCAGAAATGGTATTTACTAAGGATATGGATTTACTTCAATAAATCTCAACACCATTAATCATTGATAATATAAAAGTTTACCAAAATCTAATATAATTATTTATTATAATTATAATAAATTAGGATATTTTGCTAGAGACTACTAATAGTTAAAAAAAGATTAGTCCAAATATGTCCAATTTACCTAATTGAAAATCTCAGAAAAATAACAAGAATAATACAAGAAACCAGCATAACAGATTTATATTATCCAGAATATTTCAACACCAAAACTATTAACTCTATTATATAAAATAATTATCCCTTCTTAAAGAAATAAATCTATAATATATTTAATACCTAAAAAAGAGCTTCAAATACTGCAAGAAACTATATAACAAAAAAATAATAAAAATACTAATAATACTATATCTAACATTTTAATATATATCTTAAGTGAAGATTTAGAATTAATTATTTACAAATTTATACCTTTATCTCATGATTTTATAGTACACGAATATTATTAAATATAGAATCATTTTATATCAGGAAAACATCTTAGATATTGACGAAATTCAAAAAGAAAATTATGATAATTTTATACTATATTTATCTTAGGACAACTAGTTAGGGAAATATATTCTAGAATTATCCCCAAAACTACTCTCTTTAAATCACAAGTTTACTTATGAAGATCTTATCAAAAACTAAGAGTAACATATAATAAAATTAATACTAGACTTAAAAATAAGTACTTATATAAAAGAAGGAACTGTTAAAACTAATTAACTATCCTAAATAATTTAGAAAGAACTAGATACAAAGATCCATCTAATTCATTATAGCCAATTTTTATCAATAACTGTGCTTAAAGTTATAAAACCTATTAATACCAATTTTATAAAACCAATGATATTTATAAATTACGAAACTTATATAATATATGTTCAGATAAAATTTTTATAAAAGGATATCACTTTGTAAAAAAATTACAAAGAAATTATTATAAATTTTATTAATAAGCCACTTATTTTGTTATAATAGATTTGTATGGAGTGGAATTAGTATAAGACTTTGCAACTTTCCACTTTAAAAAAGAAGTATTTTGTTTTGGAATTTTACAAGATATGGTTTTTATTAGACTATGTTTTCTGATGTTTAAGACATATTGTATGATTTGTTTGTAAAGAAGGAGCTATTATGTTGTTTATGAAGGATGATTTTCTGTTTGTACTAACTGTGTATAAGAATGGACCAATATTATTGGAGAATTATATTGGGCTAAAGTTATATTTAAAAAAGAAATTTGCTTTTGATGCCTACAGTAATTTACAATAAAAAGATTTTAACGAATTTATATTTGTGAATGTTATACGACGATTCTATTATTTATTAGAATTTTAAACTAGTTTGGCTTTAGAATTTGGAGTAATCTGAGAGGTTTAGCCCTAGTTTTATTAAAAAAGGACCTGATAAATAACTAAACTTAATTAACAATAAACATTTTAATATTAATACCACCATCAATGGAATTCTTGCTAATGTATTTATAGATAGTGGTGTAGAAATTTCTTACATCTCAACCAATTATATTACCTAAAGATATCTCCTGATACAACTTAAAAGTACTTATTATAATATCACTGTTTTTGGAGGAAATATTTTAGGAATTGTTTATTACAAAATTATCGTAATCATCCTTATCAACGGATATTATGAAGAACGAACAATTGATATTTTTAATTTTTAGAAAAACAATCTAATTTTAGGTTTTGACTAACTATAAAAATACAACTCTATTATTAATTAGAAAAACAAGACTTTTGACTTTACTTATTATAACTATTAATAATCCTGTTTAAATAATGATTATAGAATAAAAAGAAAAGAAGTATATCTACAACTTACAGAGTATCTTTCTAACAAAAAAATCTACTATCAATTTTAAAATAAACCCAATATCTTTAAATACATATAGTTTAAAGCCAAAGATATCTACAAGATTATCAAAAAAATTATCAAAAATATTATTAAGATTCCTAAATAAATTTTTAAATAAATTAAGATTTTTAAAAAACTATTTGACAAAAAAGCTCTATTAGAATTTAATGAGTTTACTTATAAAATACTAATTTAAGAAAGTGCTATTCCTAAATTTATACTTATTTATACTTATATATAGGAAGAGCTTGAAGTACTCCAAAAATATTTTAAAAAAAACTTACACAAAAAATATATTTGACTATTTTAATCTCTAGTTAGATACCCCATACTATTTATATTTAAAAAAAACAGAAAATTATGAATATATATAGATTATCAAAGCCTCAATATTATTATTATTAAAAATTAAATAAGATTACCTTGAATAAATAAATTGTTGGATTAACTATAAAAAGCTAAGAAATTTATTAAAATAAATATAGTAATTAAATATCATAATTTTAGAATTATACCTAAAAATATTTGGAAAATAGTTTTCAGATGCTGATATGGATTATTTGAATATATAATCATGTTTATAGAATTGATTAATGTATTAGTATCATTCCAAATCTTTATGAATCATATTTTTAAAGATTATATTAATAAAATATATATTATCTACCTCGATAATATACTAATATATAGTTATAATCTGGAAGAATATAGGAAACATATTATTCTTATTTTTAAAGTACTTGATAAATATAAACTTAAGGTTTAACTCAAAAAAATAAAATTTGAAATTACTAAATACAAATTTTTAGAAGCTATTATAATAATTAACAAAATTAAAATGGATTTTAAGAAAGTATAAATTATTTAAAAATAGTTACAATTAAAAATAGTTAAAAATGTTTAATCTTTTTTAGGACTATATAACTATTATTGATATTTTATTAAATAGTATAGTCACATGTCAGCTGCTTTAATTAAGCTTACTAAAATAGAAGCCAAATTTAACATAACTTTTAGCCAAATTAATGCTTTTAATATATTGAAATAATCATTTCTTTTAGTATTTATACTTCAACTTTATGATCTAAAATTATTTATCAAAATTGAAATTGATGTCTCGGACGCCGCATTAGGTGTATATTTATGTTAATTACATCCCAATAATAAATGGTATCCTATTGCTTATTTATCTTACAAATTCAATACTATAAAATTTAGATATTTAATTTATAACAAAAAACTTATAGCAATCGTATAAGCCTATAAAACATAAAAAATATATCTATAAATCAAAAAATTTTTCACTGTATACTCTGATCATAAGAATCTTACCTTTTTTTTTACTATTAAAGAACTCAGTAGATAACAAATCCACTAGTGGGAAACACTTAGCAAATACAACATAAAAATTATACACTATAAAGGTAAAGAAAATTTAAGAGTAGATATAATTAGTAGAAGATTTAATCTAATATCAAAAATACAACCAGATAAAAAAACAATTTTAAAGAGAAAACTATTTAAAAATATTACTATTAATAGAATTTTTAATGTTACCTCTCATACACTAAATAACCAGTTCACTCAGGAATTGAAGAATAACTATTAATAACATCCAATAACCATTTGAATCCTTTTAAATGACCCAAATACTCCAGAACATTTTACTATTAAACATAAAATTATTTTTTTTAAAGATTTCTATTATATTCTTACTAAAAATCTCCAGCAAAAACTTATTAAATAACATCATGACATATTAGCCCATAAATATTTAGGAGTTGAATGAATTTAGGAATTTTTAACCAAAGAATACTTTTGGCTATAAATGTAATAACATATCGAATAATATATTAAGAACTATAATATATGTTACAAAAATAAATTTAGCCGATATTTATCTTACAGTAAACTTTAATTTTATGATACACTGTTAGTATTATTTCAAGTCATCTCTTATAATTTCATTCAAAAAATGCTAAAATCTCGAGACTTCTTTACTAATACTATATATAATGAAATACTAGTTATTATATGCAAGTTTAGTAAAGTAGCAATTTTAAAATCATGGAATGTTAAATAGTCTATAAAAGAACTTGAACAAGTTTATAATAAATGAGTATTTAGTTAATATAGATTATAAATTAAATATATTTGTGACAGAGATATCTTATTTTCTAGTAAATTCTGAAATTTAATCAGAAATTAGACCAAAACTAAAATTAATATCACTAGCAAAGGACACACCTAGATAGATGGAGCAACCGAACAAATTATTTAGATAATAGAAATATAGTTGTACAATTTCTTGAATATTGTATAAAACAATTAAATTAAACTACTCCCTAATTTTAAATTTACATATAATATGTTTAAATATTTAACTACGAAATATACTTTATATGAAGTATTTAGAAAATGGAATCTAACAGTAATATTACTGTTTTTAATACTAAAAGAAATAGTTCTTTAGGCAGACGAATATGTTAAAAAAATGAAAAATTTTTATGAAAATCTTCAAAAAGATTTCTAGTTTATGATAAAACAAATATCATATTATTATAATTAAAAAAGAATGGAAGTATTATTTTTGAAAAAAAAAAATAAAACATACCTACTTGTAAAATATATTAAATGGAAAAAATAACAAAGCAAAAAACTCGACTACTAAAAGTATAGACCTTTTATGATTATAAGGAAATTTAGTGATAATACCTTCAAATTAGAAATTCTAGGATCTATATACATTCATCAATTATTTTATGTTTTATTCTTAGAATTAGTTTTAGAAGGCTTAAAAAAAAACTTTGATAATGAAAAACTAGAACTTGAAGATTATACGGAATATAAATTTGAGAAGATCTTAGATGGACCTAATCAAAAAAACAAATACCTTATTAGATGGTTATTTTTTTATGGACTACAAGATGATTCTTGGATTTTAGAAAATAACATATTTTTAGAAATTATTTAAAATTATCTTAATCAAAAAACTACGTCACAATTTACAAAATGTGGACGTGGAAGAGTAAGAAACAAAAATAAAATTGTTAACTAAATAGGAACAAAATCACCAAATAATTCTTGACGAATCCTTTTTATCTCCTCTTTGGTAACTGCTATGTTTGTATTATTTTGTGATTTGATCCCTTTATTTGTTGTATTTTCCTTATTTAATAGATTTTTTTCATGGATAATGGCCTTGAGATGTTTCAATTTTAACTGTTTTAATTCTTTTTGTTTTCGTATTAATTGAGCGAATAATTCAGCCTGTTCTTTTTCTAACCTTTTTATTTCCTTTTTTTTTCGTCTAATTGATGGTTTAGCCGATTTATTACAAAAATATTAGTTACATCCATCCAGAAACTTGAATAAATACCTACAAAAATCAGTGACGTAATTCCTTCACCCATTTCGAGTACAAACAGAGTAATTCTGATAACCCAACATAACTACGTAAAGATGATTATTTCTAGCACAATACTTACAGGGAAGAGAAGCAGGAATTCCAGATTTCTCAATACAATCAGCTAAAACACCACAACACTAATAAATAGAATTCTGTTTTTGACGACATTCTACCAGCATTTATACTTGATTTCAGAAATGTGTTAATTATTCTCTCGCAAGAATATTTTAAAGTTTAAGTTTTAAACTACCACCTTAATTTGATTGCTATCTTTTTATACACTATTCGCTTACATTATCCTTACCCCACACAGCCCATACAAACAGAAGTTCTATACAGAACGCCAACCTACACCAAAAATATACCTACACCAGACATTAACTCTATGAAGTAGCCTCGACTATATAGAATTTAACTTCTATATAGACCTTTGTTTTTTACAAAAACAAAGTTCTTATAAAAAGTTATTTCTATACAAAAACCTGTTTCTTGAAAGAAGGAGATAGTATCACAGACCTATAGTCTTAATAGTATAACTACCTGTATCTTGTTCTACACTATATTGTTTTTAGCTCTACTTGTTACACTTCCTATATGATATCCATTTCCTATGTACCTATGCTTACCTGTTCTATTCTCCGACTCTTGTTACATGATTTCCATGTATCACGTTACTTGTACGCATCCACACACATGTGTACAAGCGACCCAGCACGCTTGCATGTAGATGTGAGTAGATGATCAACTTGCGCTCATATATGTATATGTGAGCATGCGATCACTACATTTGTATGAAGCATCCTTATATATATAAGACTACTGTTAAGATTGATGAATAGTTCTTACTCTTCATTGGTTAACTTAAATATAATATAGACTCATAGTTTACTATCATTTTATTATTATTACACTTTCTATCCAACAGTTCTATTGTTCCTAGTGACACGCATACTTCCCTGAATCGAGACCTGAACAATAGGACTGAGAAACAGAAGCCAGAGTGAGCTTGCTGTGACCTCCCAGGGCCACAGGTGTAACAACTACAAATATTAAATAAATATATAGTTTTGTATAAAGAAAAATATAAATTTATAAACTGGATAAAAAAAATAACTTATAAATTGGATAAAAAAGATAACTTTAAACTAGACAAAAAAAATAACTTATAAACTAGATAAAAAAAATAATTTATAAATTAGATAACAGAGATAATTTTATAAACTAAACATTTTTACTTTTATTCTAAATTATATTATTTCTATTATATTTCTTTAATTTATAGGATTATATAAATATTTTTTATTATTATATGTAGGGCTCCACTAGTGTTTATGATTTCTTATTATAGTTCATTATGTTGTTTAAGTTTTGTTATAAAATCCCCTTTTTTAGTATTGATGTTTTGTTGATGTTTTGTTTGAATATCTATAATCTTTTTAAATTTTTTTCTACATCTATATTATTTGCTAATTTTGGGTAGTATTAATTTTCAATAATAGTTTTTTTTTAGGATTCCTAGAATAAATTCTTGTTCCTTTTTTGGTAATATATTTAAAGTTAATTTTTTTTTAAACTTGAGATTATCTGAACTTTTTAATTTATCTTCTGAATCAAATTAGATGAGTGATATTTCTATTTCTTTTTATTTTTAATATTCCTGGTATTTCTTAAAATATTCCTACTATATTACTACCAGTTCCTGATTAATAGCTTTAGATTTTGTTTCACAAAATGTAATTTTTAGTTTCCAAATTTCTTATTAGAAAGTATTATACTTTAGGTTTTATTGGATGTTATTCTGAATTTCTAGTAAATTCTTTTTAAAATCAAGATCTATAATGAAGATGAGGTATCCAGAAGATTCAGATTTATAAAATAAAAAGAAGAAAATTTCTTCACTATCAGGGTAAAGTATTAATAATTATAGTTTTAAAATACTAATTAACTCAATTATTAAACTAATAAGGTTTTAAATATTAAATAAGATGGTAGGCTTTATATCATTAAATAGATTTTAATATTAGATAATAGGGTTAGATGATATAACTACTATAAATTATATAAGCCATTCCAATGTAGAAATCTTAAATTACAGATATTTTTTGTTTATTAAAGCCTAATTTATTAAAATATTTCTTATAAAAAATTTAAAAAAATTATCTTAAATATCTAATATAACTAGTTAGCTCCTAAATTAGTTTATTATATCCTTTCTAACAAACATGATATTCAAGCTAATTATTCTATTTTCAGGAATCAAGTAATTTTAATACTTTGTATAATATATTATTATTTTTGTTAATAATGATCAGTGGGGATTATTCTTCTTAATTCTGATTTAAAAAAACATTATTCCTAAAATATCATAATAAGCCAGTATAAAAAATCAGGTAAATTCTCATTAAAGAAAAAAAATCAAGTTTATATACTTTATTTCCTATAAATTTAAAAATTCAAAAAGGCCCTTCATTCTTATTAAATAATTTAAAATATGATCTAATAACAAGGATATTATATATATTTAATTAAATTTTATTATCTTTTTTATAGTTAGTAGTAAGTCTTCTCTTTTTATTAACTTATTCCTATTATATTTATATAATACAACTAATTTCAGTTTTAAGAAGATTTTATAATTCCATCATTTTTACTATAAAATCAGAAATTTGAATATCTTGAGAGGATATCCCTTTATTAATAATTATTATTTCAAAATTCCAGCTATAATTAACTGTAAAAAATAAGATTTTTATAATTTTTAAAACTTTGTTATTATAATAATACTTGGTTAATAATAACTATTTTATCCAATTATCTTATTAATAGTTAACATAAATCTGGAGATATTGTTTAATAATAAAGTTAATATATTTAATTTATTTATTAATCTATAAATAATATATTATATTTGGCTTATAATAAATTCTTAGTTTTTTATTAACTTTATTTTAAAAGTTGTTTAAAAAGTTAGTACCTTTATTTGATATAGTTTTTTTTAGCAGTTTATAGAATTTCTACATATTATATAAGAATATTTCTGCCAATTTTTTAGTATTAAACTTTTTACTAATAAGTAACAAATGAATTATCTTAGATAATTTATATACAATTACCAATATTATATCATATTTCCCCTACTAGAGTAGTCCTATAATAAAGTTAAATGAGATGTTGTTTTAATTTTTTTTTAGGATTTATAATAATTATAATAATCCTTAAGATACATTTTGTAAGGTTTTCATCCTATAACATATATAACAATTATTAATATATTTATTAACATCTTTTTTAATTCTTTTTCACATATATTTTTTTTGTATGAATTCCAAAGTTTTTATTCTTCCAAAATATCCAGTAATCAGATAGTTATAATATTATAATAATATCTTAACTTATATCTTACTATTTTATAATATTATTTTTTTTAAATTATAGAATAATTATTTATTATATTTTTTGAATTTAAAGATTTCTATTTTAAAATATTTACTTTTATTTTTTTTAAATATTTGCAAAATATTTTGAATATATTTGTTTTTTTTATATACTATATCTTAATCAGGTTATATTATTATTAAAATACCTATCTATTAAATTTTTTTAAATAAGATAAGTGTTCTAATTTGGTTTTTAATTTTTTCATCTTTTTCTCCTAAAAAAAAATTTTTTAACCTTTTTATTAATATATTAACCTTAGTATTAGTTTTTCTAAAAACAAATATTATTTTATAATTAAATTATAATATATATTTTATTTATTTTATTTATCTTTGTTTTAGTTTTTGTTTTATTATAAAGTATTTAAAGTTCTTATAATTTATAAAAATATAAATTTATATTAATATATTTATTAGATATTATTCCCAGTTTTGTAGTATTTAAATAATTAATAATAATTCCTTATGATAAATGTTGTAATTATGTTTAGTGGGTAATATTTTTTTTAATTAATAAATTACTAAATACTATAATCTATTTTTATATTTTTAAAATAAAACTACAGTATAAACAAAATTTAATATATCTATTTCAATCTTAATTTCCAATTTTAAGTTTTAATATTTTAGAATAAATTCTGATATAAAGGCTTTTTAGAAAATCTTAAATGCCTCTTTTTTTTTATTTTTTTAATAAAATAATTGATTTTTTTTTATAAAATTGTATAATAATTTCACTTTTTTAATATAATTTTTAATGAATTTTTGGTAGAAATTTATAAATCTAAAAAATAATTAAATTGTTTTAATAATTTTAGAATTTTCTTTTAATTTTTCTTAATTAAGGATATTTTGTATTTTTTTGAAATTTATTTTAATTTTATTGTTTTTTATAATATATTTTAAGAATTTAGTTTCTTTTATGAAAAATTTACACTTAAAAAGTTTAATATAAAATCTAGTTTTTTAAAAAATTTTAAGAATTTTTTTAATATAATATATATATTTTTCTCAAATTTTACTATAAATGCATATATTATTTAAATATACCACATAGAATTCATCTAAAAAGGGGTGTAAAATATTATTAATATATGCTTAAAAAGTAATAAAAGTGTTGGTAAGTTTAAAATATACTATTTAAAATTCAAAATATCTATATTTTATTTGGAAGATAATTTTTTCTTTATTTTTTTTAATTATTTTAATTTGATTAAATATATTATAAATATCTAGTTAAATATGATATTTAGCTTTTCTTAACTAATCTAATATTTTATTAATTTATAGTAAAAAATATTTGTTTTTGATAATAATGGCGTTAAATTTTCTTTAGTCAATGCAGAGATATAATATTCTATTTTTTTTTATAATAAATAAAACAGAAGCCCTTTATAGGCTATTTAATTTTTAAATAAATTTTTTATTAAAATTTTTTTTTATTTATGGTTTTAAAACTTTTAAATATTTTTTGCTTATAGGTTTTAGTAATTTTTATATAGACTAAACTCCTTTTTCCATTTTAATTTTTATATTTATAGGTTATTTTAATAAAAAAATATTCCCTTTTTATTTTAAAAAGACTTTTTCTAAGTTTTTATATTCTAAAAATAGTTTAATTATAAGTTTTGTTAAATTTTTATTCTACTTAAATTTAAGTTCATAAATAATATAAACAAATCCCTATCTCAGAATTCTTTTAAATGTTTTAATATTGACAATAGTGATTTTAGGTAAATATTTTAATTTAATTTTTGATTTATTTTAATTTATTATAACTTTATATTTTTTATATTATGGGTTTCTAAGGTTAAAGCTCTTTATCATATTAATAATATTGGTTTAAATTATTTCTTTATATTCTCTAATCTTCATTGCAAATTAAATCATTTTTTTGATAGTTTCTTTATTACCATTAAAATATTCTACAGTTTCAGGAAATCATTTCTATTTAATTAAAAAATTATTTTCAATTACAAATTATTAGTTTATATGAATACCAATATTACCATTATCTAAATAAGTAATTATATGAATAAAATATTAAAATTTGAAATACAAAATAATAAGGATTTTAGTATAAAATTCAAAAAAAAATTTTATTTTTTTAAAATCTAAACAAAAAAAAATATTCTATAATATAAAAAAAATTTATAGTTTTTTTTAAAATTTTTAAAATTTGTAAAATGATAAATTTATTTTGCTTTGCCATATGTTACCATCCATAATTAAGTTTTTTTTTTTTTTGTTTTAATTTTTTTGTTGAAATGTACCTTACAGTTAATAGTTTCTATAATTTTTTCTATTTTTTATTAAACTTTGTTATACATAACCCCTTATAAATTTTGACTACATATAAGACGAGGGTTTGTTTTTTGTTAGTATTTTCCATTATCTATAAATCCTAATCCAGGTTAAAAAACCACAATACATGCAGATAAGGTCTTTTTAAAACATTAATTAACATAATAGTTTTTTCCCTTACAACCCTTATCTCCATAGTACATACAAAGATTTAACAAGCAACATCTATTTTTTTCTTCTTTAATCAATTATCCTTAAATTCATCCCACAAATTCATCCATTAGTCTTAGTCCAAAATACTAATTTTCTTAAGTTAATAATAATCCCTAAAAATTATATTTACTTAAAAAGTTCTACAATTTCTATTACTACTATAATTTCCAAGATAGACCAATATTAGCAGCATTCCTGGTTTTTTTCTTTACATTTAAAATTCACCAATTATTATCAAATTTCTAACATAATACCACAAAATCATCAATATCTTTCGGAAACTCATCTTTAGTAATCAAAAATTCCTCAATTTCTATACAGAGACTGTTACATAAATATACTATCTAAACAATATCATTATAATTAAAACATCCCATAAATCTTTGAAATTCCATCAAATATACCAAGAAAAGTTTATTAGCTTATCTTAAAACTTACAATTCCTGTTCTACCATTCCAACAAAGTCAGGATTCTTAAAAACTTTATTCAACCATTCAATAAATTCCCCATAAATATTTTAATTATACAAGTTAATATTATTGTTGTATTCATTAAACACAAGTTTTTGTAGGGTTTTTTTTAAAAAACTAATTATATATAAAATTTTCTTTTGATAAATATTAAATTTGATAAACTCCCCTTTAAATTTATTATTCAAAATCCCAAAGAAGTTTCTTAACTTATATAATTTACTACCATCAAATAACTCAAAATCTAGAAATTTAATCTTATCATTAATTAGTAAAAGTGCAAAGACATTCTATAACTTCATTTATTTAAACACTACCAGAAATACCTTAGTTTAGAAAATAATAAACCCTAAAATAACAATCTAGGTTTTTGTTAACTCTCCCATAATATCTTTTTATTTTTCAAATATCTTAGCACTAAATAACATTTTTAATATTAAATTAATAAAATTACAAAATAATAAAATATAAAAATCAAACACAATAAATACAAAATATCAAGATAATACCATCTTATATCACAAAATTCTAGGACAAGTAGATTATATATATTCAAATTATTACTTAAGTTATTACTTAATTTCTTAACATAATAACAAGACTACAAGTATTAAATAAATACATAGTTTTATATAAAAAAAAATATAAACTTATAAACTAAACAAAAAAAATAACTTATAAACTGGACAAAAAAGATAACTTTAAACTAGACAAAAAAGATAACTTATAAACTAAACAAAGAAGATAATTTATAAACTAAACAACAAAAATAATTTTGTAAACTAGACATTCCTACTTTTGTCCTAAATTGTGTTATTCTTGTTGTATTTCTTCGATCCATAAGATCACATAAATGTTTCCCACCGTCATACACAGGGCTCCGCCAGCGTCTATGATTTCTTGTTGTAGTTCATCATGTTGTTTGAGCTTTGTTACAAGTTCCTTTATTTAAAAAAAAATCTAATAAAAACTTCAAGTTATTATTTAAATATAAAAATATAATTTTTAAAAAACAAAAATCTAGCTTCTTTTTTTGATAGTTCTATAATAAAATCTAGTTGGATGGTCCTTAGATAAAGGCATATGCTTAAAATCTGGTTAAAAATAATAAATTAAATTTAATCTTTATCAAAACTATTTATAAATTTTTTTTTTTTTTTTTATAATTTAGATATTATGATTATAAGTTAATATTAGTTAAATACACTATTATATTAAAAATTTTTATTTATATTTAATAAGTATTGCTAAGAATATTATACTAAATATATATAATTTAAACCATTTCAATGTTAGCACTCAATCAAATAAAATTAAAATATTATTAGATAATAAATTGTTAGGATATCTTACAAAAAAAAGAATTATAGTTAGTCTTTTTATTAATAGATGTACATAATTTATTAATAGATGTTTACAAGCTTTTTTCATATATTTAACAATTTCAAAAATTTTAATACATTAATACTAGAATTTGTAGAGAAAAAAAGGGATGAAAGAATTAAATCTGATAAAAGAATTAAATTTTAAAATTTTAGTATGGACTACCATATGTATTTAAATTATATTGAAATTATAAGAGGATAGTATTTATAATCAGAAGGTTAGTTTTTAAACTATCAATAATTAATGTAAGACTTTTAATATCTATTAGTTTAAATAACATTATAACTAATTAAGAATATAACAATCTTCATCAGCAAAAAATTGTGTTGTCCTCCCAGTCCTCTGAGGACTCAGAGGATCCAGAGGACTTTTGTCCTTTGGAAGTCTCTCAAGGTTAGTGAGCACCACATTTTCAGCAGTTACCACAAGACTCTGAGCATCTGAGAGCAATTATATTATAAAAATTTTAATGATTTTATATTATTAGAAAATCATTTGTGATGTTAATTCAATTGATAACCTCAATAATATTATAATTTAATATAAACTCTTAGATATTATCAATCAAAATAACTTTAAAGATCTTTTTGATGATGGTAATTTTTGGTTGGATTTTTAGTAGCTAAGTATAGGTTTGTATGGTTTAAATAAAAATATTTGGTTAAAAAATTTTTTATATTAAAATATTATATACAAAAATTGACAAATATATAAAGAAAAGCTATTATATAATGTTTTTAGTTTTTTTTTAGATTTTCATCATAAGTTTACCAGCTTTTTAAGCATAGCTACTTCTTTATTGTTGATAGAAAGAATATTTTAAGGAATATTTTTAATAATAGAGACAGATTTTAGAAATCTGATGTGAGATTGTATTGCGCGTTTATGAATGTTAATAAGAATTTTTGTTGGCTGCTGTTTAAAATTTTTTAATAAATTATTGAAAATATCTAACTAAATTAGTAGAGTATGTTATAAGTTTTTAAATGTTTGATTTATTATGTGTGCTAGCTATTTTAGTATTGATTTATCAATTCCTTTAACCAGTTTCCTAATTTTTTAAATTTATTTAAAAACAGATTGCACTAAAAATAAGAATATAAATATTTAACAAATTAATTAAGAAATTATATTTTATTTTTATACCTTTAGAAGATTTTTAATATTAATTAATCAAAACTTTATAAATAGCTAAATGGAAAAAGAGGACCTATAGTTATAATCTGTTAAAAAATTTCCAACATCTAAAAAAAATTAAAAGTTTATTTTATCTTCATTTTTTAAAAAATCCAAATAATCTAAACTAATTAGCTGTAATGATGCGCGCAATAGTGAGCAATAGAGCGCAGTAGCTGAGCAATAGCTATTGCGCCGCACCATTAACCTTGTTTCGGATCGAATCGGTCAGCCTCGGGCTTACCCGAGTTCTCCCGAATATATATGAAATGGAGTCAAACAACTGGCACGCAGTTGTTTGGACGGCTTTTTGGCCTAGTTGCTTGCACTCCATCACGCAACGTTACATTAGCTTTTTAATACATACAAAATAAATATTGATATTAAGATTAGTAAAATTATATATATCTAACACAAAATTTTTTATAAATTCTTATAAATAGTTGTAATAATTATTAATAAAATAATAAAACTAATTTTATAATTAGAATGTTATAATATATAATTTTAGTAAGTATTTAATTTATTATTAAAATTGTTGGTTTAGTTTTTAATAAATATCTAGCATACTGTTGAATTTTATTATTATCTAGCTAGATTTTACTAGAGAATTATTAAATAAACATTTCATTTTTTATTTATATAAAATTTATTAATTTTTTATTTATTAATATGTTTTTTGTGTTTTTCTGTTGATTATTTTACTATTTATAACTAGTATTGGATTATAAAAATCTAATAATATCTAATAATTATAATAAAATTTGATTTCTGTTTCAAAATATAGAATAAGAACAAAATATTTTAGATTAAATTTAATTAAATATATCAGTACTTAAAACATTTTTTTTTTTTTTTTAAAAAAAAGGATACTATAGATGACAAGCATCCAATAAATGACCCTAAGATTAAAAATAAAGCCTTAATTCATTATCTAACTTACCTATTATTAGTAGTCAAATCACAATCTAGATCAAAAGTTGATAAATTGTAAGCATGTTTTAAAGGTTGAAAAACAGATGCTAAAAATCTTAGAGTTAAAAGATTTAATTATTCTGATTGATTAGCTAATAAAATAAAATCAATAAGAGTATTATCTATTTTACTTTCAACAAAATTATAATTTAAAAGATTAATATTAATTTTATTTTTAGGGTTAATATTGTTATTTTGGTTCAATAAGGGGGTAGTATTAGGAATTAGATGTTCAGTAATTGATATAAATTCTTTTAATATGCTTTTTAGTAATTGGATGATTTTATTAATTTGGTTTTAAACAAATACAAATTATACTTATTAATTAGTTTTTTTTTTTTTATTTTTTATTAAATGCTGCCAGTCTTAGAGAGTTAGAAAAATTTTATTAATTATTATTTTATCTTATTTTTTAAATAAAAATTATTTTAAAATAAAATAATATTAGGTAGAAAAAAAAGAGCTAATATTGGACTACCAAAATTTAAAAGAAACAATTTTAATAATTTATTTGAAAACAAAATTTTTTATTTAAAAAAAAAAAAAAAATGATATGTGTATACTTTTTAAATTAAAATAAAATAAAATAAAATTGTGTACGGATGTTAACAATCTTATACCGAATTGCCGCTGTTGTAAAGAGTATTATATGTTTGTAAATTGATGTAGATATTAATAAAAAAATCCTTGTTATTTAATAAAAATAAATGTGAGCAAGATATTATTTCATTTGTTGAAATAATTCGTTGGTTTGGAGTATTAATTGTGTTAAAGGGTATTTTAAAAATAATAGTTATAAGATTATAAAAATTTGTTTGTTGTTTACTATTTTTTAAATTAAAATCAATAATTATAATAATATCGAATAACTAATTGATATAATAATTTTTAAAATGTAAAATTAATTCTGTATGAGCTAGTGAGCATTTGTTGAAAGCTTTCTATTATTCTTTTTTTTAATAAAAGATAAAATTTTGATATAATAATTTGTGATGAAATGAAAATGGTCTGGTGCATTGAATTTGATGGATTGTAATAGTATTAGGATTTTGAAAATCTTCAATTGATACTGCTAGTTGATTAAATGGTTGATAAGAAAATGTTTTTATAATATTAGAATTGTTAAGATTTTAGTTGTCTCATCAGCAAAAAAATTTGTTGACATCCGAGCCATCAGATGGCTCGGATGGCTCGGATGGCTCAGCAATCTTTTGTGTCCTGGAGCTATCCTGCCAGCTACAAGAGGTTATAAAAAGTTAATAATATCTGGTCCTACATATGACCTTTAGTATCTAATTATATTTTTTTACAGTCCTGTAATCGCCTTCTGGTATTTGATTGAATTTTAAAAAAAAAAATTTATTATAATTATTTATATATTTAAAGTTATATGTTGGAATAAAAGAAAATAAATAAAGATTTTTATTGAATACTTCTAGTTTTTTTTTATTTTTTTAATAATAAATTTAATTAATTTTTTTTATTATTATTTACTAGTATAAAATTTTGAGGAATTTGAATTCCAAATAATTTATTTAATAATGTATTAATATAAGATTATATAAGATTTTAATAGTATAATATTAGTTTCTTCTAAAGCTAACCAATTATATTAATATATAAGTTATCAAAGATTATTAAATTTTAATTAATTATAAAAATATTATAACAAATATTAAAAGTCTTATTATAATCATCTACAGTTTTAAAACTAATTTTTTAATTATAAACACCTTTTTTCTATAATTTTAATATAATTTAAATATACATAGTAATCTATACTAAAATTTTAGGATTTAATTTTTTTATAAAATTTAATTTTTTAATTTTTCTTCCTCTTTACAAATTCCAATATTAATAAATTAAAATTTTCGAAATTATTAAATATATAAAAAGAATTTACAGATATTTATTAGCAAATTATAGATATTTATTAATAAAAAAATTAACTATAGTTCTTTTTTTTATAAAATATCTTAACAATTTAATATTTAATAAAATTTTAATTTTATCTAATTAAATACTAATATTAAAATAACTTAGACTATATATATTTAATATAATATTTTTAGCAATATTTACTAAATATAAATAAAAATTTTTGATATAATAACATATTTAATTAATATTAATTTATAATTATAATATCTAGGCTATAAAAAAAAAAAATTTATAAATAGTTTTGATAAATATTAAATTTAGTTTAGTATTTTTTATTAGATTCTAAATATATGCTTCTATCTGGAAAATGTTTGGCTAGATTTTATTATAAAATTATTAAAAAAAAAAATTAGATTTTTATTTTTTAAAAATTAAATTTTTATATTTAGATAATAAATTTTTATATTTAGATAATAAATTTTTATTAGATTTTTTTTTAAATGAAGGAATTTTTATAAAACTAATTGAAAATATTAAAGAATTTATAAATTTTAATTAAAATTTTATTAACCTTTTTTTTATAATTTTTTTATAATTAAAATTAGTAATTGATTTAGTATATTAATATTTTCTTAAGTTATTAGTTAATGTTAGTAGTTTAATAAAAGTTATTATTTATATTATAGATTCTAAATGTGGTAGTTCGAAATTAGATGTATTATCTTAATATTAGTTATCATTTTTATATTTATTATTTTTTAATTTTATTGTATTAAATAAAATTGTAATGGCTTACAACTC